>OY720466.1:9347964-9477964 GCA_963082715.1 Harpalus rubripes | reverse complement strand
TGTATGTATGTATGTATGTATGTATGTATGTATGTATGTATGTATGTATGTATGTATGTATGTATGTATGTATGTATGTATGTATGTATGTATGTATGTATGTATGTATGTATGTATGTATGTATGTATGTATGTATGTATGTATGTATGTATGTATGTATGTATGTATGTATGTATGTATGTATGTATGTATGTATGTATGTATGTATGTATGTATGTATGTATGTATGTATGTATGTATGTATGTATGTATGTATGTATGTATGTATGTATGTATGTATGTATGTATGTATGTATGTATACATACATACATACATACATACATACATACATACATACATACATACATACATACATACATACATACATACATACATACATACATACATACATACATACATACATACATACATACATACATACATACATACATACATACATACATACATACATACATACATACATACATACATACATACATACATACATACATACATACATACATACATACATACATACATACATACATACATACATACATACATACATACATACATACATACATACATACATACATACATACATACATACATACATACATACATACATACATACATACATACATACATACATACATACATACATACATACATACATACATACATACATACATACATACATACATACATACATACATACATACATACATACATACATACATACATACATACATACATACATACATACATACATACATACATACATACATACATACATACATACATACATACATACATACATACATACATACATACATACATACATACATACATACATACATACATACATACATACATACATACATACATACATACATACATACATACATACATACATACATACATACATACATACATACATACATACATACATACATACATACATACATACATACATACATACATACATACATACATACATACATACATACATACATACATACATACATACATACATACATACATACATACATACATACATACATACATACATACATACATACATACATACATACATACATACATACATACATACATACATACATACATACATACATACATACATACATACATACATACATACATACATACATACATACATACATACATACATACATACATACATACATACATACATACATACATACATACATACATACATACATACATACATACATACATACATACATACATACATACATACATACATACATACATACATACATACATACATACATACATACATACATACATACATACATACATACATACATACATACATACATACATACATACATACATACATACATACATACATACATACATACATACATACATACATACATACATACATACATACATACATACATACATACATACATACATACATACATACATACATACATACATACATACATACATACATACATACATACATACATACATACATACATACATACATACATACATACATACATACATACATACATACATACATACATACATACATACATACATACATACATACATACATACATACATACATACATACATACATACATACATACATACATACATACATACATACATACATACATACATACATACATACATACATACATACATACATACATACATACATACATACATACATACATACATACATACATACATACATACATACATACATACATACATACATACATACATACATACATACATACATACATACATACATACATACATACATACATACATACATACATACATACATACATACATACATACATACATACATACATACATACATACATACATACATACATACATACATACATACATACATACATACATACATACATACATACATACATACATACATACATACATACATACATACATACATACATACATACATACATACATACATACATACATACATACATACATACATACATACATACATACATACATACATACATACATACATACATACATACATACATACATACATACATACATACATACATACATACATACATACATACATACATACATACATACATACATACATACATACATACATACATACATACATACATACATACATACATACATACATACATACATACATACATACATACATACATACATACATACATACATACATACATACATACATACATACATACATACATACATACATACATACATACATACAATACATACATACATACATACATACATACATACATACATACATACATACATACATACATACATACATACATACATACATACATACATACATACATACATACATACATACATACATACATACATACATACATACATACATACATACATACATACATACATACATACATACATACATACATACATACATACATACATACATACATACATACATACATACATACATACATACATACATACATACATACATACATACATACATACATACATACATACATACATACATACATACATACATACATACATACATACATACATACATACATACATACATACATACATACATACATACATACATACATACATACATACATACATACATACATACATACATACATACATACATACATACATACATACATACATACATACATACATACATACATACATACATACATACATACATACATACATACATACATACATACATACATACATACATACATACATACATACATACATACATACATACATACATACATACATACATACATACATACATACATACATACATACATACATACATACATACATACATACATACATACATACATACATACATACATACATACATACATACATACATACATACATACATACATACATACATACATACATACATACATACATACATACATACATACATACATACATACATACATACATACATACATACATACATACATACATACATACATACATACATACATACATACATACATACATACATACATACATACATACATACATACACATACATACATACATACATACATACATACATACATACATACATACATACATACATACATACATACATACATACATACATACATACATACATACATACATACATACATACATACATACATACATACATACATACATACATACATACATACATACATACATACATACATACATACATACATACATACATACATACATACATACATACATACATACATACATACATACATACATACATACATACATACATACATACATACATACATACATACATACATACATACATACATACATACATACATACATACATACATACATACATACATACATACATACATACATACATACATACATACATACATACATACATACATACATACATACATACATACATACATACATACATACATACATACATACATACATACATACATACATACATACATACATACATACATACATACATACATACATACATACATACATACATACATACATACATACATACATACATACATACATACATACATACATACATACATACATACATACATACATACATACATACATACATACATACATACATACATACATACATACATACATACATACATACATACATACATACATACATACATACATACATACATACATACATACATACATACATACATACATACATACATACATACATACATACATACATACATACATACATACATACATACATACATACATACATACATACATACATACATACATACATACATACATACATACATACATACATACATACATACATACATACATACATACATACATACATACATACATACATACATACATACATACATACATACATACATACATACATACATACATACATACATACATACATACATACATACATACATACATACATACATACATATACATACATACATACATACATACATACATACATACATACATACATACATACATACATACATACATACATACATACATACATACATACATACATACATACATACATACATACATACATACATACATACATACATACATACATACATACATACATACATACATACATACATACATACATACATACATACATACATACATACATACATACATACATACATACATACATACATACATACATACATACATACATACATACATACATACATACATACATACATACATACATACATACATACATACATACATACATACATACATACATACATACATACATACATACATACATACATACATACATACATACATACATACATACATACATACATACATACATACATACATACATACATACATACATACATACATACATACATACATACATACATACATACATACATACATACATACATACATACATACATACATACATACATACATACATACATACATACATACATACATACATACATACATACATACATACATACATACATACATACATACATACATACATACATACATACATACATACATACATACATACATACATACATACATACATACATACATACATACATACATACATACATACATACATACATACATACATACATACATACATACATACATACATACATACATACATACATACATACATACATACATACATACATACATACATACATACATACATACATACATACATACATACATACATACATACATACATACATACATACATACATACATACATACATACATACATACATACATACATACATACATACATACATACATACATACATACATACATACATACATACATACATACATACATACATACATACATACATACATACATACATACATACATACATACATACATACATACATACATACATACATACATACATACATACATACATACATACATACATACATACATACATACATACATACATACATACATACATACATACATACATACATACATACATACATACATACATACATACATACATACATACATACATACATACATACATACATACATACATACATACATACATACATACATACATACATACATACATACATACATACATACATACATACATACATACATACATACATACATACATACATACATACATACATACATACATACATACATACATACATACATACATACATACATACATACATACATACATACATACATACATACATACATACATACATACATACATACATACATACATACATACATACATACATACATACATACATACATACATACATACATACATACATACATACATACATACATACATACATACATACATACATACATACATACATACATACATACATACATACATACATACATACATACATACATACATACATACATACATACATACATACATACATACATACATACATACATACATACATACATACATACATACATACATACATACATACATACATACATACATACATACATACATACATACATACATACATACATACATACATACATACATACATACATACATACATACATACATACATACATACATACATACATACATACATACATACATACATACATACATACATACATACATACATACATACATACATACATACATACATACATACATACATACATACATACATACATACATACATACATACATACATACATACATACATACATACATACATACATACATACATACATACATACATACATACATACATACATACATACATACATACATACATACATACATACATACATACATACATACATACATACATACATACATACATACATACATACATACATACATACATACATACATACATACATACATACATACATACATACATACATACATACATACATACATACATACATACATACATACATACATACATACATACATACATACATACATACATACATACATACATACATACATACATACATACATACATACATACATACATACATACATACATACATACATACATACATACATACATACATACATACATACATACATACATACATACATACATACATACATACATACATACATACATACATACATACATACATACATACATACATACATACATACATACATACATACATACATACATACATACATACATACATACATACATACATACATACATACATACATACATACATACATACATACATACATACATACATACATACATACATACATACATACATACATACATACATACATACATACATACATACATACATACATACATACATACATACATACATACATACATACATACATACATACATACATACATACATACATACATACATACATACATACATACATACATACATACATACATACATACATACATACATACATACATACATACATACATACATACATACATACATACATACATACATACATACATACATACATACATACATACATACATACATACATACATACATACATACATACATACATACATACATACATACATACATACATACATACATACATACATACATACATACATACATACATACATACATACATACATACATACATACATACATACATACATACATACATACATACATACATACATACATACATACATACATACATACATACATACATACATACATACATACATACATACATACATACATACATACATACATACATACATACATACATACATACATACATACATACATACATACATACATACATACATACATACATACATACATACATACATACATACATACATACATACATACATACATACATACATACATACATACATACATACATACATACATACATACATACATACATACATACATACATACATACATACATACATACATACATACATACATACATACATACATACATACATACATACATACATACATACATACATACATACATACATACATACATACATACATACATACATACATACATACATACATACATACATACATACATACATACATACATACATACATACATACATACATACATACATACATACATACATACATACATACATACATACATACATACATACATACATACATACATACATACATACATACATACATACATACATACATACATACATACATACATACATACATACATACATACATACATACATACATACATACATACATACATACATACATACATACATACATACATACATACATACATACATACATACATACATACATACATACATACATACATACATACATACATACATACATACATACATACATACATACATACATACATACATACATACATACATACATACATACATACATACATACATACATACATACATACATACATACATACATACATACATACATACATACATACATACATACATACATACATACATACATACATACATACATACATACATACATACATACATACATACATACATACATACATACATACATACATACATACATACATACATACATACATACATACATACATACATACATACATACATACATACATACATACATACATACATACATACATACATACATACATACATACATACATACATACATACATACATACATACATACATACATACATACATACATACATACATACATACATACATACATACATACATACATACATACATACATACATACATACATACATACATACATACATACATACATACATACATACATACATACATACATACATACATACATACATACATACATACATACATACATACATACATACATACATACATACATACATACATACATACATACATACATACATACATACATACATACATACATACATACATACATACATACATACATACATACATACATACATACATACATACATACATACATACATACATACATACATACATACATACATACATACATACATACATACATACATACATACATACATACATACATACATACATACATACATACATACATACATACATACATACATACATACATACATACATACATACATACATACATACATACATACATACATACATACATACATACATACATACATACATACATACATACATACATACATACATACATACATACATACATACATACATACATACATACATACATACATACATACATACATACATACATACATACATACATACATACATACATACATACATACATACATACATACATACATACATACATACATACATACATACATACATACATACATACATACATACATACATACATACATACATACATACATACATACATACATACATACATACATACATACATACATACATACATACATACATACATACATACATACATACATACATACATACATACATACATACATACATACATACATACATACATACATACATACATACATACATACATACATACATACATACATACATACATACATACATACATACATACATACATACATACATACATACATACATACATACATACATACATACATACATACATACATACATACATACATACATACATACATACATACATACATACATACATACATACATACATACATACATACATACATACATACATACATACATACATACATACATACATACATACATACATACATACATACATACATACATACATACATACATACATACATACATACATACATACATACATACATACATACATACATACATACATACATACATACATACATACATACATACATACATACATACATACATACATACATACATACATACATACATACATACATACATACATACATACATACATACATACATACATACATACATACATACATACATACATACATACATACATACATACATACATACATACATACATACATACATACATACATACATACATACATACATACATACATACATACATACATACATACATACATACATACATACATACATACATACATACATACATACATACATACATACATACATACATACATACATACATACATACATACATACATACATACATACATACATACACATCGTTAAAATAATAAAATCGTATTCTACGGACCCTAAAACATGCTTATTCATCAAAAACCCACAGCCGAATATTTTGACCAAAGACAATACCTTTCTTACCGAAAAATGACGGAAGGTAAAAATTATAAATAAATTAAATTTCAGAAAGTAGCTATGGAATCAGCTACTATACTAAGAAAATTCTGATTGAATGATGTCAGTATCAAGTGCAATTAACATAATAATATGTTTGCCTTATAATTTTACTGGAAATATAGAATATTTTGCTAGTAACTTTCTGTATGGAATTTATATAAAATACATACAACTGCCGGAAGGTAATATGAAACAAATAGAATCTTTTGCAAAGCACTTTCTGTATAAAATTTGTACAAAACACATAGAATTGACGGAAGGTTAATGTACTGGCCACATCCGATCTTTATTATTTCGGAATTAAATAATGGAAGACAATGGTTTTTTCATGTAGGAAAAGTAAAAATAATCACCTCCAAAATAATTTGAATATTAAATTTTAATTTAACTTTTTAATTGAGCGGTTAGTTATATAAATAAAAATAATTACTTTTAACTTGTCTATTGTTTCAAACTATTGTCTGTGCCAGTCTATATAATTGTGCTATAAAATGTAAGTTTTATTTAGTAACATTATCTGATAATTCCAGTAAACTGCCCTGGCTTTGCTCAAGTTCTTATATGTATACAGACAATATTAATTGACCGGTAGGTGTATTTCCTTTTGTGTGTTTAGTAAAACACACCAATTCTCGAAATGGGCAAAGCTTATTCATTCACTTCCTAATTGTAACACGTATGAAGAAATATGTTCTCAATATTTTCCTGTTTTTCTAAATATTTGGACATTTTTGGCTTGCAATTTTTCTAAACATGTAATCCAACGTTAAATCACGTACTATGCTGTTTTTAGTCAACTTATCATTCCGTATACCTTAAAGCAGAGGTAATCAGAATTGAAGAAATAAACTATGGATTAATGGGGATTCCATTTTTTACCTCCTTGTACATAGAAACGGTAACTGAAGTATTGTAATCGCGAAAAATTTCGGTTTTCAGATTTTAACGGAAATATCCATTTTGACCATCCATTAATCCATTTTGACTAATTTCGTCGTGACGTCTGTACGTACGTATGTATGTACGTATGTATGTACCTATGTAGGAACGTATGTATGTACGTATGTATGTACGTTTGTATGTACGTATGTATGTATTTATGTACGTATGTATGTACGGAAGTACACACATAACTCAAAAAACGTTAAGCCGTACAAAGTTGAAATTTTGTATTTAGGACTGCTATAACATCTAGTTGTGCACCTCCCTTTTTGGTCATTACATAATTTCCAGAAGTGTTACTTTATTTAAAGCCTATAATAGATTTTATCGAAAAACTATTTTAAAATAAAATCCAAAACTTTTCAATTTTGGTATGTAAGACTTTTATGTCAATGGCAATAACATAATAGAATTTGGTTAAAATTGACTAACCGGAAGTGATATATTACCTGAAGTTATTAACAGTTTTTCTTGAATAAAATGGTTTTATTTTGATTTTAGAAATAAATGCTTCAAATAATAGTTTTAGAGAATAAAATTCTGCGTCTAGCTATGGAATACAACAAAAAATAACAAAAAAACATTGAAGTGGCCAACACAATACCTCCCGCCATTTACCGCCCGAGTCACAAAAAAGAGTAATAAGCTAATCCTTATTTTTGGATTAGCGAATTTTACTCTAATTTTGGCAGTTTATTTCTTAAAATATAGTCTAATCTAATCCAAGTACTACCTTTTTTGAGAATAAAATGAAGATTAAATTATAAATACCGGGATAAAATAGAATTCACTAATCTAAGAATAAGAATTAGCTTAAACTTTTTTGCGAATAGTTAATTTGTATTAATCTAAATACATATCTACATATTTACATATGCTGGAAACTGTAATGATTTCCTTTTGCTATTGTTCTATTTACTTTTTTCTTTTAAATACATTACTGTCATTAATTTGAAATGATTAGTTCTTTAACAGTAACATTTATCTGTCAGTTACATACATTTGAATAACTGCGTAACCAAGAAGTTTTGTTTGTTTAAAGCGTAGGCTCCGGGATTTAAATTATAGATAATTTTATAACTTTATCCATAATATATGTAGAAAAATTATTAATGCAAATCTGTAGAAAATTTAATAATCTTTAATTTTTATAATAACATTAATCTCGAAAAAATAACATTTAAAGATAATTTTCGCAGAAAAATTATTTTGAGCTTCTAGTAAAGTGCCATTTCCGGTTATCCGATTTTCACCAAAATCTAATGGGCTCTTTCCATTACAGAAAAAGTTCGAAATACAAGGTTTCAAAATTTTCTGAATGATAGTATTTGAGTTAGAGTGGAGGATCCACACATACATACATACATACATACATACATACATACATACATACATACATACATACATACATACATACATACATACATACATACATACACACAAACGCACACGCGCACACGCACACACATACACACACACACACACACACACACACACACACACACACACACACACACACACAAAACTGTCACTGTCAAAACTGTCAGCTGATCGTTATTGCAATAAAAGTGATTTAAAACGTTAGAAATAATTATACAGGAGATATTTTGGTACCATAATATCGAGATATTAATAAGTTATAGAGTACGAATGTAAATCGTGATAATAAAGAACAATTTTGTGAAATTTTTAAAAAATACCTTACACATAACCTACATAAAATCAAGAAATCAACAGGCGGGAAATGTTGAACAGCGTTACCCGAAGGAGAGTTCATACTAGACAGATGCAAGTAACGTGGGAATTGGTGGCGTTCTTTCCCAGATACAAGACGGACATGAGAAGATTATTGCCTATTTTAGTAAGACTTTGTGAAAACCAGAGAGGAATTATTGTGTTACTAGAAAAGAACTCTTGGCAGTCGTGAAATCCGTGGAACATTTCTACAAATATTTGTACGGAAGGAAATTTTTGATTAGAACTGATCATGCTGCATTAAAATGGCTGCTACAATTCAAGAATCCTGAAGGTCAGGTGGCTAGATGGATTGAAAGACTACAGGAATACGATTTCAAAATCGAGCATAGAACAGGTACCAGCCATCGTAAGGCCGACGCACTGTCCAGAAGGCCGTGTCAAGATGATTGCAAGCATTGTAGTCGACTAGAAGAGAAATTTTACATCGTCGCCAGAACAACAGTAGTCGACGATAATTGGCAGCCCGATGGACTACGCGAAGATCAAGAAAAAGACCCAACTTTGAAAATTATACTCGAATGGAAAGCGGAGGAAAGCAAACCAGTATGGGAAGATGTTGCACTGCACTCACCGTGTATAAAATCGTACTGGGCGCAATGGGACTCCATGGTGATTGAGGATGGCATGTTAAAGCGTGTGGTAGAAAGTTCTGATGGAACTGAGAAGAGAACTCAGTTAGTTATTCTTAAGAGTAGAGTACCAGACGTGTTGAAAGCGATCCATGACGGATCTGGAGGCCATTTCGGAGTCATCAAAACGCTAGAAATATTGCGCCAGCGGTTTTATTGAGTTAACTTCACGGAAGATGTTAAAGATTGGTGCAAGAAATGTGTGGTTTGCGCTGGAAGTAACGGTCCGCATAAACGACGAAAAGCTCCGATGCGTCAATACAACGTTGGCAGTCCATTTGAGCGTATTGCAATTGATGTGGCTGGTCCATTCCCAGAAAGTGACGAAGGATATAAATACATCGTGGTTGTCATGGACGACTTCACCAAGTGGGTTGAAGCATATCCATTACTCAACCAGGAAGCCACCACGGTCGCTGAAACTTTAGTAAAAGAATGTATATGCCGATTCGGAGTACCACATGAACTCCACTCCGACCAGGGAAGAAATTTTGAGTCTGCCGTTTTCCAAAATGTCTGTAAGATATTAGGAATTAATAAAACTAGAACAACTGCATTACATCCGCAGTCTGATGGCATGGTTGAAAGAATGAATAGAACAATCAACCGATATTTGTCGAAGGTAGTCTCCAACCACCGAAGAGACTGGGGCCGACACCTCTATCTGTTCCTGTTGACTTATCGTTCATCCGTGCATGAAACAACTGGGCAAACTCCTGCGAACATCTTATTCGGGCGTGAGTTGCGCTTACCATGCGACTTGGTGTTCGGCAGTAAACCTGGGGAAGATCTGGCCGGGGAAGATTACGTTACGGACTTACGGAGAAGAATGGATGACATTCATGAACAAGTCCGTACGAACATTCAAGCTGCCAGTGACCGAATGAAGGACCGGTATGACATCAAGGCCGAAAAGTGTGGATACCAACCTGGAGATTTAGTGTGGCTTTACAACCCACAAAGACGTCGTGGGTTATCACCAAAGCTGCAAAAGAATTGGGAAGGCCCCTATGAGGTAGTCAAAAGAATAAACGACGTGGTATACAGAATTAAGAAACAACCTAGCGGGAAGCCGAGAGTTGTACACTTTAATCGGCTAGCCCCTTTCGCCGGAGACAACCACGAAGACCATAATGGAGCAACGGTTCGTCGAATCATAACACAAGAACCAACTTTTGAAGACTTCATGGAGAACTATTCCTTTGGCCGCAAGGCGCGGTTCGGCGTGACGAAAGAAGAACACCGAGATCTATTCACCGTGTCTTCAGATTATTCCCTCGGTTACCGTGTATCAGAAGACTTAAAGATGTCCCGCGGCATAGCTTCAGCCTTTAAAGCGAAATTTGGGCGACTACAAGAACTAGCCAACCAACGCCCAACTGTTGGCAAAACGCTGCGCCTGAGGAATGGCAATGCAGACCAACAGCGGTACATCTATTACTTGGTTACAAAACCACGCTCGTACCAGAAGCCGTCGTATCGTAACCTGTGGAACTCGCTGTGCGATTTGAGGGATCATCTGCTTGAGAATGACATTTTGAAGCTAGCCGCACCGAAGTTAGGCTGTGGTCTAGATGGATTAAATTGGAGGATTGTTAGGAACATGATAGAAATCCTCTTCCGTTTTACCGGCGTAGAAATTATCGTTTGCAGCTTTAACCCTAACGGACATAAAGAAGTCGAGCGGACCATCGACTGTCATTTCTTCAAAACTTCGAAATGCACCAAGGGTAATGCATGCAGATTTCGTCATCACGAACTGTTCCGGGACGAAACAGTCTTAAGGAGGGGGCAGTGTAATGTGCAGTGCCCCCGTCGCCGCCACTGTTACCGCCTCTGTCCCCGTCGCTTTCGCCGCCGCTGTCTCAGGGACGAGCGAGTGTCTATTGTTAGCGATGACGCAACCGACTTGTTGGAGCCTGGTTAATTACGCGGTTGATGTAACCTATTGTGTTTTATCTAGAAGTGTTTTAGGGAGTTCTCGAATTCAAAGGCGGAGGTATATAAGCAATGTTAGCAAAGGCATTGGACAGTCTGATATAAATAAGCGTTGCATATTAAACAGTTGGTGTTATAAACAGATAGTAGACAAGTGGTGAATATAAATAATTACAATTGTATAAATAAATAAGTGATCTATGTAGGAAAGTTGATATTTGGATGTTTTAATACACAACAACTTTGTTAATCAGTGGTTTAATTAACAGTAAAGTTATTATTAATACAATACAAATAAACTATTATTGTACAATTATATTAAGTTGGTTTATTGACAGCGTGACTTTGTCTTGTGAACGTTCGTCATCGACTCGCGCTGACGCTGCTACTACTCTTGTTCCCCTAACAGGGCGTTGTTCCTGCGTTGCCGGGTTGTGCGCGACGTTGCCAGATTCCACACTCGGCCATCCTAGTGCGAATTCGCCTCGAATTCGTCGCTGGAGATGTCATCTGGAATGGACCATCTCTTCATGTATTCGGCACAACTGGACGTTAAGTATGGCCCTTCGTGCTGACCCTTTCGCTGGACGTCGTAGCGTTCATTTGGTTTGACCTTGACGACGCGATATGGACCCAGAAACTTCTTGTGTACCTTTAAACCAGAGCCAAACTGAGTACGCTTTATTGCAACGAAATCTCCTACCTGATACGTCGTTGGTGTTCTTCTTCGAAGGTTGTAACTTCTTTGGTTTTCTTGCTGAACCTTTAACTTTTGTTCTTTGCTTTTTCGGCGTAGTACTTCTCTCTGTTCTTCAAATTCGGTTATGGCTTCGTCTTCTAAGATTTCTTTTAGTAGAGTGTCATCTTTTGGCCTCATTTTCACTCCTGTGACCAATTCAAATGGCGATCTATTTATGCTGCGTTGGTATGAGTTGTTTAAGGCTTTTTGAACTTTATTAACGAACTTGTACCATTTATTCGGATTATCAATTGCTAATTTCGTCAACATCGGTATAATGGTTCTGTGCACTCTTTTGACCTGTCCATTCCCATGAGGAACTCCTGTTGTAGTATAATAATTTTGGATGTTCTCGGACTGACAATATTCCTTGAATTCGGCAGCGGTGAATGATGTACCTCGATCGGATATAATTCTCGAAGGATTTCCAAAAGTATTCCCAATTATTCTTAGCGCATCTAGTACTTCCTTGGTTGTTGTAGATTTCACAGGAAATAACCATACGAACTTCGTGAAGTCATCTATGATGGTCAAGATATGTTTGTAGTTTTTATTTGTCGATGGCATTGGTCCTATGTGATCCATATGAAAGGTGTTTAGTGGACCTTCTCCTTTCGGAAGAGAATGTAGGAATCCTTCCTTTTTACCTTCTTTGTTATTAGCTAAAATGCATGGTATGCAATTGGCTATTAAAATTTGAATTTTATCCTTTAGTTTTGGAATAAAGAATTCTCGCTTCACTAGTTCTTCAGTCTTTTTAACGACGTCTTTTTGTCATGAGCTCGTCTTATGATTTCCATTTGCATTAGTATTGGTGCAACTATTAAGTCTTGGTTGTTTTCCTGTTTGTACAGAATGTTGTTCTTTACCAAATAATTTTCATAAGGTTGCGTTTCTAGTACTTTCTTAATGGTTTTTATATGTTCATCTTTCTCTTGAGCTTCTGTCAATTTTATTGAAATGCAGTTGTCATTGATTTGCATGACAGGATAACGACTTAATGCATCCACGTGAGGCATACGTGTTCCTGCTCGGTGTTCTACCTCAAAATCAAATTTTTCGAGTAGCAAGGCCCATCTTGCTACTCTCGTTGTTAGGTCTCTTTTGTTCATTGTCTTTTGAAGAGCAGCGCAGTCTGTCACTACTTTAGATTTTGTACCGAGTAAATAATTTCTTAATTTCTTCAATGCATTTGTTACAGCTAGGACTTCTAATTCATTGCTTGAGTATTTTCGTTCAGCATCCGTAGTTCGTTTACTCATATAATAAACAGGATGAAAACAATTGTCTTCGGCTTTTTGGAGAAGTACCGCTCCAAACCCTTCTTGCCTTGCGTCTGTATGGACTTCAGTTTCCACGTTCTGTTTATAGACCTTCAGCACCGGTTGTTCAGACAGTTTCTGCTTGATAAGGTTGAATGAATGTCTTCGTTCTTCTGTAAACTCAAATTTAGCATTTTTTTCAACATATCTGATAAGGGTCGGACAATTATTGAATGCTGAGGAACGAATTTACTAAAATAGCTTGCTAAACCCAAAAAACTTTGTATCTGCTTCATCGTCTTGGGTTCTGGAAATTTCTGGACGGCTTCGATCTTAGCTGGGGACGGGTTTCACTTTCCATTCTTTATTATATGCCCCAAAAATTCAATTTTCTTTTCCAGGAAACGGCATTTCTTCTTGTTAAATTCAAGACCGTATTCTCTAGCAGTCTCTAATACTTGTTTCAGTCTTGCTATACCTTCTTGTTCGTCTTTCGCTGGTATGATCATATCATCAAAGTATGGTAAAACGATTCCTTGAGTGTGTAGCGGTCTAAATATACAATTTATAAATCTCTGGAAAATAGCTAGTGAATTACAGAGCCCAAATGGGACTTTAAGAAATTGGTATTGCCCATTCGATGTCACGTACGATTTTTATTTTCGCGAATCTTTTTCCACATTAACATGGAAGAATCCATTTCGTAAATCCAATGTTGAAAAGATCACTGTTTCCTGTAGTTGATCTAGGACTTCATCTATAAGTGGTAGCGGATATTTGTCCTTGACAATAATTTGGTTTATTTTTCGATAATCTATACAAATCCTTGGGCTTCCATCTTTTTTACGAACTATCACAATGGGACTTGCGTATTTCGATGAACACGGTTCGACTATTCCTTCTTTAATCCAATTGTCAACTTGATTGTTTACTATTTCGCGTTCAGCGACAGGTAATCGTCTTGGCTGCTGATAAATTGGTTTATCATCATTCATGATTATTTTTATTTGTATTTTAGCATCTATAGTTTTTTCTGGCTGATAGTTTCGAATTAATTCTTTTATTTCTTCCCTTCCATCTGCACTCGCTGTCCCTCCAATAGTTATTTCTTCATTTTGCACGATTTCAATATTCATTAATACTGTTCTTCATACACTTTCGTGATTTTGACCCCATCTTTGTTAATTATCACTTCCGCTTGATTTAGTACATTATTTCCGATAATCGCATCCATGTTCATGCAATCGTCAGTAACCACATATATTACGGCTGGATAATTATCATTTTCAATTTGAATCATCTCTTGCAAATATCCCAGAACTCGAACTTGATTTTTCCCAAATCCAGTAAATATTAAACTAGATGTCTGTAACTTGGGTGATCCCATTTTCTTATATGTCTTCTCCGTAATAATGTTCATTTGACTTCCAGTATCAATCAAGGCGTTGATTGTTATGGAGGCAATGGTGATCGGCTTGTACATCTTATTTTGTGTTATACTCGACGTTAGACTATTTACATTGGCAGCTTTCTCTGGTTTAGTTTCATTATTACACTCGAAAGAACGATGACCAAATTTAGAGCATTTAAAACATTTCATTACTTTGTTCCTATGTGAGCAATCAGGTGATTTGTGTCCTAATTCCCGACAGCTGAAGCAACGTAACTGTTTATTCCTTTTTTCGGGTTTCACAGATTTTTCTTCACCCTTGACTCGTTGCGGGAATGTTGGACGTTGGCGATTGTCAAAAGTCGTTTGATCTTTCTCTTTAAATAAACTATATACGTCTAACTTTTTCTTAAATTCTTTAATGTCTTAGCATCATTTTGTTTGTGTTGTTATCGGGTATACCATCAATTACATACTGTATTAGTGCACTCATTTCAATGTACCCGCGACTGGCAATTTCTTTCATGACTAAGTAATATTCTTGAACTGTCTCTTCTTTTTTCTTTTTATGCCTTCCTAACATTTGATACAACTGAGCGCTGTTCATCTTAGATGAAAATTCTTCTTGTAATGCTTGTTTCAAATTTTCCCACGTTGTGGTCCCTTGTTCACTCTGTATGAACAGTTTTGCTAAGCCTTTTAGCGACTTTTTTGCAAAAATGAATGTTTGCAATTCATTCCATTGTAGTAATGTGGCTGTTTCTTCGAAGTCATAGATCCATTTTTCTACAGGGTAATCATCTTGCGCAGAAAATAACCTTATTAAATCTTCAACATCCCGGAAACTCATTGTAAATTTCGTAACATACAGTTGTGCAGCTGAATTTGGTACAGAATGAATACTGATCCTATCTTGTTCTCTTTCCTGGACAAAATTGCCAATGTCATCATTATCCTTATCTTCATCGTCATTACCATCTTCATTATTGGCGGTCAACTTTAGTGCATTTAAATCTATTAAATTGTCACATAAGCTATGTGCTAACTCTTTGGCCGTTCCAGCATAATCTAAATTTAAGATGTGACACACAGATATCAGATCTCCGATGGCAAAGTTTATTGTGATATACTGGATTTTGTTATATTCTTCGGACTTTTCTGCAAATGCAAATCCGGTGAACGATCTTAATCTTTTTCTGTTATTTCTATCTCCTTCATATTCGAAAATAATTTTATGAAGCGCTTTTACTGCTTTCGTCTGCGCAGCGGTGATATTTCTCTCAATATTTTCAATTTGTCCTGACTCCATTTTTACTGACTGCTTTTTCTCTTGTTAATGTCAATAGCGTTTGTTAGTGACGCTAACATTCACAATCTTATATTCTATGTTAGTAGCATGCAATAGGTACTTATCTTTTGTTTGTGAGAAGGCTCGTCCAGTAGAATAGCAGCAGATTCGATTCGTCTTGTTGAAAATGTTCTTTCTCACTGGGCGTCGTCCTTCAACCTTCAACTTCTTTCTTCCTACGTCTTCTTTGTATTTGCGTCTTCTTTCTTGCTTACTTCTATCTTCTTTCGTCCTTATTTATCTGTATGCGTCCTATGTCTTCTTTTTTCTTCTTAATAACACCGATAGTTTTTACAGCGTACTTCACTTCGATCAGTTCAAACACAATATCACGCTCTTGGTTCACAATTATTATTAAACAAAAGCCTTTGTAGATTATACCTTCCGTCTTGTTGGCTATAATACTATACGCAAACACTTTATTTTCGTCGCACAAAGTCAGTAGCTAATCAATAAATGTTGGTTGAGCCCCCAAAATTTGCAGGAAAGTTGATATTTGGATGTTTTAATACACAACAACTTTGTTTAACAGTGGTTTACTTAACAGTAAAGTTATTATTAATACAAAACAAATCAACTATTATTGTACAATTATATTAAGTTGGTTTATTGACAGCGTGATTTTGTCTTGTGAACGTTCGTCATCGTCTCGCGTACGTCGCGCTGACGCTGCTACTACTCTTGTTCCCCTAACCAGCGTTGCCGCGACCTCTTTCAATAACGTATTGAACTTTCTATGTAAAATGTACTGAATTACTAAATTTTGTACTGTAAAGCGGGAAATTCAAATTAAATACAAGTTTTTTCAAAAACCAGTCTTTTATATTGTATGTATTAAAATAAAATACAATAATATAACAAATAATATAAAAAAAGATGCTGTATAGCCTACAACCTACTTTATGTTTCTGTGGAGACCTTTCTTTCTTTTTCCTAATCACAAATCTAAACAGTAAAAGTCAAGATACAACTAGCTGCACCTGCTACAGTACTAAATATCTTAAATAATTATTTTTTGTGACATGTAAGTGTACTAAAAAACTGAATTAATTAATCATAAAATTTATACTTATCCATTTCGTTAATAACAACGAATATTTGTTTAAAATTGTTCACTTAAAAGGCATAGTACTAGTAAAACCTTTGCGAATTTTAAAGTAATTGTCTCTATGAATTTGCACTAACACATTTTATAAAGAAAATGATGCTCAGTGAATCCCCGACTAACTAACGCATTAAAAATTACTGAAACCTGGCGAGCTGTTCATATATCAGTCATCTACATACCAACAGAAGGCAGGTCGCAGATGCAGATAACTTTCCGACTTACAGATTTGCAGCAATCTGCGCATTACTTGCATAAAATTTATATGGAAAAACTTGACTTATATGTCTCTCTAGCGTATTTTTGAAGTTTCTGTCTGAAGACGAATTTCGTTCTGAAATTGGGGCTTTTTGCAAAAAGTAGTACTGGCGTAATGAATTTAGTAAAAATGTACTGAATTCAGTAAAGTTGTATCGAAACGGCAACGCTGCCCCTAACAGGGCGTTGTCCCTGCGTTACCGGATTCCACATCTATAATAAATAATCTTAGTGTTAAAGTGTTTTATAATATTCTTAGTCTTAATTAGTGTTTAATATTTGTTTAATCGTAGTGTTCGTTATATTTTATCATCTTTTAATTATATTTAATATCTATTTATTGTTATAATAAGCTTTTATTTTAATTAATAATAATTGTCTAATATTTACACTTCACCCAAATAAATAAAAACGTTACAGTACTGCTGAATATGCAGATATGATTTTTATTTATGGATTATGTAATGGTAATGCCCGTTATGCGTCCAGTGAATACCAAGACAGATATCCGAATAGACGCCAACCTTCCCATAGCCTATTTGCGCGCATTTTTCAGCGTCTACGTAAAGCTGGATCAACAACTGTACGGGGAGGTGTACAAAATGATGGCATTGGTGTTAATAATAACGTTGAAGATGAAGAGAATGTAATTGATGCTGTTCTCGATAATCCTGAAATCAGAACAAGACGCATCGCTGCTCAATTACACATGTCTCACAGCACTGTTTGGCGGATATTAAACCGTCAGGAATTACATCCGTATCACTTTCAGCGAGTTCAAGCACTGCAACCCAGAGGCTATGGTACTCGTTCAGAATTTTGTCGCTGGTTTCTCCATCAAAATTATACGATAATTGAATATGACATTCATCAGCATTGGTGCTTAATATTTTTCCGTGCTCGTTCGCAACCCAAAATCATGTTAGTAAAGTTACCCTTATGGCTCACTCTGTTTACGTTAAGTGTCGCGAAATTCAAGAAGTATGAATTTCATTTTGGACAAAAATGTGTGAAATATCTCAAATGTAGGTTTGACATTTTAGATGTACATACTTGTCAATGTCAATACATTGGTATTTTATAAAAGTAACCATGGCTAGCCTATGACGTATTATATAACGTAATTATTCTGTACACAAAACTGTTTGAGATCTATAGGGCATCCAGTCAATAAATGGGTTTACGTCATAAATATATCACTAGAAACAATGACGTCATGTATTAATAAGTTTACATGAGCATGTAAAACGGATTAAAATATGATCTGTGGGTTGCCTTCATACATATAAATCATTGTTACGGGGAGAAATGTTATTATACATCGATTAAGATCACTTAAGATTCACGTCATTGATTTCTGACCCGCATAATAACAAGTAATTGTATATTTATCTCTGTCTTACTTATGGTTTCCTTTATTCTTTCTTTGATAGGTATGTCTAATAGCTTCATCTATGTCTTACTAACACATTTATGACCATATTCTGTATCTCAGTGGTTAATTTTTAACCACTGGTTAAAATTTTTATCCAATCGTTATTGATTTGACAACTAAAAATCCCCTTTTTTGTTATATGTCAACATACTTGATTGGTTAAGAAATTTAACCAGTGGTTAAAAATTAACCACTGAGATACAAAATAGGCCCCTTAGTGCCCTTATGACTTATCCTGTTTACGTTAACTATCACGGAATTTCATTTTGGTCAAAAATGTGAAATATCTGAAATTTAGATTTGACTTTTCCGATGTGTCACTGTCATTATTATGTTTATAATTAATTGGTGACATTTACCTTTCCTTACAATGAATAGGCGATTTCGGGCGACAACCGTTCACTCGCAGTATGTTGCGTTCAGGTACGTTCACACATTCCGGCGCTGGGAACAACATACCCGGTATGCTTGGATCATTGCTCACAGCTGAACGGGTTTGCGAGTCGGGTCAGCTCTCTGTTCACGATTTCTATCTCTTTTTATCATGTCTTTTGAAATGTCAAAAGTCAAAACAGTCGGAGTCGTGATGTTATGTCAAACAGAGTGACATTATTTTCGTTGACTGTTTTATGGACAAATATGGAAAAAACTTTCTTTCTCCGTTAATGCATTTTAATTGTCAGACACTATTTTTGATAGTTTTAAATGTCGCAGAATATACATAACCACCATATCATACCGTAACTAACCGTTAGTAATCCGAAGAAGTGAACGGGTATGTCGCCCGAAATCGCCTAGTCGTTCTTCGGTATGTATAGTCGTAGAAATAACTGTAAAAATGGAGTAGTATTTTAGTTTAAGAATGAAATAATCTATCCTAAAAGTGACGTCATTTAAATCAAATTATTAATTTATAGTTTACGTCAAGTCTATATTTTTACCTCCTGTCATACCGAAGGTTAGGGAGGTAATGTTATCGGTCCAAAAATTCGATGGGGATTTTTCAGTAAATAAGCACGAATTAGGGTTCTTATAACATGTTTTTACTATTTTTACGATGATGCGAGTGTGTGTGTGTGTGTGTGTGTGTGTGTGTGTGTGTGTGTACGTGTGTGCGTGTGTGCAAGCGGACGAGCGCGCGTGTGAGCGGACGTGCGCGCGTCGGAGCGTGCTTTGTGTTTGTGTGTGTGAGTGTGTGAGCGTATGAGCGTGTGAGTGATTGAGCGAGTGAGTGAGTGAATGAGTGTGTGAGTGAGTGTGTGTGTGTGAGTGAGTGAGTGAGTGTGTGAGTGTGTGTTTGTGCGTGTATGTGCGTGTGTGTGTGTGTGTGTGTGTGTGTGTGTGTGTGTGTGTGATATTTAAAACTTATATTAATAAGTACAAATTAGATTTTTTCTAAAATTGATAAACAGGAAGTGATACTTTAATTGAAGCTCTGAACAGATTTTCGTGAAAAATATAGTATGATATATTCCAAAACTTGTCAAATTTGGTATTTAAGACTTTTATATGAAGGGGAGCAACATATTAAATATTTTCGTAAAAAAATACTGATACAATCCAAAACTTTTCAAATTTGGTATTTGAGACTTTTATATTAATGAGAACGACATACTAGAATTTTTTTAAGATTGATAAACCGGAAGTAGTACTTTACAGAAAGCTATAAACAGATTTTCTTGAAAAAATATATTAAAACATGTTCCAAAACTTATCAAATTTGGTATTTAAAGCTCGTGTATAATTTGAAGTAACATATTAGATTTTGACTATACTTATATGATAAACCGAAAGTAATACCTAAATTCGAGCTCTTAACAGATTTTGGAGGAAAAACAATAAAATATAAACCAAAATATCGTATTATAGACTTTTCTATTTATTGGAACAAGTTAGATTTTGTTTACAAACGATCAATGGGAAGTGACACTTTACTTAAAGCTCATTGTTATTTTAAACATGGAATTGACGAGAGGTTATGTGTTGGCCACATCAGATTTTTGTTATATGCAAAAACGTAGGTGATGAAGATAAAACTTTGGGAACAGCAATATTTAAAAAGAAACAAAATTTTCAAATAAACATTTATTTTTTCAGTAAAAATGTATCCATAAATATTTCGCGTTGCACGCCCATGAGTACGCAATGTAGTGAAATTATTTGCATTTCCATAGTTCAAATCGGCGAATATTTATTGCCAGTGATTCTAATTGTCAACATATTCAGACTAAGACTAATGAGATAGGCAAGGGAAAACATTCATTAATTCATGCATATGTTCTTCTTTAGACTACTTTAAATGAATTTTAATTTAAGATCGTTTCATAAATATATGCATATGTAGTAAGTATATAAATAGTATTTTTTTTTTTTTTTAGTTGAAGATTTATTCTCCTATTACAGGCGAACAAGTGATTTCAAAATGGTCGTGGCTCAAGAAGACGAAATTGTGATTTCCGGGATCGGCGGATATTTTCCGAAATCGAATAATGTCGAAGAATTGCAGAAGATACTGCTTGAAAATACGGATGGAATAGACGCTGCAAGATGGAATGGTAAATTAAATAAATACACTGCATTTCACAAATTTCTAAAGACTATAGTATTGTAATTTATAGTTAGTTAAAATCTTACATTTCTACGTTTAACAGTACATAAATTATATTAAGAAACATTTTTACCTCCCGTCATACCGTAGGTAAGGAAGGTGAAGAGTTGATTAGATTTTGGGTCAAATTGTACAACTGGAAGTAGTACTTTACTTGAAACCCATAACTGTTTTTAATGGAAAACTATATTAGAATATAATACAATTTTAGTATTTAAGACTTTTATATCAAAGGGAATAATATATTAGATTTACTTTACTTGAAGCTCTGAAAAGATTTTGTGAAATATATATATATATATATATATATATATATATATATATATATATATATATTTCAAAACTTTTCAAATTTAGTATTTAAGATTTCTATATATGAATGGGAACAACATATTAGAGTTTGGCTAAAATTTATAAACCGAAAGTTATACTTTTCGTGAAAAATATGATAGCACTTTTTAAATTTAGTATTTAATATTTTTATATTAATGAGAACGACATATTAGATTTTTTCTAAAATTGATAAACTTGAAATAGTACTTTACTTAAAGCTAGATTATCTAGAAAAAAATTATTAAAATATGATTTCTCAAATTTGTTATTTAAAATTCGTATATAATTTGAAACAAAATCAACCGGAAGTAATACTTTACTTAAAGCTCATTGCTATTTTAAACATGGAATTGGCGGGAGGTCATGTGCTGGACACATCAGTTTTTTTTGTAGAATTAAATCAAAAATTTAAGAGTTAAATACTTTGAAAGTTTATTTTCTGTAATAATATTGTATTCGTTTTTAGGTGCCATGGATGTTTGCGACCGCACTGGCAATTGCTCCGAAATTAATCACTTCGACTCTAGTTTCTTCGCCACCCATCGCGAACAGACTAAATACTTGAACCCAATGGCCCGTATGATCCTTCAGAATGTTCTGGAGGCCATCTTGGACGCCGGTATGAGTCCTACAGCTTTTCATGGACGTCGTGTACTCGTCGCCGTGGCTTCCAGCATCTCTGAGAACGACTGGTTGATGTTCGAGAACATAGAGAAAGGTTTCGGAGTCACGGGGCAAGCTAGGGCGATGCTGGCAAATAGAATTAGCTATTGGTTGCATTCAATAGGGCCGAGTTATTCGTGTGATGCGTCCTGGCTAGGCGGACTGCAGGTAAGAAAAAATCTGATGTGGCCAGCACATTACCTTCCGTCAGTTTGCGTCAGTTATGTATTTTCTATAAAATCCATACAGAAAGTTCCTTGCAAAAGATTCTAAATTTCTTGTGTGTACATTACCTTTCGACACTTGTATGTATTTTATACAAATTCCATACAGAAAGTTTCGAGCAAAAAGATCCTATATATATATATATATATATATATATATATATATATATATATATATATATATATATATATATATATATATATATATGTTAGACACTGAATAAAACTCTCCTTAGCTTAATTTCAATATCTATTTAACTGACACAAAATACACATTAATATAACAACAAAATAAAAGTAATTCTTCTTGTCGCCTCTTGCGCGTCACTCTCACTCGTTGTCGGCCATCTTCTTTCTAACAACCACACTCGCATCTTGGTTTTGGCGCACGGCGGGCCCTCTCTCTCCGCATCAGGTAGTTACTTGGCGCGGGAAGTTCAACTTGGCTAACAGTCGGCCTTTCCTGACTTGTGGGTCCGTCCTCGGGCCCTAAGGTGGTGGTCTGCAAACATAAAGAATCTATACCTACTTCTTCCGGTTCATCGTCTTCCATCCCATTCTCAGTTTCGCTTTCCGTTTCTTCTTCCATCAACGCGCACCATGGTTTCATGCGGTCGGCAGAGAATACCGAATTGAATGAACGCTGGGTTCTTTTTGCTCCTGGGACGTCTCCTAAGCGGTAACGGTCATGAGGTAAAGCTTCAACGACTAAATATGGACCCTTGAATTTTGCGGCAAGTTTCCGGGGCTCTCCAGTTGCTTGGCTTTCTCGTTCCACTAAAACCAGATCTCCTGTTTCGTACTGCCGTGGCTTCTTGTGTAGCTTGT
This sequence comes from Harpalus rubripes, assembly GCA_963082715.1. Lineage (NCBI taxonomy): Eukaryota > Metazoa > Arthropoda > Insecta > Coleoptera > Carabidae > Harpalus > Harpalus rubripes. The sequence goes on along the minus strand of OY720466.1, from coordinate 9,451,133 downwards.
CAAACCGCGTTTTCTGTGTTTGTTGTGCTCGCTGAATATTTTGCAATGCCTCCTCACGTCTCTGTGCAATATTCACATCGTCTACGTCATCATCGTCTTGTAAGGCCAGAATCAGAGCATTTTGTAACGCATTCCTCGGGTTAAAATTGAACAATAGTTCATGAGGACATCGTTTCGTTGTTTTATTTCTCATGCTATTCATTGCAAACTGTATGTCACGTATGTTATCATCCCAGTTACAATCTTCTTGAGCCATCGTGTTTATAGCGGCCGCAATTACTGCATTGCTGCGCTCGACTTGACCGTTTGCTCTCGGTGTTGCGGTTGCGTTTCGGATATGTATTATATCGTTAGATCTACATAACTTCTCAAATTGTTTTGCGGTGAAGGCTGTGCCTCGGTCGGTTATCACATACTTTGGACACCCAAATAATCCTGTCATCTCGTACATCACCTGGCACACTGATTTTGTTTCAGTGTTCTTCACAGCTCGCAAAATAATAAATTTTGTGAAATTGTCTTGAATCGCTAAGACATGAGTGTTCCCTCGTCTGCTCTTCGGGTATGGGCCTAAGTGGTCCATGTGTACCGTTTGGAATGGTACTGTTGTTCTTTCTATATTGTGCATTTCAGCTCCTTTCTTTCCACCAGGACGCTTGTGGTAAGCGCACTCAATACACGATGCAATATATTTCTTCACCTTTCTTCGCATCTTTGGAAACCAGAAGTATCTTTTCATATATTCTAGTGTCCTGTCTTCTGAAAAATGTCCCATTTTATCATGGTTTTCATGTATTACCTTCCAAATGGCACCCCTGGGAACAACCCATCGCATGTCATCATTTACTTTTCGGTAAAGTCGCTGATTTCTAATTTGGTAATCTGCGTGGATTTGTTTTTCATTATTATCTTCAGGTTTTCTGCCTAGTACTTCCAAGATTTGTAAGATTTGTTCATCTTGTTGCTGCATTGTGCTCAACCAATCTTCTTGTTCGATACGACAAACTTTCGTACCTGCAACTTCCATCTCTGAAGGCGGTTCATTTGGATTACGACTGAGAGCATCGACATGCTGCATCGCTTTTCCTGGTCTATAGTCGATTGTAAATGAATATTCTTGGAGTCTCAATAACCATCTCCCAATCCGTGGTAGCAATTCCTTCTTCTTCATTGTTAACTTGAGAGCATTACAATCGGTAAATATTCGGAAATGTTTGTGTAATAAATACACGCGGAATTTGTCAACTGCTTCCACCACAGCTAGAGTTTCCAATTCATAACTGTGATAACTTTTCTCTGCTGTCGTCGTCTGGCGACTGTAGTACGCAACGGGTTTCTCTGCTTCGCCATTCTTCTTTTGCAGAAGAATACCTGCAAGTCCATCTTGACTGGCATCAGTATGCACTTCATGTTCAGCATTTACATCATACAGAGCAAGGAGTGGTGCTTCTGTTAATTTCTTCTTTAACATGGTAAACGCGTCTTCTTGTTTGTCACCCCAGACAAACGGTGTGTTATTCTTCGTCAACGCCGACAGTGGCTTCGCTATGGTTGCAAACCCTGGCACAAATTTTCGGAAATAGGTTGTCAGTCCCAGAAACTGACGTATTTGGTGAACGTTTTTAGGTCTTTCGAACTTGCTAATAGCATTAGTCTTCCTCTTTCCAGGTTTAATTCCCTCGGTATCTACTTCATATCCAAGGTAATCAATCTTCGTGGCGAAAAAGAAGCATTTTGTTAACTTCAATGTCAGTCCAGCCTCGTTCAACACATCAAACAAACGTTGTAGCTTGTCCATGCCTTCTCTTATAGATCGTGCAGGGATTAATATATCATCCATGTATACTAAAATGTCTCCGTGCTTCATTCGTTTTACTACCTGCTGCATCAGCTGATTGAAGACAGCTGGGCCGTTCACAACACCGAATGGCATCTTCAAAAACTCAAATTGCCCAAATGGTGTTACGAATGACGTGAACTTACGGGAGTCAGGTGCTACAGGTATTTGGTGATATCCAGCAGCTAGATCTAGAGTTATGAAGTAACGACTTCCTGACAAACTATCGAGCTGGTCTTCAATTCGTGGCATAGGAAACTTCATGTTTACTGTCTTCTCATTCAAACGTCGGTAATCGATGCAAAGTCGATAATCATCGTTTGGTTTCTTCACTAGTAGTGCAGGACTACTATATTCCGAATTGGATTCTTGAATAACTCCAGCTTCAAGAAGTTCATCTATCTTCTGTCGCATGATATCACGTTCTTTGTACGCAAGTCTGTATGGTCGTTGACTCACCGGTTCGTCATCTTTCAGTTCAATTTTAAAATTGATCCAATCAGTGGTACGAACTTCTTTGTATTCTTCGCGAAGCAATTTCGATTTGCCTCTAAAAGTTTGTATAATTCTGTTTTCTCCGACTCAGTCATTTCTTCGTTCATGGCAATTTCTTTTTCTTCAAGTTTTTCATATTTCACTCTTCGTACTTGTTCTTTCTTCATATTTTCGTCTTGTATTCGTATAATGGTTAGTGATCCCTTTTCTTTAATCACTCTAATACCTGGTTGGTCAATCGCTGTCTGGCCAATCAGAATTGCATCTGTTTGAGCATTATTAGGTACAATTAAAACTTCTGCTTCTAGTTCTACATCACCAATTGTGATTAGCAGTGTTTGTTTGCCAAGAGTTTCACATATACCATTTCCAAACCCTCGTAAACGCCTTATTTCTTTATCGTAGTTAACATTCGCCTTCTGGGCAGCTTTTTGTGTCATAGTAACTACATCACTTCCGAGATCGATGTAGCCAATCATTTTCTTGCCGTTGATTGTTATCCACTTGTGATATTCATCAGGTGGTTCGTATTCTTCGTCTTCAGTTCCAAGCTCTTCAGCTTCAATTTTTCGAACATTTGGTTTTGAGGCAGGTACGCCACCGCCTCTTGCATCTGACTTCTTTCGTTCTTGTGGGCAGTTCTTGATTACATGTTCAGTGCTGCCACAATTATGACAAGTTCGTGGCTTCGTTGACTTAAGACAATCCTTGGCGATGTGCCCCGTTTCTTGACAGTTGAAACATATTTTTCGATATCGTTGCTCATGACGTTGCGGACGTTCAACATCATGGGATTCTCGTCTATTGGAACTTTCGGAGTTGTTGCTAGATTTCATCTGGGACCCAAATCTGGCTCTATCTTCTACGCTTTCGTACCGCTTTATTTTCAACAACAGGTCTTCGACATCTGAAAACTCACAAAGCGATAACGACCGAACTAGTTCTCGGTCTCCCAGACCATTCAGGATATATTTTATCAAAGAAGAAGTGTCTACTTGCCCTTTGCTGGCGATCGCCCTCATAGAGTAGACATACGCCTCCGAACATTCACCCCTTTGTCTTTTCCGTTTGGTCAATTGTAAATGGATGTCTGCTTGGTCGTTCGTGGACGGGAAACTCCGTAGTAGATGTTGCTTAAAACTTTCCCACGTAGTGATATCGTTTACTAATCCATCCATCCACAATTTGGCTGGTCCTCGTAATTTATTAACTGCTTGCACTAGTTTCAACGAATCGTCCCACGCATACGTTGTACCAATATTGTCCACCCGCTTTACCCACTGTTCAGCACTCAGTCCCGTAATTCGCGAGGGATCGAACTCTGCTAACAGTTTTTCAGCCAGTTCACATGGTGCTCGTAAAGTCATTGACGTACTCGTATTTACATGACTATCCTGCATGAATTTACGTTCGCGATCTAATAACTCACGTTCTCGTTTTAAAAGGTCTATTTCACGCGCTAATAGTTCTCGTTCACGTTGGAGGTTCTGTTGCATTTCTCTTACACCACACGCTGGCGTAGACATAGCTCCAGGTGTCGTTACACTATCACCCAAAACAGAATTTAAGTTCAACTCATTCATATTTAATTAATTTTCAACCGCCTGGCAACCATCAACCAGCAATACACTTATGTATTTCGGATTGCAGTTTTGGACAAATCTCAGGCGCAACACAAATAAATCTCTGTTTTTCACACTTTTTGGTAAAATTCACAGTTCAGCTCCCGTTTCAGTTTGTTTTTAATCACTATCCACCCGATAGAAACTGTTTCGTCCCATAAACTGCACGGAAAACTAAAGTTTCTTTGTTCCTTCCGCGAACTACGCATGTACTACGACACTAGTTTTTGCGTTTATCCCACCGCTGCTTTGTTAGACACTGAATAAAACTCTCCTTAGCTTAATTTCAATATCTATTTAACTGACACAAAATACACATTAATATAACAACAAAATAAAAGTAATTCTTCTTGTCGCCTCTTGCGCGTCACTCTCACTCGTTGTCGGCCATCTTCTTTCTAACAACCACACTCGCATCTTGGTTTTGGCGCACGGCGGGCCCTCTCTCTCCGCATCAGGTAGTTACTTGGCGCGGGAAGTTCAACTTGGCTAACATATATATATATATATATATATATATATATATATATATATATATATATATATATATATATATATATATATATAATACAAATATACTACGAATATGTCAATGGGCCCGTCCAAGTATTCGGTTTTTTAGAAATTACATGTCGTATATGAATTTTGAATATGAATACATGCAAACGAAATGAAAATTGCTATATATTTTGTATTTTTAAACCTATAATAATGTAATTAAAGTTTTTAGCGTAAAATAGTCGCCATATTGTGACGTCAGCGTCATTACAGTCGTCCAGTTACCCTGTGAAAATGTCACTAATAGAGTGGACCATGCATATTTTGCTGAAGAATTCGCGATTGGCTTTACACATAATGTGACATACACATATATTAAATATATCCGAGTAAATATTATTAAGATTAATAGAAAATTCACTCATTAAATAAATTAAATTTTTAATTACTGTAATCTCAATTCTCAATACTTCACATTGTTGTAATCATTTAGTAAATTGGAATGTAAATGTTGGATTACTTTTTATTATGAACTATGCTTTGATTATTGTAATAAATACTGTCATTGTTGTATTTAACTATAAATAGAAAATAATTAAAATACTATTTTAATTATAATAACGGCACTTTGTATGTTAACCTTCAATACTATTTTAAAGAAAGTCGTAGTCACATTAATTTAAGCGAATAATTAACTTAAATTAAATAAAATTAAAACGAGCAAAAGTTATTAATTTTACTTACCTGATTTTTATTTATATTATGCTCTACCGAAATCTACATAAATTAATATTTAACACTACTCCTATACCTATTCATGTAAGTAAATCAAACAAATTTATATTTTGAAATAATATAATAAAATAACTATTTGGTTTACATATTACCATTAACTCTAAAGCTTTTTGATCACAGTAATGGATACGTATTTTTATTCTTGCTACATTTGTTAATTGTATATTACCATATTAATAGTAACGTATGTCGATTCTCTGTACTTAGGACGGAGTGACGCTAACGTCACAACTTTCGCGCCAAAATTTTAATAATTATTTTAGGCGTTGTTAAGCATAATTTCAAGAAAACAAAAAATACGGAATTTCTATTTTTAATTTCTTTGTAACATATAAAAAAAATTAAAAAAAGTTGGACGAGCCCATTGCACTTGACACTGACATCTTTCAATCAGAATTTTCTTAATATAGTAGCAGTTTCTAGAATAGCTGGCTAATTTATGAAATTTAATTTCTTTATAATTTTATAACTCCATATCCAGTTAATATGAAGTATGCAATGCAGTCAAATCGTATAGAGAATTCAATGTTCTTTAATATTTGTAATAACATTAAATGTGAAAAAATGATATTTAACATCGTTTTTTCAAGAAAATGTGCTTATTCATTAAAAACTCACCACCGAATTTTTTGACCAAAGACAATACCTTCCGTACTTTTCAATTTTAGTATTTAAAACTTCTATATCAAGGGGAACAACATATTAGATTTTGGCTAAAATTAATAAACCAGAAGAGGCACTTTACTTGAAGCTCTGAACAGATTTTCGTGAAAAATATATTATGATATATTCCAAAAATTTTCAAATTTGGTATTTAAGATTTTTATATTAATGAGAACGACATGTTAGATTTCTTCTAAAATTGATAAACCGGAAGTGATACTTTGCTTCAAGCTCTGAACAGATTTTCGTAAAAAATATAATAGGATATATATTCCAAAACTTGCTAAATTTAGTCTTTAAGATTTTTATATAAAGGGAAGCAACATATTAGATTTTGGCTAAAATTGATAAACCTGAAGTGATGCTTTATTTGAAACTCTGAACAGATTTTCGTGAAAAATTAATTCATACAATCCAAAACTTGACAAATATGGTATTTAAGACTTTTATATTAATGAGAACGACATACTAGTTGTTTTTTAAAATTGGTAAACTTTTTACAGGAAGCTAAACATATTTTTTTGAATAAATATATTAAAACATGATTAATAACTTCTCAAATTTGGTATTTAAAACTCGAGTATAATTTGAAACAACATTAGATTTTTATTATAACTATATGATAAACCGGAAGTGGTACTCAATTTGGAGCTCTTAACAGATTTTCGAGGAAAAACATAATAAAATATAATCCAAAATTTGGTATTACAGACTTTTCTATTTATTGGAACAAAAATTAGATTTTGTTTACAAACGATCAACTGGAAGTGATATTTTACTTAAAGCTCATTGCTATTTCAAACATAGAATTGACGGGAGGTCATGTGTTGGCCACATCAGATTTTTACTAATACTGTCCATTGACTTAATTCCAAAATATGAAAGATTTTAAATGTTATTACTTTTCTTTTTAGGTTCTGCAACATGGCTACGATGCCGTGCGTTCCGGACACTGCGAAGCTGCTATTGTCTGTGCTGCTAACCTTACCATGAACATTAGCCCAACATACCTCTTCAAACACTTGGGTGTTACCTCTCGCGATGGTGTTACCAACACTTTTGGGGAAAACGCTCAAGGGTAAGACCTTTTTCACTTATTAGAAAGCTGCAGCCAAACGTTCAAAGTTGGAATTCTATCTCCAAAATATACTAATGGCTGGTTTATTTAGATTTAATATATTATATATTCAAAGATATTAGTAATAGTCCGGTTGTTAAGGGCGAAATTTTGCCTCCACCCTGCATTTTGTGATGGAAGCAAACCGTTTGGATCATATATTACTGAGACTATACCCTACCAATTAAGAGATGTAGCCACCCGGAAATGCCCCGGAGGCACAAGTTATTGCGGGTTGTATACCTCATTGGCGCAGTTTTAAAGTCGCCGTGGTGCGCAAACCATTGTATCTTCAAAGTTGAATTTTTCTAATAATAATAACAATGGAAAGGTCTTTGATGCTGCAGTGCAAAAAAAAATGTTTGGTTTCATATAACGTATACATTTTCCTCTTGAATTTAGCACATTGTGTTTTTTTGAAGATAATTTTGGCTTCCTTGGCCGATTGCACAAGAACGCTACGTCATACTAGAAAATAACCCGAATAAAAATTGTAGCGCGTGCAAAGAGCTATCGATATAGGGCTTAGTGGCGTGTCTGTGACTTTCAGAGGCCCACCGACACGGAAGTCTCTAAAGAGACACGTAAGTGAGCCGAGCCGCCCTGCGCAAGACAGACTATTGTTACGTCAATTGGAGCAAGGCGATTAGTTTATATTGATCTTGGACAATACTCTACCGATTAAGAAATGTAGCCACCCGGAAAGGTTGCACAGGCTCTGTGTATTGAGGGTTGTATACATCATTGGCGCGTTTTTCTTAAAGTTGCAGTGGTGTGGAAACCATTGGGTCTACAGAGCTGATTGTATTTTTATATTACTTATAATAATAAGGTCTTTGATGCTGCCACGCAAAAAGAACGAGTTTCGTTACATATAACGTATTCATGTTTCTCTTGAATTTAGCACATTGTGGTTTTTTGGAGAACATTTTGGCTTCCTTGGCCGATTGCGTAAGAAATCTACGTTATACCGGAAAATAACTCGAATAAAAGTTGTAGCGCATTCAAAGAGCTATCGATATAGGGCTCAGTGGTGGGTCTGTGGCTATCAGTGGCCCGCCGACATGGAAGTTTCTAAAGGGAGGCGTAGGTGCACAGAATCGCTCTGTGCGAGAGAAAACATTGATGTGTCAGTTCGAGAAGCCGTTTGGTTCATAAGTAGCTGGGACCAAACCCTACCGATTAAAATATGTAGCCATCCGGAAATGCCGCGTAGGCTTTGTATATTGCGGGTTGTATACCTCATTGGCGCATCTTTTCTTATTAATGTCGCAGTGGTACGCAAACCATTGGACCTACAGAGCTGCTTTTTTATATATATTAATTGTAATGATAAGGCCTTTGATGCTGCAGTGCAAAAAAGAAGTTTTATTACTTATAACGTGTCGATTTTCCTCTTGAACAGAGCACATTGTGGTTTTTTGGAGAAAATTTTGGCTTCCTTCGCCGATTTCACAAGAACGCTACGTTGTGCCAGAAAACAACCCTAATAAAAGTTGTAGCGCGTTCCAAATGCTATCGATGTAGAGCTCAGAGGCGTGTCTGTGGCTATCAGAGGCCCGCCGACACGGAAGTTTCTAAAGAGTCGAGTACGTGCGCCGAGTTGCCTTGCGCGAGGGAGAACATTGTTGCATCAATTCGAGCAAACCGTTTGGTTTGTATGTTGGTGGGACCATACCCTACCGATTATGAGGTGTAGCCACCCGGAAATGCTCCGCAGTACTGTATATTGCGGGTTGTATATCTCATTGGCACGAGTTTTCTTATTAAAATCGCAGTGGTGCACAAACTATTAGACCTACAGAGCTGATATATTTTTTGTATAAATTGTAATGAAAACGTCTTTGACGCTATAGTGCAAAAAAGAATGGTTGCATACATCGTAACCATTATCCTCTTGAATAGAGCATTTTGTGGGTTTTTTTGGAGAAAATTTTGGCTTCTTTGGCCGATTTTACTAGAATGCTACGTTATACAAGAAAACAACCCTAATAAAAGTTGTAGCGCGTCTGAGCTTTATATCGATAGCATTTGCAACGCGCTACAATTTTTATTCGGGTTATTTTGCGGTATAACTATAGACCCAATGGTTTGCACACCACTGCTACTTTAAGAAAAACGCACCAATGATGTATACAAGCCTCAATACACAGAGCCTGTGCAACCTTTCCGGGTGGCTACATTTCTTAATCGGTAGAGTATTGTCCAAGCTCAATATAAACTAATCGCCTTGCTCCATTTGATGTAACAAAAGTCTGTCTTGCGCAGGGCGGCTCGGCTCACTTACGTGTCTCTTTAGAAACTTCCGTGTCGGTGGGCCTCTGAAAGTCACAGACACGCCACTAAGCCCTATATCGATAGTTTTTTGCACGCGCTACAATTTTTATTCGGGTTATTTTCTAGTATGACGTAGCGTTCTTGTGCAATCGGCCAAGAAAGCCAAAATTTTCTTCAAAAAAACACAATGTGCTAAATTCAAGAGGAAAATGTATACGTTATATGTAACCAAACATTTTTTTTGCACTGCAGCATCAAAGACCTTTCCATTGTTATTATTATTAGAAAAATTCAACTTTGAAGATCCAATGGTTTGCGCACCACGGCGACTTTAAGAAAACTGCGCCAATGAGGTATACAACCCGCAATAACTTGTGCCTCCGGGGCATTTCCGGGTGGCTACATCTCTTAATCGGTAGGGTATAGTCTCAGTAATATATGACCCAAACCGCTTGCTTGCACCACAAAATGCAGGGTGAACTGCCTTAACATCCGGACTATAATTATAGTTCAGTATTTACAGGGTTAAGGCGGCTCTGCACATGCCAAAAGGCGACATCGTACATAGCCTAACTATCTCTATTTTTTTCAGCTATGCTCGAAGTGATGCTACTTGCGTCTTTCTTCTTCAACGCGCAAATCAAGCAAGTCGAAGATATTGCACTCTTGTTAATGTTGATTCTTTATTCAATGGACATCGACCGGGACAATTCATCAAAATAGATATTGACTCAGCGAGGAGATTTCTTCAAAATTTTTACCAAAACTGTGGAGTTGACCCAACTCATGTTAATTTTATTGAAACTTATGGCTCTGCTTTAAAAGAATTGGACAAAATTGAACTTAATCTAATTGATGACGTATTTAATAATGGCAACAGGAAGAGTCCATTATTGTTGGGTGCTGTCAAGACTAATATTGGACATACAGAGGCGGCAGATGCGCTTATAAGTATAGTAAAAACAATAATTGCTATGGAGTGTGGTACTATTCCTGCGAGCTTGCACACTGAAAATCCAAGAACTGATATACGAGGTCTTACAGATGGAAAGTTAAAAATAGTTACAGAAAATACGCATTGGAATGGTACATATGCAGCTGTTAATTCTTTCGGCATCGCCAGTGCTTTTGGTCATATTTTATTAAAAAGAAATACCGTAGAAAAAATTCCTCAAACAATAGAAACACCAATAAAACTCCCACTTTTACATATATTGTCCACTAGATCCGAAGACGGCATCAAAGATATTATTGAACGCATCAAAAACTTTCATGACAACATTGATTATACAAATCTAATAAATGGGACATTTGCGACTCATATTCCGGGATATTTATACCGTGGGTATGTTGTGAAAAGCCCTGATAATACTTTCAAGGATGAATCGTCATACTACGATGGTATTACGAAGCCAGTTTGGTTTATCTATTCGGGTATGGGAAGCCAGTGGTTAGGAATGGGAAAAGCATTGTTAAATTTGCCAATTTTTGCACGGGCGGTGGAGAAATGCGCTAATGTTTTGAAACCATTCGATGTAGATTTGATGAAAATTATTACATCTGAGGATGAGACGTTGTTTGATAATATTATGAACAGTTTTGTCGGGATCGCCGCAATACAAGTAAGTAAATAGACATAAGCCTTCCATGTTTCAAAATTAATTTTATCATCCACATTGGGTACGTTTTTTTTATTGTCAACAGAAAACTGCGATGTATCGCAGTTCTGCTTTGTATGACCCGCAAGGCCGTTGGGAGGGGCGAGCGGGGCTCTTGCTCCGGGCGCAGCTGTTTATAGGGCGCAAAAATAAGTTCTTCATTTGACTCAGGAAAATTCTTAAATATAAGCCAAGCACACTCTTGGATTATTTATTGCTCACTTTGCGAATTAATACTGTATTTCTGTGCACTGTGACTTTTAAAGTAGAGATGCGCATTTTTAGTAAAACTGAAACCCGACCCGAACGGTACCCGACAATGAACAACCGCACCCGACCCGACCCGAACGGTACCTCACCCGAATCCACCCGACCTGTCCAGACCCAAACTGAACCAACCCGACCTGAACGGTACCAAACCCGAACCGACACGAACTGAACTAACCCGAACTGAACTGAACCAGCTCGACCCGAACCCGACCCGAACTTTATATCTTGAATACAAATTCGACCCGAAACCCGACGGTGATTCGGGTCGGTTCGGGTTTCGGGTTCGGGTCGAACATGCGCATCTTTATTTTAAAGTTCGCGTGCAAGGCACCCCCAGCGCGTGGCAGTCCAGTCAGTGAATGTATCGACAAAAGAACACAGAGATTGAATCCCAGGACTAAAGATCGGGCTTGCTTTTGTTTTTGTGCGAGTGGATATTTTTCCATCGCTTAGATGAAAAAATTACAAATTTGGATTGTATTATGATGATTTATTTTACCTTGTAGAACCCATATCTCAGTTTTTTCATACTTCTCAGACAAGTGTCTTTAAAGATCGTTCTTTCAATCACATTTGCCCATTTGACAGGCAAATCTGGGATAGACACTCGGTGATCTTCTATAATAAGTGCCCGTAGAGCACGGTCATCTCTTTTCGCAATAATCGAAAAACGCCCAGTTTTAACGTTTGTCTCAATATTTTCGGTATTTTTAAACTGCAAAATTAAGTTTTTCGTCGTTCCTGACGAATTCTTAAGTTTTTTACCACTTTTTGCCCAGAAAGCCCAGTTTATGCGCAATAATAATAGAATTTCGTATATTAAAGGATAAAAACTTTCTGCGAACCTACTTTTTTAACAATCGTACTGCATTGACATGTTAACAATAAGTTTTAATTAGTTTCTGAATTAATAATATATTTGAAGAAAAAAACGCATCTTCGTGCTGATCAAGATTTAAACATTTAATTCTAATTATGCGTTCCAGTTATGGTCCAATTGATACGTCAGACATAATGTCTCTATTTTGTTTTTTATAATTATTATAATTGAAGTATACATTAAATACTGTTGATTAATATTAAAACTATATAGTACATTCGCCCAGACGAGAGAATATGTAGCAAAGACGAGAGAATATGGAACTAATTATTGAACAGACACAAATCGTTATGCTAGTCAAAAAAGGATAATTTTGGAGCCGAAAATACCTTTTATGTAGTTATATTTTTAAAATAATAATTTTCTAAAAATAAAAGGGAAGGGGCGCAATTTTATATTCCGCCCCAGGCGCAAGAATAGCTAGTTACGGCCCTATGATGTCACAACTGCTGTTAACTGCTTGCAGTTCTGCAAGGAATAAGCAAAGAGTACCCTGCGGCAGCAACTGCAATTACATTATTAAAAGATATTCAAAATGTTTACTATTGCTACAAATGCGACAATCATGAAGAATGAAAAATAACGATAAATTAAAATTAAATATAAAATAAATTGTGTGAACATTGTGCTGCCACCTGCAAAAGTATGGCGTGAACGCTCCCAATGGACATCCACTTTTCCACTGCACTAGTTTAATGTACTTGAAACAAATAAATTGTTCAAAAACTTGTAATATTCATTACAAAATTGGCATTAATTTTTTGTAAAAACGAAAGCCAAAACAATATCTTGAAGTCATATTTGAATATGTTCCTATCTTCACTGCAAAATTATTGAGTAGTACTGTAAGTACAATATGTACATTTTATTATTTTTTTGTTATGGTGGAGGACTGTAGAAAAAACTGTGTGTGTTTCGAGCGCAAATGGACATTGTCGATTTCGGGAGAATGCCGCGCTCCTGCATCGCGTTACAACAACATCTCAATCGACAATGTCCCATTTTGCGCTCTTAATACACAAATAGCTATTTTATAACATTATGTTTGCAATGAATACGTTAAATTATATTTATTATAGAAAAGAGTTCTTCATTTACTTTTTATGCAAATGTTTGTTACGTCACAAATTGGAAAAATATCCACTTTTACAATTGATGGGTAAACTATGATATAGCTATCGGAGGTATAACTTTATCCTAGCAATTATACCTTCGATAAACAAGACTGTCTTTTACAATGCATTTTTATCTGTCAGATAGTTAAACCAGGAATTACGTTAACGGCCACTTTTACAATCATTAGATAAACCTCGTATAACGCTATACCAGGTATAAAATTGAAAATTGTATTTTACAAACCTCGGATAAACCACAGATAGAATAAAACCAGTATTTCTTATCCCATGGAAATCGGTCGTATAAACCTCGGATAACTTTATCCCTTGTTCTTATGGATACCACGTAAACACAGACGATGTGTTATTATTCATACGTCTGACAGATGTCAATCAAGAATTTCATCATCACTGTCAGAATCAAAAATATCATTTATATCATCTAATATCGTGAAAAATGCAAATTAGAATATAGGAATAATAACAATATAGAAGAAAAATAGTCTAACAAGAGTATAATTTTATTGTGTCAGTACCAACCTAAAGTGATTTAACGTAATTCTTGGTATAACTATCTGATAGATAAAAATGCATTTTAAAAGATAGTCTTGTTTATCGAAGGTATAATTAAAAGGATAAAGTTATACCTCCGATAGCTATACCATAGTTTATCCATCAATTGTAAAAGTGGGCCTAAAGTAGTTATTGAAGATTAATATCTTTGGTTATGTTGATTTTCGTTTCATGATAACTTTCGAATACTATCTGCGCATGCGTACATCCAATGCAACCTTTTCGAAGCTGGATGCATAACTGCGCGCAGTCAATGAGCAGAACTGCTTTGCAGTTAAATAAAAAAAACACTGTCCAGCTGCATAACAAATGCATCTATTTAATAAAAAAACGACTATCTGCAAGTTAATATTGCAGAGATACATATCTGCGAAATAAAAAAACGCGCCCATTCTTAAACATAATTTTTCCATTTTCCATGTCTTTTTCTCTTTTCTGTCTTCTAGATTGGTCTTACGGACGTTCTTTTCTCTCTGGGCATAACTCCCGATGGTATTATAGGCCACAGCGTCGGTGAATTAGGCTGCGCTTATGCGGATGGTTGTGTAACAGCCGAGCAGATGATTTTAAGCGCTTATTATCGTGGTAGATCTTCATTAGAAGCAAAATTGATCCCAGGATTGATGGCTGCAGTTGGTGTGGGTGCCACAGAAGTCGCGAAGTTTGTACTCGAATATCCCTCTATAGATATCGCGTGTCACAATGGACCTGGTAGCTGTACTCTTAGTGGACCCAAGGAAGACATGGAGAAAATGGTGAAAAAGCTACAAGTAAGCAAATTACACTCTATATCTCCCAGTTGATCCCCACATCATCAATTTCTCATGCAAAAATTACAAAACTTTTATCTAGCATCTTTGTCGTACACACATAGCATATATAGGACTTTTATTCGGTATCTCATTGTCGTCGGGTTTTCAGAGGGGTATATGCTATCTCCGTCTAACCAACGCCAAAAAATGAAATAGAAACTGTATTGTAACCGCGGTAACGAGTGTCATTTTCAAATATTTGAATTATTTGAATATTCATGTCATCTGTCATTCATGTAATTAAGGTGATATTGTGCATTTTGCTATTGCAAAGACGGTGTTTTTAATATTTCCGACAAGTATTGCAACATATTGCTTTTGGGCAATAAAAAGAGGTATATTTCATCATTCAATTGGTTTATTATTTCTAAATAACTATTTGCACTTCGAATTTTGATGAATAACGAAATTGAAACAATATAGGTCATACTGTCAGTTTTTACCAGTATTAACATTACATCATAATTATTCAATTGCGAAATATGTGTCACTTCAAATTTTGATGAATAATGATATTCACACAATATTATATTAGCGAACAACAAAATTATTGCAAGTAAAATATTGAAAATGTCAAACATGCCAAAGTCCTGTCATACTCCACCTTATAGAGCGCGAGCAGACACGTGACTCGAGCGACCTTGACGTGCTTGAAATCAGCTGATTTGTATGCGCATGTCATTTTGACAAGAACAATGTCGCGTTGACAATACCAATGTTTTGATTTATTTTGATTTTGAATTGCATTAATGTTTATTATTTTACAATTTTTAAGCAGTAAAACATATGAAATACATACATACGTACATACAAACGTCAAGACGAAATGGCCTACTTGCGTGCCATTTTTTTTATTTAATATTTTTGAAGAGACGGTTAAAAACTTGCTACCCATATCTTTTCTTTTGGCAAAATTTTCATTAATTGGTCAGAAAAAAATTAATAAAATTTTAATATTTAAATTACCGCCATATATGACGTACAATTACGCCGAACCAATGAATGGCCGTAAAGCAATAACATCGGTACGTCTAATAGCAACGGCATGTGCGGGTAATTTAAACATGACAAATCATCTGTTTGACGTTTGAATAATAGTTTGGAGGTTAATATTTTCGTTTGTCATTTTAATCTTGTACGACTATAAGCTAAGTTAAAATCCTTCAAAATCTTGCTTAATAAATCGAAATACGTAATAAAAACCACGCAAATTGTAAATAATAAAGAAGAGAGACAGTGACAGGAAAATGAACTAATGTCAAAATCAAATAAAAACTCCCACTCGCTCGCCATCTACAGATTACATTCTTAAATATGCATCCCTTTCTCCAGTTCAAAATAATGACGTCAAAGAAAATCTTCTTTCTTAATTTATTAAAAAACAAATAATTATTTAAAAATAAAATTTATATTTTTACATACGTTTTCAACTTTACTTTAGGTATTTAGTGATAGATATCAGATTTTCAGTACCACGCAAGTAGCATATTGAAATGGTGGGAGGTATTGTGCTGGTCATAACAGATGTTATTTTTATAAATATGTGAAACATATTGACTTGTGTACTACAGGCTTAACATTGGCTTACAGAACATTTTATGCAAAAATATATTTTTTTAAATTTAGATCCCTTTGATTTTAATGCACAAATTATTTACTTTATTCTAGGATAAAGGAATATTCGCCCGAGCAGTAAACGTAGCAGGCATTGCTTATCACAGCCGTTACATCAAACCAGCTGCACCCTTATTACTAAAATATTTGCACTCTCTTATCACCGACCCTAAAAGGCGTTCTTCTAAATGGTTGAGCTCTTCCGTACCAGAAGCCAAATGGCAGACCGATCTCGCTCAAACTGTCTCAGCAGAATACCTCACCAACAATTTATTAAGCTCTGTTTATTTCGAAGAAGCATTGGCACACATTCCAAAAGGAAGCGTTTTGATAGAAATCGCTCCACATGGCTTATTACAAGCTATTTTAAAACGTAGCGTTCATCAGGATAGTGTTAATGTTGCCCTAACAAGACGCGGATATGAAAATGGTTTAGAATTTTTGTTCAGCGCGATCGGAAAGTTGTATTTGTCTGGAGTTCAATTGGATTTGAGCTCTTTGTATGACGATGTCCATCCGAGGAGTGTTATAGCCCCAAGAGGAACTCCAAGCATTGCACCTTTAGTAAGATGGATTCACAAAGAAGAGTGGCGATCAGGTCTAGACGAATTTAAAGACAACAGTGGTTGTGAACAAATCTTCTCCCTCGATTTCCACAGCGTTTGGTTCAGAGATATAACCAATCACAGAATACACAACTCTCCAGTAATACCGGCAACTGCATACCTACCTCTCGTTCAAGAAATTATAAGTAATATTGAGAAAGTCGACGCGATAGAAATATCTAACTTTTCGGTGCAAAGAAATAGACTTCTCGGAAGAAACGAATACACTCCTCCTATAAGTATAATGGTGCAAAGAGGTACAGGGACGTTTGAAGTTACTGATCGATATGGAGCTATAGCTGCAGGACGTGCAACTGTACCGAAAACAAAGGAAATTAAAAAAATGGCGAAGAGGATGAGTGAAGACAACAGAAATAAAAAGTTATTGGGAGAGGAATTGTTTAAACTAAATGGGGATGAAATTTATAGAGAGTTGGCTATGAGGGGATTAGAGTTGAATGGAATATATCGGGCTATCACAGATGTACGCATTTACAAAAATGGTAAGTAAAAATATAATAGATTCCCTGCAATTTCAAATTAACAAGTAATATTTTTCTGGCAATGTCTTAAGAAACTAAAAATTCTGTATTCCCCTTTGGTGTCCTCCGGTTGTTTTATCGGAATGCGCTACGCACTCTCAAAATGCTCTGCTTTTGCGCCCCTAGTAGCTGGATTGCTTCGTTGTTAAAATGATTTCAAAGTCGCTTTTGATGACTTTGACAGTGACATTTATCTGTCAATTACATACATTTGAATAACTGCATGACCAAGGAGTTTTATTTGTCTAAAGCGTAAGTCCCGGGATTTAAATTATAGATAATTTTATAACTTTATCCATAATATATGTAGAAAATGTATTAATCCAAATCTGTAGAAAATTTAATAATCTTTAATTATTATAATAACATTAGTCGAAAAAACAACATTTAAAGGTATTTTTCGAAGAAAAACTATTTTGAGCTTCAAGTAAAGTGTCATTTCCGGTTATCCGGTTTACACCAAACTCTAATAGACTCTTTGCATATTAGAAAACGGTCGAAATACAAGGTTTCAAATTTCCTGAATGATAGTATTTGAGTGACACACACACACACACACACTCACTCACTCACTCACTCACTCAATCACTCACACTCACTCACTCACTCACTCACTCACACACACACACGCACGCACGCACGCACGCACGCGCACACACACGAACGCGCACACACACACACACACGCACGCACGCACGCACGCACGCACGCACACGCACACACACACACACACGCACACGCGCGCACACACACACACACACACACACACACACACACACACACACACACACACACACATACTAGTAGTATTTTTAAAACCTAGCAACCAGTTTTATTTTGTAATATTACACCTCAAGATATCTTTCCGGGATTGGTGGATTAAAAAGTCTTGTAATTCCGTTATGCAAGCAGCAGCAAATTATTTTCTTCTATTTGTTGGCAACCTATTGTCGTCGACAAGTGTCAGTTTCGTCTGGGGCGCGAGTTGTGAGACACGCCGGAGGCTATAGGCCCCAAAAGCCCCCCCCCCGTTAAGCCGGCACTGCACTGCTTCAAAAAGCACACGAGACCGCGTGGCAATATATGGAAGACAAAACCGTCCACTGCCAAAATATCTTGGACACCATAGGGTTAATAATATAATTATTTATTATATAACCAAAAGGATTCTAATTATTAAATTAATTTGTTTATCACTAATGATGTTAATAAACTGTAATCAGTTAATCATTGACAATCGTTTTTCAAGCCACTTTTCCATTTTTCAGGTCTCGAAACGACCATTTTATGGAAAAACAACTTTGCTTCTTTCACTACTTCAATTTTTCACGCTCATATTCTCCACCCTAGCATTCCTGTCGATTTTTTATTGCCCAATTATATTCGTTATATGTTCGTCAACTTCGAGAACATTCCCGAAGAAGATACACCGATCCCTGTGCGTTACATCGGACCTCTAGATTCAATTTGGAGTCCAATAATGCTTTTGGAAAACATCAAATGTTCTCCAACTTTAAAAGTTGCTAGAACTACTTTGGGGGCTATTGCTTCGAGATTCATTCCAGAGGAAATGGATGAAGACATAAAAGTTGTAGTAGATGCGTGTTTGCAGACTGCGAGAAGAGAGTTGGAAGATAGCGCGGAATTTAACGTGGTAAGTGTTTGAAATATTATAAAATATATTATTTTATATGCAAAATGATTCTTTCCGATTTTTTAAGTAGTATAAAATATTTGAGTCCTAATTCAATCAATAGGCGATGTGCACATTTTGAGCGTCAGCGCCTCTAACGGCTACATTGGCATTTTTGGTTACTGAATCAACTTTGACATTTCGAGAAAGTGATACAATTTTATTTTGAGTTGTTGCTATTGTGTATGAATATTATACATCATAGTATATTGAAGTGAATAAAGAAAATATTTAAAATGCTATATACGTGATGTGACAATCAAAAAAGTCAAAATACCAGCGAAGGTACTGTGGCAGAAAATATAATTTCTCTCATAATATGTGTGCTTTGTGTAAACCATTTTATCATATTTAAATTCATATTATAATTTATAATATTAGTTAAATGTTACAAGATGGACAATACATGGAAACTGAGATTAAAAAATTGGTAAACTTGAATGATTGGAAAGAAGAAAATTTCTACATATCACGATATCAGTGTATGATGTTAGCATCTTTCTTTTATATTCGCAATAAATGAACAAGATTCTTAATTAAAAATATACCAGGCTCTAAGTGGAATCAGTTGCACAAGCTTGGAAAAGAAAATACACGAAAAATACGAACCATGTGAATTTCTATCTTTAGCATTAACATTACATGTACAAAATCTATAATAAATAGAAGAATTATGTCTAAAATAGACTTCTATTTCATACAACTGCAAGTATTATACAATTTCAAGACAATTTTCTGCTTCTTTTATTATATCTTGTTCAAATAGTAACTTACGAATACATTTTATTTAATTTATTATTGCAATCAGATGATCATTGTTGGAATTTTATTCATACGATAAGTATCTTTTACAATGATGTATACCTTAGGATAAGAATTTTTCATATTAGTAGAAGATATCTGATAAAAAGTTATTTTCTTAAACATTTGATACTTCAATCAGTAATTTTGTAAGAATTATTACATCCCTCACTGCATCACATAATATTTGACGTCCTATCATTCGCATTCATTGCAAATATTATATAAAATAGAAATTGCAAAATTATTCTGACATAAAACATAACCTTGCTATGTTTCAATGAGTAACCACTTTTGTCATTTTTGTCCGCTGTCGGCGCTGACTACTTTTGTGCACACCGCCTATAGTGACATTATTTTATTTTATAGATTGTTTGCAACAATAATACAACTAAACTTATTCGCAACATCTTAAGACAAATTTGTCAACAAAATAGTATACCACGTTTACAAATTCATGATATTAACAACTTTACTGATGAATTGCCAACAGTTCAACTATTAGTTGTATCTTCTTTAGAAAATGTCTCGCAATATCTTCAAAATAACCCGAATACTTACATTCTACTTTGTTCTGATGATAATATACAAAATACAAATCTAATTCAAGTATTATCATCCAAATATAATGACATGCACCTTTTAAAACTAATAAATAATGAAAAACCAGAAATATTTTAAATAAATGAACCAATAATCAATGATGACGATACGGACAACTCAGCCTTAGATTGGATGCAAGATTTGCGCACAAAATTAGACAATTCTCACAGTCGCGTTTATGTAGCTTGCAAATATTTACCGACAAATAATGATGTCGACAGTTTTGTAAAAACTATTCGACTGTTAAAAGGCGGACATAAAGCACGATTTTTATTTGTTTTGGATGAAAATGCACCTAAAGTCACTCCAAATGAATCATTTTACCATCGCATCTTCCAACAAGACGTAGCAGTTTCTGTTTATGTTCACGGAACTTGGGGGAGCCGATATTCCACTAATATTCATATAACTGATAAAAATTTTAGTGAAGAGGAGCAACAAAATTATAGCCCAACTGTTGATATCAAAATAAATAACATTGATGTTAAATATATTGGAATACACTCTTCAAAAGTTATTCCTGTGGAAACAAAATACAGTGCAACACCTAAATTAGGTCTAGTTGATTATTGTGGCATAAAACAAGACACCAAAACCCGAGTAATGGGTATATGTAATGCCAGTCTTACACCAGATCCAATTTTCCAATGGAATTTGCCCGCCTTATGGTCATTTGTAGATGGAGCAACTGCTCCTGCATCATATGCGCTTGCGTATTACGCATTAGTAGAATTAGCATCTTTAAATGGTGGCGAAACGATTCTTATTCACAATGCTTGCACCCCACTCGGTCAAGCAATGATCTGCGTAGCTTTCAGCTTAAACGCTAAAATATTAGCATCAGTTGCAAACGAAAAACAAAAAGCTTTGCTCTTAAAATACATGAAAATGCTCAATAATGATACAGTGTTATATTTCACTAATTCCAACTTTGAGCAAAAGGTTATGGTTATTACACACGGTCAAGGAGTTGACGTTTTGATCAATTGTACTAAAGGAGAACGTCTCAAGGCCAGCGCAAGATGTATTAGAAGTTTAGGAAGGGCTGTTCTATTGCACGATGAAAAAGACCACAACGCGCCGGTCAATACGGAAACTATCGGTTTGTCTACATTCTTCAGATGTGTAGGAATGTATGGAATGTTACCAGCCAGATTTTGCGATTTGGATGAAGATAAAAAACGTCGCGTACATCAACTAGTACAACAGGGATTGGATAATTTTGTAGTCACACCAATTAAAAGAAACATATTTAGACATGAACAATCAATAGAAAATGTTGTTCGATACGTAACTGAAACTCAAGTTACTGGTTGCGCCATTTTGCCAGTGCAACAAGAAATTATTCAACATTCTCAGCCATCAGTTTATCAATGTGACTTAAATAAACCGTATGTTCTGTACGGCCTTAATAGCGATATTGAACACATAATTTTGGCGTCAATTTGGCTGGCTAAACATAACGCCAGAAAATTGATTCTTGTAATCTCTCTGAAAAACAATTCAGAAAAGTTATTTGTAGATCGACAACTTCAATATTTAAATATTACAGCAGATATTACAGACAAATTACCAGCAATAAATAAACTGAACAACGTTGCAGCTATAATAAGCCTTCCAAACTCTCAAAATATTTCTTCAAATGCCATACCACCCAATACAAGATTGGTTCACTTCCTCGGTATAAATTCTCCTTCATCTCTGTTTCCAAATCCTTTTAGAAGCACCCTTCGTTGTGCGAAAACATCTCGCTTCGAAGACGTCTTGCCATTCTTGAACTACGCTCTCTCCCAAAGCGTAGACCTGATGTCCCACGGTGATGATGACAATCTAACAGTAGAAGAGAACTTTACTTTCAAAGATTACTTCCGACTATTGGAAGGATCGGTACCGTCGCTTCTGTCAGTGAAGATAGGAGTGAATAGCGTCACTGTGGAAAAGGTTGCTAGTGCTGGTACGGGAGAGATCAGAGAGATGCCGCCGTTGTTTGTGGTGCCTGGGTTATTGGGAATAAGTTGTAGGTATCTTCAGAAGACTATTAGAAGCATTATGTGTCCTACATACGTCATAAACGCGCAACATAGGAGTCAGGCAATTGAAGATATTGCCGGCACTGTGGTTCAGGTGAGACATACAGTTTATGACACGAAAGAATACCGGTGCTGTGAAGGAGAGTATTCCACGTAATCGTATTTTTATTTAGCAAACCATAGGCATCGCTTTGATGCAATCTATTACTCTTGGCTGGAGTAATTCATGTACTACGTATAACAAGTCATAGTAAAATATTTCTAATCGTAGGGCCACTTTACAGACATCCTGCTAGCATTTAACATTCCTCGTACCGATCTTCTTTCGTGTCACCAACTATACCATGTGTCTGTCTTAAAGGTGTACATAGGAGATTAACATGGGAAATCAGTTTTTCGCAATTTCCTGGTCCCCTAATTATTTTAAGCAAAAATGCGTCAAATAAAAGTTTTAGGGCATAAAATTATGCATCTAAATCAATAAACAGAATTATTTTTCTCTAACACTACTATGGAATCCATACATTTTATAACTGAAAACTGTTACAGAATAATGACATTCTGTCATACTGTTACGGAATAATATTCCGTAATAGGCAGTCACAGACCACTAGTTTTTCAATTCAATCATTTAAAATACATGGGAAAATCAAGACGGCTTTGCTTGACGCTTTATTTCTTTTATTTTGTAACCTCAACTGCCTCAACTGTCAAATTATAAGAGAAATAATTACACAATATTATTATACGCCTTGTTTTACGCGTTTTGAAGCTTTTACATAGTAAGTTAAATAAGAATTATTGCATTTATAACATACCAATAATATTTTATTATTTTTTTGCTAAAATATCAAGTGATGAGCAAAATATATTTTTTTACATAGTGTTAGAGAAAGTATAGTCTAAAACTCGTATGGAACAACTCGGCCTACAAACTTTCCGCTCGCGCGGAAATTATTTATTTCATACTAGTTATAGAACATACTATTACATGCTTTGTAACAACAGAAATTAAATATGAAAATGTCGAAAAAAACGTTGAAAATATCGACAGCCATGGAATTAAACAAAAAATAAATAAATGCTTGACGTTTTATCAAATTGTAAGAAACGTCAAATAAGTTAACTTACGTTGTGACAAATAAAACATCAAGCATTTATTTATTTTTTGTTCAATTCCATGGCTGTCGATATTTTCAACGTAACTTTCAACATTTTCAAAATTAATTTCTGTCGTTACAATGCATGTAAAGGTAATTCTATTTATTGATTTAGATGTAGAATTTTATGCCCTATAACTTTTATTTGACGTGTTTTTGCTTAAAATAATTAGATAAGCAAGAATTTTAAAAAAATTGTTTTCCCATATTAATCTCCTATGTACACCTTTAAGACAGACACGTATACACCGGGTGTCTTAGGCCGACCGACACATAGGAAGTTAATATGTGAAATCAGTTAATTGTGGATAGTATCTTCCAGTGCAAGATATCAAATTGAAAATTCGTGTATTTATTGGGGTATACTAATTCTATGGATTACAGTCCAAATTAGTAAATTTAAATGTGTAATATCAGAAAAAAAATTAAAAAATTTGTAGAATTTCCAGGATTGTTATTCATATCGCGGAAACATGGTTACCAAATAACAGCTAAAATAGCATAGTGGTAGCGTGTGCGCCTGGTAATATACAAAACTCTGACTAACAGATTCATAAAAAAGATTAAGCTAATGCTTATTTTTGAATTAGCGAATTCTATTCTAATTTTGATAGTTTATTTCTTAAAATATAATATAATCTAATCCTAGTATCTACCTTTTTTAATAATATAATGAATATTAAATTTCAAATAACGGAATAGAATAGAAATCACTAATCTAAAAATGAGGATTAGCTTAATCTTTTTTATGAATCTGCCCATGAGAGATTGGGTTCAGAACCAGCCAGCAGTAAAAATTAATTTTTACTTCTTAAAATAATTTTTATTTTTAATATATTTTTAATTTTTCGTTTAAATTTAATAAAATGGATACGTTATTTTTTAGTATAAATATTCATTGTAAGTATTTAAGTATGTTGTAAATAATGTGATTTAAATTTTACAAAATACGTATATAAATTATGCTTTAAATAAGGTTTATATTTTATTAAAAGTCAATAAAAGATTAAAAACATATTAATAATAAAAATTAATTTGAAAAGGAAATTAAAAATTAAATGTTGCTGCTGGTTGGTTTGGAAACCAGTCCCTCCGAGTTTTGTTTATTGCCAAGCGCAAACGGTACCGCGAGCGCTACCGCTATGCTATTTAGGCGGCGGTCTCACTGCTAAAGTTGTGTCGTGTAGTGTAGTCTCGAATCATGTGTCATTTAAAAACTAAAGGTCCGGTCTCACTGGTCGAGTTGCATATTTCATTTGGTGTCGAGTATATCTAAATATATTAATCTAAATTAATTTCACTCGTGCTCCGCTCTTTTTCAATAAACTTTGTTGTTTCTATTTTCACGACTACTTCTGTTTGTCAGTGTCAAATCAAATGAAATTTAAATGACATCAATTAAATTAAGAGGTTATGTACATAACGCATGCGTCAAGGCATCGAGTGGAAACGAGCATCGAGTAAAAATCAAACCAACTTGAAAATCATACAAGTCGACGGTACTCGATAGAAAACGATGGCCCAATGTGACACACGCTATTAGAATACACGTGTTTGAAACATACACGACTGTAAACGATTGATAGTACTCGGTCAGTGAGACCGCCGCCTTGTACTGTTACTTAGTAACCATTTTGTCCGGTATACGAACAATAGGTTTGTTCGTTCCGCTATGCTGCGTTTTACCGCAAAACGCGGCGGTAATTGTCGCTGCGTTTTGCGATTCACTTCCAATCGCCGCGGTAATAATTTAAGTTACTAAATAGTTATATGTATCACTAGTCCAGAAACTGAATATTTGCGAGAACGAGTTACGAGATCTCGCAAAATAGTTTTTGGGCGTATGATACACAAAAAATTTTGTACCGACATCTCTATAAATTCTTCTCATTTTTCTCAACACTTTATTCTATTTTACATAACCTAAAAAAATGAACATATATTTTGATCGGTTTTGCATTGCAAGTTTAAATATAATTACTTACATTTGAGCTTAAAATGCGTAATTATTTTATATTTATTGAAAATATATCATACAAACATTACTTATATTTTAAACAATTATTCGCGAAAGATGACTATTCAAAGTCATTTGTGAGCCGTCTGCTATAATATTACTTGCAGATAAATTCATTGCATTTCGAATGCATAGGCGTGCAACATGACATATTTATGGACACATTTTAACTGAAAAAATAAGAGTAATTCATTTGAAAATTATGTGTCTTTCTAAATAATGTTTTTCTGAAAGATTCATGTTATTCACTTATATTTTTGCAAAATACAAAACATAGACTTAACTTATAAACCAAGGAATAATAATTAGATTTAAACATCAACGTCACTGTGTAACTATTAGCACAGGGGGCAGTGCAGTAGATAATTAGGTATCTGTAACTCTACGACATACGTCGTTATTATTTAAAGTGTATTAGAAAGTAATGCCACTATTTACGTATATCTGTCACACCACATAAATTCAAAAGACATATGTCAAATAATCTTTCTCTTTCTAATACAAAATATTGCTAAGCTACTGCTATAAAGTGATGCGTATTCTTTCATCGAACAAATGACATTGAATAGTCTTCTTTCGTGAATAATAGTATATATACTTTCGCATATTTTCAATGACAGATAACAGAAACTCAATTGTATCACGTGAAGTTAGTTGTACTTACAAAACAAACGAAACAAATTAGTCCTAAAGTTGAAACTTATAATTAATCTATACGAGATGACAGCATATTATTATTTTTATGACAATATTTAGTTATTTAAGTTACAATAATTAAAGATTAAGCTCTAAAATTTGCAAACATTTTACTAATTCTTGTATTGAAAATAATCTTAAATTGACATCACCAGAACAGTAATGCCAACTCCTTTTGCTGGCCTAGGTCAGCAACAGCGCATTTCTGGACGATTTTAAGGTCTTTAAGGTCTTTAATTATTATAATTATAAAGGATACTCAATAAAAATATGTTATTCCATTATTTTAATTGTTTACTATTGTTATTTATATTTACCTTGTTACAAGTCATAATTCATATGACATTGACATTTATATATTTTACAAATGTATTTCTATTTCTAAAACTGAAACATTACATAGCATACTTATTGAAAAATAACAATTTTTTTTTGCTTTATTTGTCAAACACTGTCATACTGGCACCTGTAGATGTAAACATTACCGCCGATTATTTTTTTACCACCGAGTCATGAGTCACTGTAAAAATTATGACCGCAAGCTGCCGCGGCGTTTTACCGCGTTACTAGAAACACGGAACGAACAGAATCTAGTGACTTTACAGTGAACCGCGAATCGAAAAGAACAGCAAATTTCACCGCCGCGGTTTGCGATAGACGCAGGGTAGCGGAACGAACAAACCTAATAATCCTGGAAATTCTATAAATTCTTTTCTTATATTACACATTTAAATTTACTAATTTGGATAGTGCTCTACCAACTAAGCTATTGGCTGCTCTCCTGTCGATGACTGCACAATCTTTCACTTTTAAAGTCGCAAAACTGCTGAAGATATTATTAATCGTCACATAATTTGATGTGGGGTTGCCAAGCTACCACTGCGTTTAAACATCTAGTGAACGAGTCATAATTTACTCAAGGCCCTACCAGATTAAATTCTAATATTAATGTGACGATTAATAATATCCTCACCAGTTATACGACTTAAAAAGTGAAACATTGTTCAGTCGTCGAGAGGAAAGCAGCCAATAGCATAGTTGGTAGAGCACTATCCCGGCAAGGTAGGTGGCTCGGGTTCGAATCCCGTATTATTTTAAATTGAGATGTAACCTAATTATGAAATAATAACATTGGTCTTGCTTATTCTGCATAAATTAATAATTACTACTACTGAACTCCTTTTAAAACGCACTGTGTGCACTTAACACACACACACATATATATATATATATATATATATATATATATATATATATATATATATATATATATATATATATATATGTATATATATATATATATATATATATATATATATATATATATATATACCGTGTGTCTGTCTAGGTGTACATAGGAGATTAACATGGGAAATCAGTTTTTTGCAATTTCCTGCTCGCCTGATTATTTTAAGCAAAAACGCGTCAAATAAAAGTTTTAGGGCATAACATTCTGCATCTAAATCAATAAACAGAATTATCTTTACATGCTTTGTAACGACAGAAATTAATTATGAAAATGTCGAAAATTACGTTGAAAATATCGACAGCCATGGAATTGAACAAAAAATAAATAAATGCTTAACGTTTATCTGTCACAACGTAAGTTACCTTATTTGACGTTTCTGACAATTTGATGAAACGTCAAGCATTTATTTATTTTTTGTTCAATTCCATGGCTGTCGATATTTTCAACGTAATTTTCGACATTTTCATAATTAATTTCTGTCGTTACGAAGCATGTGAAGATAATTCTGTTTACTGATTTAGATGCAGAATTTTATGCCCTAAAACTTTTATTTGACGCGTTTTTGCTTAAAATAATTAGGCGAGCAGGAAATTGCAAAAAACTGATTTCCCATGTTAATCTCCTATGTACACCTTTGAAATAGACACACGGTATATATATACCGAGTGGCGCTCGAAATCCGTTACATAGGCATTTAACATGGGAAAACAGTTTTTTCTTGCGCGTTGTTTCCCAAATTATTTTAGAAAAAAATACTTTAAATAAAAGTTGTAGATCATAAAATTCTGCAATTTATTGAAAAAACAAAATTAATTATACATGCTTTGTAACGGCAGAAATTTGATATAAAAATGTTGAAAATCACGTCAAAAATAGTGGTACCCATGAAATGAAAACAAAAAGCATAACAAATGTATTTCTTTATCTGATTGAAGAAGTCTCATTATTTGACAGTTAAAACCTCAATCATTTGCTTGTCTTATTGTTTTAATTCCACGGCTAGTGCTATTAAACTAAAATTTTCATATTTAATTTCTAGAGTTACTAAACGTACGAAATGAATTTTGTTTATTAATTTAAAAGTAGAATTTTATGCTCTACAACTTTTATTTTAAGAATTGTTTTCTATAATAATTTGGGGGGCAAAGCGCTACGAAAAACTGTTTTACCAGGTAAAATGCCTATATAACGAATATCCAGGGCCACCCGGTATATATATATATATATATATATATATATATATATATATATATATATATATATATATATATATATATATATATACATGGTGTAAATGAAATAAGTGCATTAAATTTAACCAGTAATGTAACTCGACGAGAGCAACAATATTTCCTAATAACTTTTTCTCGAAATCGCATATTTTTTTAGCATTTTTACCACCCCGTAAATCGTCGTTCCACGTATTTTTCTAATAATTGAATGCAGTAGCAATAGCTATGAAAAATTTTGTTTTAGCAATTGACAGTTTTGTCAGTTGTTGCAAATATATTTTGGCATTAGTAATAAACTTGTTTATCAGATAAAATTCTGTCAAAATGCTTACGTTTACAAATAGCGAGTACATAGATATTGTAATTACTTACCTATGATTTATTTATTTATTCGTATCTTTACTACATTTTAATTTGTGGTTGATATAAAGACAGTATTATAAAGTTGCCAACGCATTTAGGCCCGGGTGCTAGAAACACAACGGTATCTATGTGTTACTTAACTGCCTGGTACCTCCTAACATATCGGTACATTTTTACGGTGTGCTAGAAACGATTGTTGGTTGTTGCTTCGTAACAGATCGGTATCAGTTAGTATTGGCACAAACCAATGAAATATGATGTGTTGTTCCACAATTCACTACATGGCAATACTATCTAAATGCCAAATATGTCAAAAAAATATACATGTTTGAGGTTACATGCAAGCAAAAAATATATATTTTTCGCTGTTCTCTTCTTATAAATATAAAATCATACTTGTTATTTTAAAGTATAAGAGAAAACTAAAGAAGGAATTTCACGTTTTTCGAGAGGAATCATTCAATAAATATAATTTTAAGATACGAAGATAAATTGGCTATTTTTGGTAAAATTATTTGGTTCACAGTTCTTCGAGCGATCCGCAAATCATCTGCCACCATTATTTGAAAAATCCTTAAATAAAACGCACGGAACAAAAAATGAAGAAAGCACAAATATAATAATTAACCTGTATCCAAGAATCATAAACAACATAAACAATATTTTTGTAATTCTGCTAAAATTGATTTAGGTACATTTCATTGTTACTGGTTTTAAGTAATCCTCTTGTTCCTTAACTAAATTTCTGGCAAAATTATTCGAAATCTTGTAACCTTTCTTAAAATCCACTTCATATATCAAGGTTATTTCGTTTTCTAAAATTTCTATATTGAAATACGCGAATTATATTATTAATATTATTTCATGATTTTAAGAAGTCATTTTGAACATCAAAATTACATACGAGGAAAATATTACCAGTACCTATATGACAGGTTGACAGTACGTAACAATCAGGTAACTGGTCATGAAGTAACCGTTATATGTAACACAGCTTTCACGATGCATTTTAGGGTAACATACTTTCTAGCACGTCAAATCGTCAGGTACCTGTCTGTTACATGTAACTGTGTGATATCTGACGTTGTAGCACTCGGGCCTTAGACGGAGCGTTTCCAAATCATACTGTTCCTAATATTCGCACATTTGTTAATCTTGTACATCTTTATCACAATACGAAGTGTCACATATGACAATTTTAAATAAAGCAACAGTTGTATCCATATGATGTGCAAAAAGATCAATGTTTTCAGCAGACTTCGATTTTGGGAATGGCTCATAATGTTCATTAATGAGACTGAATTTACTTGGGAAGGTGTATTTATTATGCACAATACACATTTCAACAGACGAAAATGCTGTAAAAATTTTCATTAAAAATGTTTGAGCGGGAACAATAAATGGACGACTAATTATTGGTACTCATGTACCTCGTTTAAATGGACAAAAGTTTGTACGTACATTTTTTGAATAACGTATTTAAACTATTGATTTGTCGACGATAAATAATCATCTCATAACCTAATAACTATGTTTTTGCTCTTCCTCCCCTCGTGCCTTCTTGTCATCCTCTATTCACAGGTGATTAAAGCCTGGTTTAATACAGAACTTTATAATTTTGTTATCCAAAAATTAAATTTCTTTATTTTAAAAATTGTACTATTACGAATTAATTAATAATAAATGTTATTTCCGTTAATTCGTTTATTATTTACTGAGACTGCAAGTGTAACCGATAACCGACAATTTTTGAGCTGCTTGTATCCCACTTGAATACGGCAACACCCATTTGTTCTCCATGGGCGCGCGCCGAAATATGAAGCAAATCTTTAAAGAATTTTAACTCAAAATCTAAGACTTAGAAAAAAAAATTATTAAGAAATATTGTTGCTCTCGTCGAGTTACATTACTGGTTAAATTTAATGCACTTATTTCATTTACAGCCTGTATATATATATATATATATATATATATATATATATATATATATATATATATATATATACAGGGTGTTTCCTTTAAAACAACCAGCGCTTTTTTGGGCGAACTAATGACTAGAAAAAAATGTTTTATACAAGAAATGCTCAAGAATAAGGGGCTTATCCTATATAATGTTTTAGCCCATTAGATAGAGAATTTTTTTCTGTTGTAGGGTTGTATAACAATTATTTAGAGAAAAATGGTGTTAAAAATAATGTTATAATATTACAATAGGGTATGCAACCATTTTTTTTCGAAATAATTGTTATACAACCCTATGCTATATTTATATCTTTGAAATCAGAAAAAAATCTCTATCTAATGGGTTAAAAAATTATACAGGGTACCATTTAAAAAAATATAATTTTGTTCTACCGTTTGAGAACCACAGGTTAAATATTAGGTTTGTTACTATTGATATATTATCCCCTTATTCTTGATCATTTTTAGTATTTTTACAATTATTTTCTATTATTGTAAATACAAATGTTTTAGAGAACCGAAAGCAAATGCAAAAAGTTTTTGTATTTTTTAAATATTCCTTAAAATAAAGGAGTAGTGACGATTTTTCCAAAAACAAAAGATCGCCAATAAGTATGAACTGTGGCTCCAAATCAAAAAAATTAACTAATAAAAGTTGTTTGCTTCAATGAGTTCTAACTGCCGTTTTCAAGTGTTACAACTTAGTATTAACAGCCTGTATATATATATATATATATATATATATATATATATATATATATATATATATATATATATATATATATATATATATATATATTGTAATAACTTTTGCGCCTGTATTTTATTTTGAAATATTGTAAAATCTTTCAGCGCATTTGTGAGGTGTGTCCAAAAGGTCCTTACAACATAGCCGGAGTATCTACCGGCGGTATTGTTGCCTTAGAAGTGGCAAAACTCTTAGATAAAATAGCAGGCAGCAACAATGTCCAGCTTTACTTGTTAGACGGCATACCCGGAACTCTGCAATACCTAATAAATGA
The DNA here is from genome assembly GCA_963082715.1 of Harpalus rubripes. Lineage (NCBI taxonomy): Eukaryota > Metazoa > Arthropoda > Insecta > Coleoptera > Carabidae > Harpalus > Harpalus rubripes. The sequence continues at coordinate 9,418,932 of OY720466.1, read as the reverse complement.
GTCCCAAACATTCAGTCACGGACTTGATTCTGTACTTATAGAATATTTATTGAAAATCAATCAGCCAGAGGTGCAATTTATACACAAATATTAAAAATAGTTATTATAGCATTGTTTATTGTAGATTTTGATGGAAATTTTGAGAAACAACAAAACCTGGGAGGCCAGATTAACTGCAGCACTTCATTTTTTGAACTTAACACGTTTTGAATCTCAACAAATGTTTCAAACCATAAACATTTTGCGCGAAAGGCTGGAATTAACGCAAAAATATTCTGTTGGCCAAGAATTGTTGAATATTCCAATAAAGTTACTTCGGCCATTTGTATCTACCAAAGATTTCAGCAATACATTCTTCAATGTAAGCATATGTTTATACATACCTATATCTTTTTAAATACGATAGTGTAAAAATTAGACAATGAAATTACGCATTTAAATAGTTTGCTGAATAGTAACCGAACATAGAAATAATATTATATGCAGTGGCGATACGTGAACTTGGAGTAAGGTGAGGCCAAATATTAAAAAAAAACTTTTTCAGTTCAAGTACAAACATTTTTGAACGGTTTTTAGTTTAAAAAACTGTGACAAGTAACAATACAATTAAAATAGAAATAAATAATAGTTTTAAATTTATGAAAACATAAAAAATAACAACAGTAACAATCAGTAGTAATTTCTAAATCGTTTTTACAAAAACTAATTGAAAATAATATAAATATACTTGTTTGAAGCAAGTATTTTCTGCTGTGGCGATTGTTGTACGATCAGCTCGGAACGAGAGAGGCCAAGTCACCGCTTGGCTCATCGACAGTAGTGTAGGGCGTAGAGAAGGAAAATCGTTCCGTCTCACTCGCACTTACATATTTCCCATATGGACAGTACAATTGGGCCTCTTTGTGTAAATTCGCGTGAAAATAACGCTATTTGAGTGGTTATTTGGCATATTATAGTAACAATAATTGTTTGTGAGTTCATATACCTACTGTAGATTTTTTTTGTTTATTTATTCATCAATACATTTATATGTATATATATATATATATATATATATATATATATATATATATATATATACAGGATGTTCCATTTAAGTGATACACCATTACTATCTCGAAAAGTATAAGAGATACGCAGTCGGTTAAATTAGCAAACAATTTCTATATTAAAAGACTAATTTAATGAGCGAAACAAGAATTTTTTAGACCAGTGGTTCTCAAAATACGGGGTGCTACTTTCTTATTTTAAATGGCAATCAATTTTTTTTTTTTTTGCTTGTTCGATTTAGTATTTTTTTCTGAATTCAACGATATCCATATGTAATACTCTATTATTGGAAATTAATAATGAATCATTTTTATTTAAATATGACTATACAAAGAGTGCTATGGAAATAACAAATGAATCAATAAAACAATTGTTAATATTTATGTATTTTATCTTGTTTAAATAATAACTATTCACAACTTAAAGAAATTTATAAAAGTTGTAATTATTTCTTCATTTGATTTATTTGTTTTTTCCATAACACTCTTTGTATAGTCATATTTAAATAAAAATGATACATTATTAATTTTACATTTTTCTCAAAAATTTTGTAATAATAGAGTATTATATATGGATATCGTTGAATTCAGAAAAATTACTGAACCGAATAAGCTGATAAAAAAGGTAGGTTCTAATTTAAAATAAAAAAGTTTGGTCCCATATTTTGAGAACCACTGGGTAAGGATTTTAAAAAAAAATTAATAGTCATATAATTTAGAAATTGTTTGCTAATTTAACGAACTTCGTATCTCTTATACTTCTCGAGATATCAATAGGGTAGCACTTAAATGGAACAGGATATATACAGAGTGTCCCATTTAAGGTACGAATGCATTGGGATCTCGAGAACCGTAAGAGCTACGAGGTTGGTTAAATTAGACAAAAGTTGCCCCATTAGGAGACCATTTTAACGGTATTTTGTTATTTGCGAAAAAATGCATAGGTCACTAGATATAGGCGAAAATGTAAATTTTGCAGTTTTTTATTTTTGCAAATAACTTCGAAGTGTGAAATTATACTGGATTTTGGTTTGCACATCTTTAGGGCACTTTTTATGTTCTTTCGACTGGCGATGCTCAATTTTTTTATCAATGTTGGTTTTCGAGAATTGATGTCAAAGTTTTTATTTTTATATGGACGCCATATTGGAAAGTTACGTCATTGAAAAGAGATTTTTTTTAGCTTTACAATGATATAAAATAGTAATAATTTATTTTTATAATTAACAGAGAAATTAACAAAAAATGTTATTAATACTAAAATTTAATTGAAAAAAGTAAATCGAAGGCTGCTGTTTAAGAAAATAACTATTTAATAAACAAATAATGTTAAAAATACAAAAATAATTTACAAAAACTTTACAATAAATTTTCTATTAACCCACCATTTCGTTCTGCGCACTTCTGCGCCCTTCATTCTGTTCCTTCTAAAACTTTTCTCAGCATTCTTGGCCTACTTTGATTTATAATTTTTACTGTGGCATTTCTTAATTCATTTTCATTCTGATATTCCCGAATAAAAAGTTTATTTTTTAAGTATCCCCATAAAAAATCTGAAGGTGTTAAATCTGGAGATCTAGCAGGCCAGTTGATTTCGCTGTTGGTCCCTATCTATTGTCCACCAAATCTAATATTTAAATATTGTACTGTAAATTTTAGTATTAATAACATTTTTTGTTAATTTCTCTGTTAATTATAAAAATAAATTATTACTATTTTATATCATTGTAAAGCTAAAAAAATTCTCTTTTCAATGACGTAACTTTCCAATATGGCGTCCTTATAAAAATAAAAACTTTGACATCAATTCTCGAAAACCAACATTGATAAAAAAAATTGAGCATCGCCAGTCGAAAGAACATAAAAAAGTGCCCTAAAGATGTGCAAACCAAAATCCAGTATAATTTCACACTTCGAAGTTATTTGCAAAAATAAAAAACTGCAAAATTTACATTTTCGCCTATATCTAGTGACCTCATTTTTTCGCAAATATCAAAATACCATTAAAATGGTCTCCCAATGGAGCAACTTTTGTCTAATTTAACCAACCTCGTAGCTCTTACGGTTCTCGAGATCCCAATGCATTCGTACCTTAAATGGGACACTATATATATATATATATATATATATATATATATATATATATATATATATATATATATATATATATATATATATATATATATAAATTTTACAAATATTTTAAATTTAAGAGGTCTGGTCTTACCTGCCTCAACTGACGCACCGCCACTGATTGTATGCAACGCTTGCAAAGTCATTTATTGCACTTGTTTTTCAATAAATGATGTGCCTAGCATCCCGATAAAGGGCCTGCAGTCTGGTCCCGAATTCAGTTATGACAGAAATCGTATATGTCTCGAAATATAAATATTTTACATATATAAATAAAAACCTCATCACCAATAAGACGTCATGACAGAGTCGGGAGCAGACTAGACTTTTTGCAGTTACTGCATGAATAACTATTAATTATTATAATGCATGTTTTTTTTAGATCTGCAAGCAGTATAAAATAAAAGTTTTCAAAGGAAACCATTTCACTATGCTACAGTCGCAAGCTGTTGCTGATTATATTAATGATAATATTATTACATCTCCAATTTATTGTTAATTTGTTGTTGTTCTATGGTTAAAGGTTTAATAAAGTAGTTGATTTCACATTATATCTTGTTTTTATAATCCTAGTATATTGTATTTCAGATAAGAATAGGGCTCGAGCGGACACGTGACTCGAGCGACCTTGAAGTGCTTGGAATCAGCTGATTTCTGTGCGCTTGTCATTTTGACAAGAACAATGTCACTTTGACAAGACCAATGTTTTGACTTACATATTTATATTATGAACTGTTGTAAAGTTATTATTTTTAATTTCATGTGTTTTACTTCCTGAAAATTATATAATAACATTTTAGCAGTTCAAAATCAAAATAAAGGCGCTTTCTTTTTAGGGGGAAAATGAACTGATCTTACCTCGTACTGAACTGAACTGAACTACTCCTAAAAAGAACAGCATATTTAAAAAAATTAAGAAGTAGAAGATAAAAACATATATAGCATTATATTTATAATATAATAATATGCTGAATTTGCTTGTGGTTATAGTCTGTTGTATATGTGATTTGATTTTGACATATTAAATTCTTTTACATTTGAGTATTTAAATATGGATGTATTTCTTATGGTAAAGAAACATGATATAACGTTTCAAACTAATTAATTTCTTCTATTTATATCATTTTAATACCAAATACTTACAAAAAAGACAAAATACATAGCAATCAGTCATACTGACGTGACATTGACATTTGGGATCAGTTCGCGATCTATTTGATCCTATTTCAAAGGTGGTGCTTGGCGGGGGCGGGGACGAAGAAAATGGGTAGTACAAGATTATTTATCCTCTTGTAAAAAGAACGATTTAGGGTAGATGCGTGCTACTCGGAGTTGATCTTCTTAGCCGCTTTCTTTTTATCAAGAAGATCAACTACGAGTAGCACACATTTACCCTAAATCGTTCTTTTTAAAAGGGGATAAATGATGTTGGAAAGACGTAACACCGACTTGTTGAATGATGAATGTAATGTAATGGATTTCTCGGTGGTTGTAGGGCGGAGGTTTTATACAAAAGACAAAACTCTCATTGATGTTAATTTTATTTTAATTCCAATATTTCGTGGTTATTTTACCACTTCATCAGGGAAACTACAACGTACAAAATTGTTATTCTACAGAATAGGTTATTACATTCACATTTTTTGAAAAGTACTTACAAACAGTTTTAACTTGAATGAAATTTTCTAACATCGAGAAACATCCTATATCTCTACTAAATGCACGTTAATTTTATAAAAATACACATATTATTTTCTACTATTATTATCTATTATTATCTATTTAATTATCTTGTGTAGAAAATAATATGTGTATTTTTATAAAATTAACGTGCATTTAGTAGAGATATAGGATGTTTCTCGATGTTAGAAAATTTCATTCAAGTTAAAACTGTTTGTAAGTACTTTTCTAAAAATGTGAATGTAATAACCTATTCTGTAGAATAACAATTTTGTACGTTGTAGTTTCCCTGATGAAGTGGTAAAATAACCACGAAATATTGGAATTAAAATAAAATTAACATCAATGAGAGTTTTGTCTTTTGTATAAAACCTCCGCCCTACAACCACCGAGAAATCCATTACATTACATTCATCGGGATAAATGATCTTGTACTACCCACTTTCTTCGTCCCCACCCCCGCGAAGCACCATCATATAGATCCTGTACTGATCCCCAATGTCAATGTCGCGTCAATATGACTGACTGCTATGTATTTTGTCTTTTTTGTAAGTATTTGATATTAAAATAACATGAATAGAAGAAATTAATTAGTTTGAAACGTTATATCATGTTTCATTACCATAAGAAATACATCCATATTTAAATACTCAAAGGTAAAAGAATTTAATATGTCAAAATCAAATCACATATACAACCGAATATAAGCACAAGCAAATTCAGCATATTGTTATATTATAAATATAATGCTATATATGTTTTTATCTTTTACTTCTTATTTTTAAAAATATACTGTTCTTTTTAGGAGTAGTTCAGTTCAGATCAGTACGAGGCAACATCAGTTCATTTTCCCCCTAAAAAGAAAGCGCCTCTTGATAAAAAGAAAGCGGCTTAAGTCAAAACATTGCTTTTAAACAGTGGAGACGGGTAGGGTTGAAAACTATAACGAAGAGGTTTATTCGTTACTTCTTTGATCGATGTATAATAATAATTAGAATAATAAATATAAACGGCGAGGATAATAATAAAACTGGGAGTAAAAGTGACGTGTATATTTTAATGAAAAATGTAAAACAACTGAACTAAATATATAAATAATAATCTTCGTTGGGGTGGTAACGTGGCGGGCTACTCGATCCGCCACAAAATCATAGGAATGGTTATAAAAAAGGATAAGGGCGCCACGTAATTATTAACCTCAAAATTACAAAAAGGACGGTACTAAACAAAATGCTAAAGGAGATCTTACTTACCGTAACGTTGATGTCTGTAAACGACCGAGGTTTGCGAAATAAAAGAAATAATTGTTAAAACAGAATTTAATCAAGCGCAGGTTATTGCGTGCTTAAGGCACAGTGAAGAAAATGTAAAAAATGTAAATGTACAATATAAAAAAATGAATATAAGTTGTAAAAAAGTAATGAGATCATAAACACAATAATTGTTGAACCCTATACCCATAACCCAGTTTCGGGCGCGGCGTATGTATACTTACAGCTATTCGAAATGGTACCAGTTCAAACGTGGGCTACATGTACTAATATAACAACAATGAGCTCAGGGCTCCAATGACATACAATAATCATTTTCCTAAAAATCTGGTGTGGCCAAAACAATACCTCCCGCCATTTACAGCCCTAAGTTAATCCTTATTTTTGGATTAGCGAATTTTACTCAAATTTTGACAGTTTATTTCTTAAAATATAGTCTAATCTAATCCAAGTAACTACCTTTTTTAAACCCCTCAACAGGATTACATCCCAATTACAGAGTGGGTTCACATTCACACACATCCTTGCCTTAGTGGGATTCGAACCCAGAGCCCCGAGGGCACTCATGACATGAGGCGTTGCTCTAACCATTGAGCCACCGGAGCTATAATAAAATGAAGATTAAATTTTAAATACCGCGATAGAATAGAATTCACTAATTTAAAAATAAGGATTAGCTTAAACATTTTTGTGAATCGTTAATTTTTATTAATCTAAATACATACCTACTTATGCTGGAAACTATATTGAATTCCTTTTCTATTGTTCTATTTACTTTTTTCTTTTTAAAACATTACAAATATTATTTTGAAATGATTTGTATAACTGCGTTTTGTTTATTTAAAACGTAAGCTCTGGGACTTAAATTATAGATAATTTTATAAATTTACCCATAAAATATATAGAAAAAGTATTAATGCAAATCTATAGAAAATTTAATAATTTTTAATTTTTATTATAACATTAATCTCGAAAAAATAACATTTAAAGGTATTTTTCGAAGAAAAACTATTTTGAGCTTCTAGTAAAGTGCCATTTCCGGTTATTTACCAAAATCTATTGGGCTCTTTCCATTACAGAAATAGTTCGAAATAGAAGGTTTCAAAATTTTCTGAATGATAGTATTTGAGTTAGAGTGGAGGATCCACACACACACACACATACACACAGACATCATCGTGAAAATGTTAAAATTGGATTCTAGGGACCTTCAAACGTGGTCATTTACCAAAATCTCGATATGCGATTTTTAGCACGATCCCTATACCTCCCCTAACCCAGGGTAGCGGGAGGTAAAAAAAATACAAATACAAAAGTGTCAAAATGAAACTTACAGTGAGGACACTGTAGAACAGTCCTCCACGGCAACACACAACTTTAAAATGAAACTTCAGTTCTTCCACGCAAAAAAAAAACAAAACGGAAGAACGATCTTCAAAGAAGGTAAAGTACTTAACTGATGTGACGTGTGCAGGGCGAAAAGGGCTACACAAGTAGGCGATGTTGGCGGATGGACTCAAGCTGGCTGATGTCCCAACAAACGAAGATGTGATTGCAAAGCGGCCAAATCCTCCCCCGGAGATTAACTGCCAGAACGAAAATGTAATGCCCTCGGCAATGCCCATGAATCCACAATGGCGCATCACCGAAAAACCAACACTGGACAGTCAAAATGGCACTTCGACAATATCAAAATCCGCACAATGGCGAGACAAAAAAATATTGGTTCAAAATGACAACGAACGAAACACTCCACTTTTCCATCGACACAAAAACTACACAAAGAATCTACACCGAACAATGGCCATGTGCCGAAATACGATAATAAAAAAACACGTTCTTACTGCATCACATCAGGAACCAAAGTCCCTGAGATCGGAAGCTTTTACACGGACCTCAATATGGTGGCCGGAAACATACAACGCCACAGTAAAACAAAAAAATAACCTAAACAATAAAACGAACGCGCACGCCAAGTAAGTTACTAAATAGAAGTGAAACATTTTACATGAGAAATACACAATGTAGGAACAAATCAACACTAATCACGACCAATAAAAAAGAGACATGAAGTAGCAAAGAAAATTTATTGGACAGAACACTAACTAAAGAAATTATAACAACTGAAAAACACAAGGAAAGAAAGGTACGCAAAAGATAGGAATAGGAATCTAGAGCAAAAAATGTTATAGGGCAAAATTAGACCGTAACAAATGACAAGGATGCTCGAGTCACGTGTCTGCTCGCGCTCTATAAACTATGTGGCGCTGAGGAGCCAGCCTGTATTATAGCCATAAAACTTATTAATTCGTTTTGTTTCGTGTATGACATACTTGACAGCTCGAAACGTCAAAATTTGGTCATTTTTAATTCTCTCACGAAAGATGACTATTCAAGGTCATTTGTTCGAAGAAAGAATACACATCACTTTATAGCAGTCGCTTAGCAACATTTTGTATGAGAAAGAGATTTGACCTATGTCTATTTAATTTATGTGGTGTGACAGATATACGTAAATACTGGCATTGCTTTCTAACACACTATAAATAATAATGACGTATGTCGTAGAATTACAGATACCTAATTATTTACTGCATTGCTCTCTGTGTTAATATTTCGCCAGTGGCGTTGACGTTTAAATCAAATTATTATTCTTTGGTTTATAAGTTAAGTCTATGTTTTTGTATTTTGCAAAAACATAAGTGAAGAACATAAATCTTTCAGAAAGGCATTATTTAGAAAGACGCATAATATTCAAATGAATTACTTTTATTTTTTCAGTTAAAATGTGTCCATAAATTTGTGTACGCTTATGTATACAAAATGCAATGAAGTTATCTGCAGGTAATATTATATCAGACGGCTCACAAATGAGCTTAAATAGTCATCTTTCGTAAATAATAGTATAAGTAAACAATAACTTAAAGTAAAAATGGAATAAATAATATACACTCTATATCTCCCAGTTGATCCCCACGTTGTCAATTTCTGATGCAAGAATTATAAAACTTTTATCTAGCATCTTTGTCGTACACACATGGCATATACACTATTATTCACGAAAGATGAGACTTTTATTCGCTATCTCATTGTCGTCAGTTTTTCAGAGGAGTATAAGCTATCTCTGTCTAACTAACGGCAAAAAATGAAATAGAAACCGTATTGTAACCGTGGTAACATTTTCAAATATTTGAATATTCATGTCATTGTCATTCATATAATTAACGTGATTTTGGCGTCGATAATAATTTGTGCTTCGTTGTGTGTTGGTCATTTTAGGATTATACATATTGTGCATTTTACTATTGAAAAGACGGTGTTTCTAAGATTTACGACAATTATTGCAACATATTGCTTTTGGACAATAAAAAGAGGTATATTTTATCCATTATACTTATATCGTATTTATTCAATTGGTTTATTATTTCTAAATAACTATTTATACTTCGAGTTTTGATGAATAACGAAATTGACAATATAGGGCATACTGCAGTTTTTACCAGTTTCGACATGACATCATAATTATTCAATACGCCAACCCATCAACTACTCGGCCGACATCTGGCGGTCATTTTCGTAAAGAAATCGCTGACAGATTGACAACCGATGCATGCTGAGTTGTGTGATGTGAAAAGGCGTTAAATTAAAAGTACAACTGCGTTAAAATGAGTGTTACCGCGAAAATACAAAGTAAAGGATGAGCCTGTTGTGTTCCCGGCTGCCCTAGCACGTAATATCGCAATCAAGATCTGAAATTTTACAGTTTTTCGAATCGTGATTTGGAAAACAACGAAAATAACTTTGGATTGCACGTGTTCAGAGAGAATCGTAAGTATTATTAAATGATAGTAGTTTCTAATCAAGTTTAACGTTGTATTAGTGTATTTTATTTTGAGTTGAACAATATAACAAAATTGTTATTAACCCCTGGTAGCAGTGCCGTATCTAGGGCGTGGCAAAGGTGGCGCACGCCACGGGCGCAAAATTCTTAGGGGCGCAAAATTTTAATCATTTATATGATTTTAGATTAAATATATCTAAAATCTATTTTCTAAATTTAACAAATAATTATCTACAGATAGGCCAGTAGGCAATGTGTTTATTATGGAAATAATTGGTGACAAGTTGGCGTGAATTTTATTCTCTTCATTAGAACCTCGAAAAAGACTAACTAATTTTGCTCCATCTAGCGATCCCGGATTTTGCCGTCATCTTGTCTCTTCAACACCCCCGCCCAATTTAAATAAACCAAGACACTTTCTAAATTCATTAAACTTTGGAGCTGGTAATCCTTTAGTTAATATATCTGCCTGTTGCGACGCAGCTGGCACATATTCTATTTTTAGTATTTCATCCTCTATCAGTTTTCTTAGATGATGATATTTAATATCGATGTGTTTGACATGTCTATGATGATTTGGGTTCTTCGCTATGGCGATACACGATTGATTATCCTCGCGAATAGTTGTAGGCTCTTGAATGCAAATGTTCATTTCCGTTAACAATCCCCGAAACTATATAGCTTCGCAGGCAGCTGAACTGAGAGCGACGTACTCAGCCTCTGTTGAGAATAATGCTACAGTAGCCTGCTTCTTAGTGGACCAAGAAACTGTATTACCGCAAATCTTGAAAACATGGCCAGAAGTAGACCGACGATCGTTAGGATCATTTGCCCAGTCTTAATCAGCATACCCTTCTAGAATAGTCTCGCATTTTTTTCTGTAAAACAATGCTACATCGCTGTTTCCTTTTAAATACCGTAGTATTCTTTTTGCATGCTTCCAATGGGTATCTGTAGCTTTATCCTGAAATCTGCTAAATAGATTAACCGCTGCACTAATGTCAGGCCGAGTTCCAGACATCAAAAACATTAATGAACCAATTAATTCTCGGTATGGTTTATCAGTAGTAATGGAATCATTTTCAACATTAATTTTTAACCTTGATTCTAGAGGCGTTGAAACGGTATTACAATTTTCCATATTAAATTTCTTTAAAATATTTTCTACGTATTGTTGTTGACTTAAAATTAATATACCATCTTTTATATTATATTTTTTAATACCAACGAAAGTACCTATTTTTCCAGCATCTTTCATCTGAAATTCTTCCTGTAATTTCTGTTTAATCATAATTATTGTATTCATATTTTTACATGCAAGAATACAATCATCTACATATATTAAGAGATATATCTGCTCATCATAGATAATATTTGTATATAAACAGTGATCACACTCGCATCTTTTAAATCCTAATAATTTAATATACGCATCAAAGCGAATATTCCATCTGCGAGGTGCTTGTTTCAACCCATACAAAGATCTTTTTAATATACATACCTTATTCGTATCATCTTTCATACTAGGATTATAACCATCGGGTAACCTCATATAGATTTCATCTTCCAAGAATCCCTGCAAAAAGGCAGTTTTAACATCTAACTGATGAATTTTCATGCCTTCTTTATTTGCCACTGCAAATAAAGTCCTGATGGTATTCATCCTTGCAACTGGTGCAAAAGTTTCCTTATAATCAACTCAATATTTTTGGGCAAAACCTCTAACAACCAGTCGGGCTTTATATCTTTCAATATTTCCTTCCGAGTTCCTTTTAATTTTAAATACCCATTTGCTACTAAGAGGAGTTTTTCCTTTCGGCAAATCACAAAGCTCCCAGGTTTCATTTTCCTCTAGTGATGAAATTTCTTCTTGTACACCTTCTTTCCGAGATCCGAATCTCCTCTATTATTTATGTCTTCAATATTTCTCGGTACATCAGGATCTAGATCTGCAGATAAAACATAATAACTTAAATCAAAGTCATTCATCCAGGTTGGTGGCTTCCTTATACGAGTAGTTCTTTCATTTATTTCAGAACTACCAGTATTTTCCATTTCAGAACTACCACTATTTTCCAAAATTACAGGATCTTTTAAGTTATTATTGATTAATTGTTTTTGGTTTTCCTCTGAATCTTGATTTTTATATTCAGTCGTATCTTCACACTCGTCTACTTTCCATATACAATCTTCTTTTTTTCATCAAATATTACATCTCTTGAAGAAAATATTTTCCTTTTTTCTGAATTCCATATCCTGTACCCATTTGTTGTATAGCCAACCATGATGCCTTCAATAGTCTTGGAATATAGCTTCCTTCTAATTTCGTCAGGGACATGAATGTACGCTTTACAACCAAATATTTTAAGATTGGATAAATCAGGTTTAACACTATACCATAGTTCTGCAGGTGTTTTCCCTCCCCTGTCTTCTGTAAGAGATGTAGTCAAGTTTCTATTGATATGAGGCAGTAAGCACTGCTTCCTCCCCAAAATACTTTACTCAATTTTGAATCATAGATCATTGCTCTAGACTTTTCCAATACAGTTCGATTCATTCTCTCTGCAATAGGATTTTGTTGCGGAGTATAAGGGTTTGTATACTCTATGTATATACCTGCATTTTCACAAAAATTGACGAATTCATTAGACTTATATTCACCGCCATTATTACATTTGAGTCTTGAAATTTTTGCGCCAAATTTTGCAGAAACCATGGCTACATATTTTTTAAAGTATGACAGCAACTCACTTTTGTACTTGAGTAAATAAATTATTGTAAAATGAGAGACATCGTCTGTGAATGTAGCAAAATATTTCTTACCATCCCAAGTAATAATAATAATTTATAATAATAATTTATTTAAACTGCAAATATAAAGGATATACCCAATTACATAGTTACAGTGACATTGAATTTAAAAATTGATTTTTTAAGTTCGTTTTACTACAGTAAAAGATATCAACATTAACATCAGAAACACAGATTTTATTTAGTAATTTTACACACCTAAATAATGGCGAGCTTGATTCTTTTAGTTCAAAAAGGACAAAACTTGGTCTTAGTTTTTTGTTAGGTACATGTAACGGTAACAAAGATAATAAGTCTGGTATATCAAGAATATGAATTATGTTCCATACGACAGTTACCATCAAAAGTTCTCGCCTGCTCTGTAGTGTATGTACATTAAATAAAATACATTCTGTTATGTAAGGAATATACATTGGCGATGCATTGTAGGCTTTATAATATACATATCTCAGAATGTTTTTCTGAACTTTTTCAATTCTATCTGAACTGGAGAATGTATTGGGATTCCTTATTACACAGCCATATTGTAATACAGATCTTACTAAAGTATAAAATAATATTAGTAGGGTATCAATACTGAAATTTTTACCAATTCTCATTACAAAGTTCATTGTTCTCATAGATTTAGCTATAATGTTCTCATAGTGTATATTAAATCTGAAATTACTTTGAAACGTAATGCCTAAATCTTTGATTACTGTCACTCTTACAAGTTTATCATTACAAATATAATAATTATTTTTATAAATAATTAGTTTCTTTAAAAAAGTGATAATTTTACATTTTTTTACATTGAAATTTAGTCTGTTATTTGCACACCAAGTTTCAATTTTGTGGATGTCATTTTGCAGTAGTATTGAGTCAACAATGCTACAAATTTCTTTAAATAATTTTAAGTCATCAGCATATAGTGAGCATTTGGCGTTACACAATACTTGAGGTAGATCATTTATGAATAATGTAAACAATAAAGGTCCTAAAAGAGAGCCTTGTGGCACTCCTGAAGATAGCACGATCATTTTAGATTTAGCGTTATTATAGTTTACATACTGCTTTCTACTGCATAAATATGAATGGAAAAATAGTAACAAATTATTTTGTACTCCATACAATTCCAATTTAAATAATAATAACTTATGTGAGACTGTGTCAAATGCTTTACTTAGGTCTGTATATATCACATCTAATTGATTTCCATTATCTATGGCACCTGCTATTTCGCTAGACATAATACATAAATTAGTTATAGTACATCTATGTTTTATAAATCCGTGTTGTTCCAGAGCAAGCTCATTTTTAACATGGTTATATAGTTTATAATATATAATATTTTCAAAAATCTTTTATATAACAGATAATATTACTATTGGTCTATAATTTTCAATATTATTCGGGTTTCCAGATTTAAAAATAGGACAAATTCTGCCTAGCTTTAAGTCTTCTGGAAATTTATTATTCTCTAAGGACGTATTAAAAATCGAAGTTAATGGTTTACTTAACAGATCACTACAGGCTTTGATAATAAAGCCTGGGATTTGATCCGGGCCAGCAGAAGATTTACCGGCAATAGTTTTAATTGCATTTACTGTATCTTCTTCAGTAATGCGAGAAATATTAAGTAAATCTAAATTGAAATTTACTGGATTATGTAAATAAGTACTGTTACTTGTATCATCATTAATATAAACTGAGTTGAAATATTCGGCTAATGCATTAGCAATATCTATATCGCTTGTTAGATGTTTGTTATCATATGTAAAAACAGTTCCCATACAGTTATTTTTCAAACTTTATTTAAGTGAGACCAAAAGGATCTTGGATTATGTTTTAAATTTGTATCTAAGCGAGCTACATAATCATTTTGAGCTTGATCAATAAGTTTTTTAATTTCAGCTCTCAATAGTTTAAATTTGTTTTTATACTTTTGTTGCTTTGTCTGATTGTATATTTAAGTACTGTTATATCAAAAATTTTGTACAAATTTTTATAAACTAGATTAAGTTTTCTATCTGCATCTTTACAACAAAGCAATACGGACCATTTACTGTCATTAAGAAGCTTGTACAATTCATCATAATTTGCTTTTTGAAAATTATACTTTTCAAATTGATTACTCCCATTTTCTACAAGTAGAAGGAGATATGGGACCCCATACATCACTATGTATCAATTCTAGAATTCGAGATGACCTAACTTTTGGAGAAGATTTAAATGGTAAACAACATCGTTTCCCTTCCAAACGGGGAACACACATTCTACTATTGACGTTAGTAAATCTAGGGATTCCTGTTACAGATGATGACTTACTCAATTCCAATACTGAATTATTATTTAGGTGCCCTAAGCGCCTATGCCATAAATTAAAATTATTTTCCAAATCACAATAATTTGCTTTTTCCATATTTAAAGAAAAATTTAAAATATATAAACGTCCTTTTTCCATACCAACAGCAACTAGATTATTTCCTTTATATATTTTAACTTTTCTATCTTTAAATATTATTGATAGCCCTTACTCTTCTAGTCTCTTCACTGATAAATTATTGTTTAACTTTGGGACATAAAATACATTTTGGACTTTAATGGGAATAGATGTACCGTTCACATGAGAAATAATTTGAATGGTACCTGATTTTTCAGCATCAACGGTTTTTCCACTTTTGACTACTGCAATTTTCTTAGGACAATTAATTTTTGTAGGGAAGGGAAATATTGAAGACATTTAACCATGTGATCTGATGCTCCGCTGTCTATGTACCACTCAAATGGGGACGTTGAACTTCCAAGAAACGCTGCTATTTATTTCAGTTTCTTCTACAGCAAGGAATATAACATCGTCGTTGTCTACTGTGGTAATATTTGCACCACCCTTCTCGCTTTGATTTTCCGGCGGAAGTATTACTCGACATTGAGCACGACGATGTCCGATCTTTCCACATCTATAACATTTAAAAGGGAATTTACCAGAACAACTTTTACTATTACCAACAAAAGCTGCAGATTTTCCACGATTGTTGGATCGTTCATTTAAATTTGTTCTCTTCCTCTCTTCATCTAATAATCTGCTTTTTATTTTAGCCACTGTGAGCTGATTAGGTTCAATTGTTTCTAAAGCAGTTACTAAACCTTCATATGATTTTGGAAATGATAACAACAACTGGCATACAAGAGATTCCTCTTCTACTTTTGCGCCTACAGATTTAACTTCCCGTACGGTTTTGTCAAATTCTAGCAGAAAAGTTTCTATGGATTCGTCATCTTTAAATTTTAATTGAAGAAGTTTTTTCTAAGAAATAATTGACTCGCAATTGTCTTTCTGTTAAACACAGATTCCAATTTTTTCGTAATTTCTTTAGGATTATTTAAATCCTTAGCATACTCTAAGTGCTTATTTGCAATTTAGCTTTCTTTTCCTTTTTGACCAGAGCTTCCACTGCCCTTAATCTTTCAGCTTTCTTTACGGGTTCCGCCAAAGTATTACTTAAACTCAATTCCTCTACCATTTCCTGAGAACTTTTACACATAAATTCCAATAAATCATGATGGTCCAAAACTACTTCCAATCGATATTTCCAATTGCTGTAGTTTGACCAATCAAACAGATAGACTTTTTCCTCATTCATTTTTAACTACAGTACCTATTTTTTGATATAGAAGAGCTATGGGCCCATAACCTGTTAAACTAACATTATTAAACGCAATGAAAGACTTCTGTGTTTAATTTCATGTACTGATATGATCAGAATTTATTTTTCAACTACGCATTTACAACCTGTGATTTTATATGCAATAACAAAAGAATAAATACATTTGACATATACATGACGTGCATGACACCTGTCAATAAAATAATATTTATATTAAATTGTCTCTTCAACAAATTACTTCTAAATTTGTTTGGCTAAACATGAATAAAGACATTCAAAATTGGACGAAAAATTGTTTAACCTGTCAATCTTAAAAAACAAATAAACATACCAAATCTTTAGTTATTCCTTGTTCTGAACCTAGTTCTCGTTTCGAAAAAGTTCACATTGATCTTGTTCATCTCTCTCTTTCAAATAGATATTCCAATGTATTAACCTGCATAGATCAGTTCTCACGTTGGCCTGAAGTGACACCTGTCAAAGATTGCTCCGCAGAAACAGTATCTAAAGCTTTTGTTACTACATAGATATCTAGATTCGCCTGCCCATCTGTCATTACAACGGATAGAGGAAAACAATTTGAATCCGCTCTATTTAATAACTTATTATCAATATTATGCACTGATCACATTAAAACAACAGCTTATCATACACAAGCAAATGGAATGATCGAAAGATTTCATGGACAACTTAAAACTTCACTAAAAACTTACAACAATCCTTCAGAATCGTATCTACCGTTAGTTTTATTAGGCTTACGCACGAGATACAAAGACCTATTAAATGTAGTTCAACTGAGCTAGTTTACGGAACTTCCCTACGCGTACCAGGGGAATTTTCGAACCAATCAAAAATGTTAGCAGATTCAGAAATACCATTTTACTTACAGCAACTCAAAAATTATATTAACAAGTTTTCATTCACCTTTCCAAAAATTAATTCACAAAAATCCTACATCAATCCAGACCTCTTTCGTACCTCTCATGTTTTTGTAAAAAAACAGTGCAATAGGCCATCCACTACAACAACCTTACAACGGACCATATAAAGTTATAAAACGCTACAATAATTTTTTTTAAATTATTTTAAACTATGCCGTAGAAACAGTTTCTATTGATCGATTAAAACCAGCTTACTTCAATAAATCAATAAATTCTTTCACATTGAATTCTTAGAACATTTATTTCCCCCTTTTTTGGTCTACGGGGGGAGTGATGTAGTGTCCCGGCATCTAGCCGCTAGTTTTCATATTAAAATATGTATATACTTGGCGTTGGTCGCCAAGGATAATGTGGTTACTGTTTATATTTAGAATTTTAACTAGCCTAACCTCGGCTTCGCCGAGTTTACCCTAGGACTCCGCCGATAGTGTTTTATGATGACCACCCAAACTGCCCACGCAACATGCCCACCCAAACTGCCCACGCAGCATGCCCACTCATACTGCTCACGCAACATGCCCACCCAAACTGCCCACGCAACATGCCCACCCAAACTGCCCACGCAACATGCCCACCCAAATTGCCCACGCAACATGCCCACCCAAACTACCCACGCAACATGCCCACCCAAACTGCCCACGCAACATGCCCACCCAAACTGCCCACGCAACATGCCCACCCAAATTACCCACGCAACATGCGCACCCAAACTACCCACGCAACATGCCCACCCAAACTGCCCACGCAACATGCCCACCCAAACTACCCACGCAACATGCCCACCCAAACTGCCCACGCAACGTATCCACCGAAACTGCCCACGCAACATTTCCAACCAAACCACCCATGCAACATGCCCACGCAACCCAACCTGCTAACCCAAACTGTTCATGCAATCTGCCTTAAAGAGCCCCACACACTCCGTTATTTGTGTACGGTTTAGGTTTAGAACATACGGGTAAAGCCGTGCGAATAAAACACGCTGGACTGCCAACCCAAATACTACCAGTTCCTTTTTGTCAGTTTTGTAAAATCTATTTACAAAATAAAATATAAATAAACATATCTTAAATTAATACACTGACCGGCACAGAAAACAATCCTTGACATTCTCTCTGTACACTGACACTTTGTCCTCCCAGTCTTTCTTGTCGTTGATGCTTTTCCTACATTTCTCGTCCATTTCGTCGTTTAATAACCTCGAACATTTTCAACAATCTATTTACAAAATAAATTATAAAATAAGAATAAACATATCTTATATTCATAGCGTACCTTACCTCGTTTAATTCTCACATTCTTTTCTTCAATTTTAAACCGATTATTTTCTGTAGTTCAAATTTGTCATTAACATATCAAATGTGACAGAAGACAGTATTTATCTTTTTAATTTTATAAATGTATTTTTCCATAGATTGTGATACTCTTCTAGTATTTATCAACGTTTTCGTAGTTTTTAGTAACCTCTGACATTTCGTAAAATCTATTTACAAAATAAAATTTAAATTAACAATAAATATTGCTTAAATTCATTACGTATACCTATGTATGTCGTTTAATTCATATTCCTTTCTTCAATTTTACACATTATATTTATTTATATTAAGCACTAAAAAAGTCGACAACCCATACGACATTAATAATTTGTCATCGTTGACATTGATATGCCAAATGTTACACATGACAGCATTTTTATCTTCTAAATTTTTACATGTATTCTGCGATCCATTGTTTCAATTTACGTTTAATAATTTTTTACCAGGAAACTACAAATCCTACAGAAATTCGTCCCATTAGAAGGGCCCTGAAGCCAATCATTTCCTACAATTTGATACAAATTTCACGAAAATCGGTCACACCGTTTAAGCTGTAACCTTGTATGAAGTTGAGCGATCGTCCTGATTAAAGAAACTATATAACTATAGTGAATCTAACCTTTTAGTATTAGGACTAGCGTAACCTCGGCTTCGCCGAGTTTTCCCTAGAACTCCGCCGATAGTGGTTTATGATGCCCACGCAACATGCTCACTCAAACTGCCCACGCAACATGCTCACTCAAACTGCCCACGCAACATGCCCACCCAAATTGCCCACGCAACATGCCCACCCAAACTGCCCACGCAATATGCCCACCCAAACAGCCTACAAAACATGCCCACCCAAACTGCCCACCCGAACTGCCCACGCAACATGCCCACGCAACACGCCCACCCAAACTGCCCACGCAACATGCGCACCCAAACTGCCTACGCAACATGCCCACGCTACATGCCCACCCAAACTACCCAAGCAACATGCCCACCCAAACTACTTACGCAACATGCCCACCCAAATTGCCCACGCAACATGCCCACCCAAACTACCCACGCAACATGCCCACCCAAACTACCCACGCAACATGCCCACCCAAACTACTCAGGCAACATGCCCACCCAAACTGCCCACGCAACATGCCCACCCAAATTACCCACGCAATATACCCACCAAACTACTTACGCAACATGCCCACCCAAACTACCCACCCAAACTGCCCACGCAACATGCCCACCCAAATTACCCACGCAACATGCCCGCCCAAACTACCCACGCAACATGCCCACCCAAACTGCCCACCCAAACTACCCACGCAACATGCCCACGCAACATGCCCACCCAAACTACCCACGCAACATGCCCATCCAAACTGCCCACGTAACATGCTCACCCAAACTACCCACGCAACATGCCCACCCAAACTACCCACGCAACATGCCCACCCAAACTGCCCACACAACATGCCCACCCAAACTACCCACGCAATCTGCTCTAAAAAGCCCCACACACTCCGTTATTTGTGTACGGTTTAGGTTTAGAACATACGGGTAAAGACGTGCAAGTAAAACACGCTGGACTGCCAACCCAAATACTACCAGTTTCTTTTTGTCAGTTTTGTAAAATCTATTTACAAAATAAAATATAAATAAACATATCTTAAATTAATACACTGACCGGCACAGAAAACAATCCTTGACATTCTCTCTGTACACTGACACTTTGTCCTCCCAGTCTTTCTTGTCGTTGATGCTTTTCCTACATTTCTCGTCCATTTCGTCGTT
This sequence comes from Harpalus rubripes, assembly GCA_963082715.1. NCBI lineage: Eukaryota > Metazoa > Arthropoda > Insecta > Coleoptera > Carabidae > Harpalus > Harpalus rubripes. The sequence goes on along the minus strand of OY720466.1, from coordinate 9,398,464 downwards.
TAATAACCTCGAACATTTTCAACAATCTATTTACAAAATAAATTATAAAATAAGAATAAGCATATCTTACATTCATAGCGTACCTTACGTCGTTTAATTCTCACATTCTTTTCTTCAATTTTAAACCGATTATTTTCTGTAGTTCAAATTTGTCATTAACATATCAAATGTGACAGAAGACAGTATTTATCTTTTTAATTTTACACATGTATTTTTCCATCGATTGTGATACTCTTCTAATCTTTATCAACGTTTTCGTAGTTTTTAGTAACTTCTGATATTTCGTAAAATCTATTTGCAAAATAAAATCTAAATTAACAATAAATATTGCTTAAATTCATTACGTATACCTACCTCGTTTAAATCATATTCTTTTCTTCAATTTTAAACAATATATTTATTTATATTTAGCATTGAAAAGGTCGACAACCCATACGACATTCATAAGTTGTCATCGTTGACAATGATATGCCAAATGTTACACATGACAGCATTTTTATCTTCTAAATTTTTACTTGAACTCTTTGATCCATTGTTTCAATTTACGTTTAATAATTTTTACCAGAAATCTATGCATCCTACAGAAATTCGTCCCATTAGAAAGACCCTGAAGCCTATCATTTCCTACAATTTGGTACAAATTTCACGAAAATCGGTCGCACCGTTTAAGCTGTAGCCTTGTCTAAAGTTGGGCGATCGTCGTGATGAATTCAAATATATAACTATAGATAGTGAATCTAACCTTTTAGTATTGGGACGTTTAGTATTAAGTACTAGCGTAACCTCGGCTTCGCCGAGTTTTCCCTAGGGCTCCGCCGATAGTGGTTTATGATGCCCACGCAACATGCCCACCCAAACTGCCCACGCAACATGCCCACCCAAACTGCCCACGCAACATGCCCACCCAAACTGCCCACGCAACACGCCCACCCAAACTGCCCACGCAATATGCCCACCCAAACTGCCCATGCAACATGCCCACCCAAACTGCCCACGCAACATGCCCACCCAAACTGCCCACGCAACATTCCCACGCAACATGCCCACCCAAACTGCCCACGCAACATGCCCACGCAACATGCCCACCCAAACTGCCCACGCAACATGCCCACCCAAACTGCCCACGCAACATGCCCACCCAAACTACCCACGCAACATGCCCACCCAAACTGCCCACGCAACATGCCCACACAACATGCCCACGCAACATGCCCACCCAAACTGCCCACGCAACATGCCCACCCAAACTACCCACGCAACATGCCCACCCAAACTACCCACGCAACATGCCCACCCAAACTGCCCACGCAACATGCCCACCCAAACTACCCACGCAACATGCCCACCCAAACTGCCCACGCAAGATGACCACCCAAACTGCCCACGCAACATGCCCACCCAAACTACCCACGCAACATGCCCACCCAAACTACCAACGCAACATGCCCACCCAAACTGCCAACGCAACATTCCCACCCAAACTACCCACGCAACGTGTCCACCGAAACTGCCCACGCAACATGTTCAACCAAACCACCCACGCAACATGCCCACTCACCCCAAACTGCTAACCCAAACTGCCCATGCAATCTGCACTAAAGATGCCCACACACTCCGTTATTTGTGTACGGTTTATGTTTAGAACGTACGGGTAAAGCCGTGCGAATAAAGTACGCTGGACCGCCAGCCCAAATACTACCAGTTTCTTTTTGTCAGTTTTGTAAAATCTATTTACAAAATAAAATATAAATAAACATATCTTAAATTAATACACTGACCGGCACAGAAAACAATCCTGGACATTCTCTCTGTACACTGTACACTTTGTCCTCCCAGTCTTTCTTGTCGTTGACGTTTTTCCTACATTTCTCGTCCATTTCGTCGTTTAATAACTTCGAACATTTTCAACAATCTATTTACAAAATAAATTATAAAATAAGAATAAACATATCTTTCATTCATAGCGTACCTTACGTCGTTTAATTCTTACATTCTTTTCTTCAATTTTAAACTGCCTATTTTCTGTAGTTTAAATTTGTCATTAGCATTTCAAATGTGACAGAAGACAGTATTTATCTTTTTAATTTTATACATGTATTCTTCATTCGATTGTGAAACTCTTCTAGTCTTTATCAACGTTTTCGTAGTTTTTAGTAACTTCTGACATTTCGTAAAATCTATTTACAAAATTAAATATAAATTTACAATAAATATTGCTTAAATTCATTACGTATACCTACCTCGTTTAATTCATATTCTTTTCTTCAAATTTACACAATATATTTATTTATATTTAGCATTGAAATGGTCGACAACCCATACGACATTCATAATTTGTCATTATTGACATTGACATCATGCCAAATTTTACACATGACAGCATTTTTATCTTCTAAATTTTTACATGTATTCTACGATCCATTGTTTGATTTTACGTTTAATATTTTTTTACACGAAAACTATGCATCCTACAGAAATTCGTCCCATTAGAAGGGCCCTGAAGCCAATCATTTCCTACAACTTGGTACAAATTTCATGAAAATCGGTCGCACCGTTTAAGCTGTAGCCTTGTCTAAAGTTGGGCGATCGTTGTGATTAAAGAATCTATAGTGAGATAGTGAATCTGATCATTTAGTATATAGGACTAGCCCAACCTCGGCTTCGCCGAATTTGCCCTAGGGCTCCGCCGATAGTGTTTTATGATGCCCACCCAAACAGCCCACGCAACCTGCCCACCCAAACTGCCACCCAAACTGCCCACGCAATAGGCCCACCCTAACTGCCCACGCAACATGCCCAACCAAACTACCCACGCAACATGCCCACCCAAACTGCCCTCGCAACATGGCCACCCAAACTACCCACGCAACATGCCCACCCAAACTACCCACGCAACATGCCCAACCAAACTACCCACGCAACATGTCCACCCAAACTGCCCACGTAACATGCCCACCCAAACTACCCACGCAACATGCCCACCCAAACTGCCCACGCAACATGCCCACCCAAACTGCCCTCGCAACATGCCCACCCAAACTGCCCACGCAACATGCCCACCCAAACTACCCACGCAACATGCCCACCCAAACTATCAACGCAACATGCCCACCCAAACTACCCACGCAACATGACCACCCAAACTGCCCACGTAACATGCCCACCCAAACTACCCACGCAACATGCCCACCCAAACTACCCACGCAACATGCCCACCCAAACTGCCCACACAACATGCCCACCCAAACTACCCACGCAATCTGTTCTAAAGAGCCCCACACACTCCGTTATTTGTGTGCGGTTTAGGTTTAGAACATACGGGTAAAGCCGTGCGAATAAAACACGCTGGACTGCCAACCCAAATACTACCAGTTTCTTTTTGTCAGTTTTGTAAAATCTATTTACAAAATAAAATATAAATAAACATATCTTAAATTAATACACTGACCGGCAGAGAAAACAATCCTTGACATTCTATCTGTACACTGTGCACTTTGTCCTCCCAGTCTTTCTTGTCGTTGATGCTTTTCCTACATTTCTCGTCCATTTCGTCGTTTAATAACCTCGAACATTTTCAACAATCTATTTACAAAATAAATTATAAAATAAGAATAAACATATCTTACATTCATAGCGTACCTTACGTCGTTTAATTCTCACATTCTTTTCTTCAATTTTAAACCGATTATTTTCTGTAGTTCAAATTTGTCATTAACATATCAAATGTGACAGAAGACAGTATTTATCTTTTTAATTTTACACATGTATTTTTCCATCGATTGTGATACTCTTCTAGTCTTTATCAACGTTTTCGTAGTTTTTAGTAACTTCTGACATTTCGTAAAATCTACTTGCAAAATAAAATCTAAATTAACAATAAATATTGCTTAAATTCATTACGTATACCTACCTCGTTTAAATCATATTCTTTTCTTCAATTTTAAACAATATATTTATTTATATTTAGCATTGAGAAGGTCGACAACCAATACGACATTCATAATTTGTCATCGTTGACAATGATATGCCAAATGTTACACATGACAGCATTTTTATCTTCTAAATTTTTACTTGAACTCTTTGATCCATTGTTTCAATTTACGTTTAATAATTTTTTACCAGAAATCTATGCATCCTACAGAAATTCGTCCCATTAGAAAGGCCTTGAAGCCAATCATTTCCTAAAATTTGGTACAAATTTCACGAAAATCGGTCGCACCGTTTAAGCTGTAGCCTTGTCTAAAGTTGGGCGATCGTCGTGATGAATTCAAATATATAACTATAGATAGTGAATCTAACCTTTGAGAATTAGGACTAGCCTAACCTCGGTTTCGCCGAATTTGCCCTAGGGCTCCGCCGATAGTGTTTTATGATGCCCACCCAAACAGCCCACGCAACCTGCCCACCCAAACTGCCACGCAACATGCCCACCCAAACTGCCCACGCAACATGCCCACCCAAACTGCCCACGCAGCATGCCCACTCAAACTGCCCACGCAACATGCCCACCCAAACTGCCAACGCAACATGCCCACTCACACTGCCCACGCAATATGCCCAACCAAACTGCCCACGCAACATGCCCACCCCAACTACCCACGCAACATGCCCACTCACACTGCCCACGCAATATGCCCACGCAACAAGCCCACCCAGACTGCCCACGCAACATGCCCGCTAAAAATGCCCACGCAACATGTTTACGCAAAATGCGCACCCAAACTGCCCACTCACACTCTCCTGGACTTTTCTGGCTCATGCTGTATGATTATATAATTTAAAAGAATTTTTATTAGTACGATACAATAATTGTCACTCCCCGCAATGGCCTTGAGGATATATATATTTATTTATTTATAAATGAGTAAATAAATAATGAAATAAATAAATAAATACATAAATAAATCAATAAATAAATAAATTAATAAATAAATTAATAAATAAATGAATAAATAAAGAAATAAGTAAATAAATGAATAATTAAACAAATAAATAAATATATAAATAAATAAATAAATAAATAAATAAATTAATAAATGAATAAATTAATAAATTAATAAATTAGTAAATTAATAAATTAATAAATTAATAAATTAATAAATTAATAAATTAATAAATTAATAAATTAATAAATTAATAAATTATTAAATTAATAAATTAATAAATTAATAAATTAATAAATTAATAAATTAATAAATTAATAAATTAATAAATTAATAAATTAATAAATTAATAAATTAATAAATTAATAAATTAATAAATTAATAAATTAATAAATTAATAAATTAATAAATTAATAAATTAATAAATTAATAAATTAATAAATTAATAAATTAATAAATTAATAAATTAATAAATTAACAAATTAACAAATTAATAAATTAACAAATTAACAAATTAACAAATTAACAAATTAACAAATTAACAAATTAACAAATTAACAAATTAACAAATTAACAAATTAACAAATTAATAAATGAATAAATGAATAAATGAATAAATGAATAAATGAATAAATGAATAAATGAATAAATGAATAAATGAATAAATGAATAAATTAATAAATTAATAAATTAATAAATTAATAAATTAATAAATTAACAAATTAACAAATTAACAAATTAACAAATTAACAAATTAACAAATTAATAAATTAACAAGTTAACAAGTTAACAAGTTAACAAGTTAACAAATTAACAAATTAACAAATTAACAAATTAACAAATTAACAAATTAACAAATTAACAAATTAACAAATTAACAAATTAACAAATTAACAAATTAACAAATTAACAAATTAACAAATTAACAAATTAACAAATTAACAAATTAACAAATTAACAAATTAACAAATTAACAAATTAACAAATTAACAAATTAACAAATTAACAAATTAACAAATTAACAAATTAACAAATTAACAAATTAACAAATTAACAAATTAACAAATTAACAAATTAACAAATTAACAAATTAACAAATTAACAAATTAACAAATTAACAAATTAACAAATTAACAAATTAACAAATTAACAAATTAACAAATTAACAAATTAACAAATTAACAAATTAACAAATTAACAAATTAACAAATTAACAAATTAACAAATTAACAAATTAACAAATTAACAAATTAACAAATTAACAAATTAACAAATTAACAAATTAACAAATTAACAAATTAACAAATTAACAAATTAACAAATTAACAAATTAACAAATTAACAAATTAACAAATTAACAAATTAACAAATTAACAAATTAACAAATTAACAAATTAACAAATTAACAAATTAACAAATTAATAAATTAAGAAGTTAATAAATTAATAAATTAATAAGTTAATAAGTTAATAAATTAATAAATTAAATTAATAGAAGATCGGACCCATGTTGATTATACTTTTTTTACTCATTTCGGTCAGTACTATATGCCCTTAATTTACATTATTTTTGAAATACCCTGTATTTCAACAAAGTTTGGATTGTTAATAAGGGGGAAGAATGCAAAAATCATAGGTATACAAGATGATTTTTCTGGCTCATGCTGTATGATTATGTAATTTAAAAGATTTTTTATTAGTACGATACAATATTTGGCAATCAAATAATTTTAATATAGATAGTTTTAAACGTAATATAAGAAAATTAAATGCAGATTAAATTCTGTACCGTTTTAAGATAGATATCGAATTATGTATAATCTGAAATAGTTTTAAACGTAATATAAGAAAATTAATTGCACAAAAAGAACAGACTAAAACATTCCATTTTAAATTATTGAATTGTCCTGTTCCAGACTTTAAGACATTATTTTCTTGTAGGATTTAATTTTTATGCTTTCCTCTAAATACATATTAGATAGTGTTCATATACTCTTTGTCGATTGTGATGTTCATTATGTCTTTCTCAGCCTGACATTATTAAATCTATTTACAAAATAAAATATATGAATTAACAATAAACAAGTTTTAAAATCATTACATATACCTATGTATACAGTCGATTTATTACGTTCTCTCTATCTTGCCATAGATCTTCATTTAATCGTCTCTCTCTTATTCCTTCTTGGACTCCTGCTACCCAATTTCTTCTAGGTCTCCCTCCTTTCTTTCTGCCCTGTGTACACAATTTCTTTATGGTGCCGTCATTCGTTATTTTTAATCCCAATTATTTATATTCTGTAGTGTTTAATCTTTTTTCCTGTGTTTAGAACCAAATCTTGTTGGTTTCAATTTATACCCATATATTCTGTTATGCATGTTTACTTCTAGACTATCGTAATAGTCTTGTGCAATATGTATTTGATCATCTGCAAAGCATAAGGTGTAAATTGTTTGATCTTCCAAAGATATACCCATATTTTTGCACTTTTACTTCCACGATTTCAATGCTTTTTTTTACATATACCTACCTCGTTTAATTCATACGTCCTTTTCTACAATTTTACATAATATTGAAATTTTTTAGCATTGAAAAGGACAACCGATACGACATGCATGATTTGTCATTAACATATCAAATGTGACAGATGTCTGCCTTTCTGATCCTTTTCGACGTGTTTCCTTATACATTTTCCAAAATTCTATTTACATAATAAAATATATAACATAATAAACATGGCTTAAAATCATTACATATACATACATCGTTAATTTCATCACCTTTTCTTTAATGTTAGATATTATTGAAACATTTTTTTTTCATTTAAAAGGATGAAAACCAATAATTTGTCATCATTGACATGCCAAATGACATGACAGCGTTTATCGTCTTAAATTTTCAAGGAAAACTGTGATCGTTACTGTGACCTTTATTGTTTTTGTCCCAATTTTCAAACTTTAATAATTTTTTACTCAAAACTATGCATCCTACAGAAATATTACTTATTACACTCGAGACAATCATTTCCTACAACTTGGTGCAAATTTCACGAAAATCACTCACACCATTCAGGCTGTAGAAGTGTTCAAAGGATGGCGATCGTCGTGATGAATTCAAATAAATATATATATATATATATATATATATATATATATATATATATATATATATATATATATAGATATAACTATAGATAGTGAATCTAATCTTTTAGTATTAGGACTAGCGAAATCTCGGCTATGCCGAGCTTCCTCTAGGGCTCCGCCGCTAGTGTATTATAGTAGTCTTTACGTGCATCCAACCCGTCTACGCACATTGTAAAATCTTTTTTTTCTCTCTTGCCCCTGAAACCTGGCCACCCAACCAGTCCCAGCTACATGCTCACCCAAACTGCTCACGCAGCATGCTCACCAAAACTGCCCACTCAAACTACCTATTCATATATATATATATATATATATATATATATATATATATATATATATATATATATATATATATATATAACTACAGATAGTGAATCTAATCTTTTAGTATTAGGATGCTATGTTATGTATGTGAAGTTCTTCTTTTCTGCCACCAGCAAAACCTAAAATTAAAAACTTAAATAAATGTATGTAGGTATTCATAAATTGGGTTTTAGAGCTATTTCACCTAATAATTTTGCAGCCTGTGTAACGCTAAATGAACTAGAACAAGTCAGCGATCAGACAGCCTTACTGAGGGTATCCTGGTCCTGGTTACTATAGTCGTCACAATGGCTCAAACACAGTGGTAGTATTGCAACAGTTTTTTACGGTCTAATTTTTCCATATACCATTTCTTGCTCTAGATTCATATCTCTATCTTTTACGTACCTTTAGTTTATCTTAAATCTAGATTTCCCTCGTCGAATGTTTACTGTTATTCTGTCAATCCCGTATATTCCTTGTGTTTTTCAATTGTTATAACTTCTTTAATTAGTGTTTTGTCCAATAAATCTTCTTTGCAACTTCATGTCTCCTTTTTATTGTTTGTGTTTAGTGTTTCATTGGTCCCTAAATTGTGTATCTCTCATGTAAAATATGTTTCACTTCTATTTAGTAACTTACCTGTATTCTATGTTGATTATTTTCGCCCTATTTCTATTTTATTATTATAACTTCATCCAAACATTCATTTTGTAGCGACCTTCTGAAGTTTTGTTGGCATTTTTGGCAGGTTTAATACGGTCTAATACTACAGTGGCGTGCACGTTCGTTTTATTGTATTTCTCCTTTATGTTACTTTTTGTTTTACTGTGGCGTTGTATGTTTTCAGCCAGCATTTTGATTGTCCGTGTAAAAGTTTCCGACCTCATGGACTTTAGGACGTGTTTTTGACCATCGTATTTGTGGCACATGGCCATTGTTCGGCGTAGATTTTTTTGTGTAGTTATTGTGTCATGCAAAAGTGGAGTGTTTCGTTCGTTGTCGTTTTGAACTAATATTTCTTTGGTCTCGCCATTGTGCGGAATTTGATAACGTCGAAGTGCCTTTTTGACTGTCCAGTGTTGGTTTTTCGGTGATGCGCCATTGTGGATTCATGGGCATTACATTTTCGTTCTGGCAGTTAATCTCCGAGGGAAAATTTGGCCGCTCTACAATCGCATCTTCGTTTGTTGGGACATCAGCCAGCTTGAGTCCATCCGCCAACATTGCCCACCTGTGTAGCCCTTTCTGCCCTGCACACGTCACATGTGAGCTAAGTACATTACCGTCTTTTAAGATCGTTCTTCCGTTTCATAGTTTTTGCGTGGAAGAACTGAAGTTTTATTTTAAAGTTGTGTGTTGCCGTAGAGGACTGTGCTACAGTGTCCTCGTTGTAAATTTCATTTTGACACTTTTGTATTTGTAATTTTTTTGAAAATGATTATTGTGAATATGACATTGGAGCTTTCAGCTCAGTGTAGTTGATTATCTTTGAGAATTATTTTGTATAGTAGTATTTTGTGTATAGCACTTTTTTGATATTTTTATATATGATTACATGTTGCCCAATTGTTGCAACTTATAATTCAGCAAGAACGCGCGTATCATCTGGCATGTAACCCACGTTTGAAATGATATCACTTCGAATACCTGTAACTGTATATACGCCGCGCCCGAAACTGGGTTATGGGTTTAGGGTTCAACAATAGTGTATTTTTGATCTTATTATTTTTTTACAACTTATATCCATTTTTTTGTTGTACATTTACAATCTTTACACTTTTTCATGTCGTGCCTTAAGCACGCAGTAACTTGCGCTTAATTAAATTCTGTTTTAACAATTATTTCTTTTATTTCACAAACCTCAGTCGTTTACAGGCAACAACGTTACGGTAGGTAAGATCTCGTTTAGTATTTTGTTTAGTACCGTCCTTTTCGTAATTTTGAGGTTAAAAATTACGTGGCGCCCTTATTCCTTTTTATAACCATTCCTATGGTTTTCAACCCTACCCGTCTCCACTGTTTAAAAGCTGGTGGCCTCCCAACAGAACATCCCTGTGGAGTATCCGTGACTCATCTAACCCTTTAGGGAAAAGTTACGTCACAAGTTTCACTAGTACCGTTTGACGATCCAGGATGGGACAAAAAAGAGTACATCTTCAACTGCGTCTTCCAGCTCCTCGACCAATTCAGTCTTGTCAAATGTAACACGGATCTCCGTATTCCCATCGCATTAGCAACAAGCGCTAATTTCATTTGCGACTATGCCCAACCACAGAAAATATGCTTGCATATTTTCTGTGGCCCAACAAATTATTTTATTCTTACATCTGATTTTTGTGATGACGCTATTGCCATTAGCAAAATAAAGAATTATCAAATAACCTATATATCAAAATTCATTGCATCACAATGCTGTGTAAAAACAATAAATTGATAAAAATAGTTGAAATTTAAACATAACAATACGTATCTCATTATCCGCCTACTACAAAAAATTTATTATGTAGTTACTCTTTGCTCGTCAATTTTGACTAAAGCCTCATTCATAATATGAAATTAGTAGTTAGTGTTACTAGTTATGGTTAGTGTTTATAATTAATAGTTAAAGATCGGTAAACAGCGTTCACAATACATGAAATTAACGACTACGAATAACAAGTTTCCTTGGCAAAATAGTACATTTGATTTAAAGTTTTTAAGAGCTGGTTTAATTTAATACTTCTTGTTTAGTAGATTTGACTATTATTTAATATTTTTGTATCTTTCTCTTTTTGTATATAAAAAAAAAGTTAAACAGAATAAGGTTTTATTGCCTTCAACCTACAAAAGTGATATTTTTATAAGACACACATTTTAAAAATGTTTGTTTATAACAGAATAATAAAGCCAATACCTTTCAAATTCTAATTCAATTCAACAAAAATATAATTTATTTCTTTTAAAACAACTGTCAAACTCAACAAATGTCGCATCTTTCTTTTCTCTGTTCTGTGATTGGTTACTTTGTTAACCACTCAGCATAAGTTTGGAGCTTACAAACTATTGCGCTCACTGAATTTAGCGCGGACCTGGGCTGCGCTAATTTCGTTATTGTGAACGGTAAACTATAGCTACATATGCTAAGCTTTCTGTGCTAATCGTAACTACTAATATTAACCATTAATTTCGTGTTTTTATGTTCGAATGCAATATGCACTTATGTATTCTGCATCGTACCATGTTAATTTTTACAGCCTATTAAAATTTGTAGCCACCAGAAACAAATTAAATTATTTTATACAGTGTCTACTATTATTAGTATTGAAAAATTTAAACAGGATGTTAAAATAAACATGGCGAGTTACACATTACACCCTAAACATTTAATCTGGCTTGCAACAATGTACAGTAGATGTCGTGAACCTACTTACAAAATTTGTCACTGCGCGGCGTTGTTTACGTGCTCATTGCATTTTGCATTTGAAGCATGCATGGGATACTCTCTGTATATCTCTCTGTTTCATGTCGTATATAAATATACCTATTGAACTATATACCGCTGAACTCCTCTCTTGTATAAGTGGAAAATGACATTATATCTCCATTCTTGTTATCGCTCGGACACGCGTCTACAAGCAAATGCGCGATCAGCCGGTAGGCGAATAGCGAATGAAATGTAGTTGGCACATGCGCACAAGGGGCCATGTCTACGCAAATATAAGATGTTCCGGGCATTTCCTGTATGTCTTTTAGCGGTATATAGTTTAATAGGTATATTCGTATATATCGCTATCTATCGCGTGACCTGTCGGGTGTTTGTCGGGTGCTCGAGCCCTGGACCACCCACAGAGTCGGCGCCACTGCCTTGAGGTAAACTAACTTGTATTTTAACCGGACTAGCAACTGATGTTGCAACATTTTAGTTTCCGCTGCACCCAGATGTTTACTCGCAGATTCTACCATTGCTTGAAGAATTTCAGGTAGTTGACATTCATTATTTAATCTGTTGACAAATACTTTGTTTTCACTTGCCAATCAAGTAGCTGGTTCGCATTGACCAATTTTGGTTGCAATTTTTATCGTCTTCGCGTGTCCTTGTAAATTCGCTATTCGGACAGGAACATGTTGATTCATACTTAACTAATGTTCTTGCAATGACAAGTCCTGTATTTTCAATGAAGTTCAAATTTGGTTCGATGACGGCAAAGGGCACGCCAGATTTCCAATTCATAACATTTGCCATTATCACTCGTTCATTTCAAGAGACGACTTCCTACATCGACTACGAATCCATACTGGCTTATAATATTTAGTCCCAGAATGAATTCGTCGGAGATTTCTGTAATGTTTTTTAAGGAAGGGGTTTATTTATATACAATAACCAAGAGAATACAGGTGGTACCAAATATTTAATATATTTTTACAATTAAAAACTGACGTTTTTCGTTCCATGTCAGAACAAACATATTGCCTGTCATTGTTCCCAGCACACTTCATTACAATACATTGCACTTTATACTCATCGAACAGACCCATTAACTAGATTAAGTGTTGTATACTGGATGGTGTGAGTAATAGAGAACTTGCGGTGGAAGTGTTGACTCCTAGCGGTGCAAAACATAACAATGGTGGTCGCACGGGAAACCCATATCGACATAGCATTATTTGACATTTTTTTTAGTAAGCATTTAATTCAAAATCTATAAAGTGTATACGGTGCTGTAGCATTTAAAAACAATCTACACTCAGTGGCGGCTCGTCAGGGGAAGCAAGGGAGGCTAAGCCTCCTCATAAACATTTTCTTTCATGTTTATTATTAGTTTCGTAGGAGTAAAATGGTCTTAATGCATAATTATTCTGTACTAATCATGTTACGCCTATTTATTAGACCGTTGTACATACAACGGAGGCTAAGCTCCTCTGCACCTTAAAAGTATAGTTCTTAAAGACACACTCCACACTCGTGCTGCATACACGGTACGTGAATCAAGCCACATTAAACCAGCGTAGAGGTTAGCACAGGAGACTGCCTTCCCTTGGTCTTCGTGAATCCTCGTGCTTCGTGATCGCTGTTGCTAAACCACAGATCATCTAGATAAACTTAAACGATAGACAACTGCGGCGGCTACGGCCTGTGGCACAGAGTATAGTTGTATGAAGCGATCTATGAATAGAGCCAGGCAATACTTGCAAGAAAGGTATTTTATTAGGCTTTCAAGGACTTTCAGTACCGCAAGTACTATACTTGAAGTACTTTCTATTTATAGTACTTTATACATGACAAAATAAGTCTATGCACATGTATGTGGTACTACATACTTGGAAAAATACTTGAAGTACAATGAAAAGTACGTGAAGTATTTTTAAATACTTGAAGTACTTTAAATGTACTTGAAGTATTTTAAATGTAATTGAAGTATTTTAAATGTACTTGAATTACTTTAAATACACTTAAAGTGCGATGACTAATTTAAAAGTTAACAATGTTATGAGAATTATTTGTCTATCAGTGTTTCTTTTGCAGTGGTGTGGTGTTATTCCTGTAGTGCCTAATTATGTGAATTTCATTAATAAATATATTTTCAGCAATAATATGAAAGTAAAGATATATTTGCAAATTTTTTGGTATAAATAAACTAATCCTAATCTGCATATTACCTAACTACAGTGCTGGGACTTTGCCGTATCGCCTGGTGATCGCATGACGTAAAAATGACGTCATTTTAATATCTCGGTACAGCTTCTCGTATCGCTTGGCGATTATGTGACGTCAATTTTACGTCATGCGATCGCTATGTGATACGGCAGTCCCAACGAGGAACTATTGTTTTCAATAACCCAATAAATATCGCATATTGTAATCTTTGTCAATAATCACCTTTTAAGGTCCCTATAAGCAGAAAAATATCAATTATCTGAAAAAGTAGGTACTTGCACCCAAATTTACAAGTACTTTTTCAAGTACTTGGTACTTTAAAGTACTTTAGAAACTAAAAAATACTTGTACTTCAAGTACATTAGAAATATTAAGATACTTGGTACTTGCACTTTAAGTACTACTTTCCGGTACTTTGCCCAGCTCTGTCCATGAAACCTATTATAGAATCTGCCAATTGCCCGTTATAAAATTTTATGGGACTTACTGTAAAGGTTCGTTGAGCCAGGTAGGTTTTTCTGTCATGGAGCGTACCAGAAATTTGCGTATTCTGTACTAAATCTATTTTACTATATGTTGTTCTTTTCTAATGGGTAATTATTTGTTCGCAGTTAATAATTTAAAATTTTATATTTACTGCGTCTTATTTCTTATTATACATTTTCAGTTTACAACATTTATACAAAAATTCAATATGAAGTTTTTTAATACGGTCCATTTCTTGATGCCCTCAAATTCGAATAATTTATGAGTCTGGACTGCTAAGCTAACCCTCCATAAAAGGTTGTAAACTCTGCATAAGTTAGTTTCATATATCGTTTCATGCAACTATATAGGTACTACAGTACAGTGTGGAGATATTGGACAGACTAATGGATAGCCTTGTAACAAAGTGTTTTGCGATGAGGGGTAAACCAGAGACAACTATCTAAAGAGAGATTGGAAACAATGCTTTTGTATCGTCATAAAGTTCGCAATCTATTAAATATGCAACTAACTAAACCACGCTATCTAGATCTTTAAAATGTTGACCGTGTGTGTTTTTAAAAATTGTTTTTTTTACCTTCCGTCACCTTTAGGTAAGGAAGGTATTGTCTTTGGTCAAAAAATTCGGTGATGAGTTTTTGATGAATAAGCACGTTTTAGGGTCCCTACAATACGATTTTACTATTTTTACGATGATGTCTGTATGTGTGTGTGTATGGGTACGTGTGTGTGTATGTATGTGTGTCCGTGTGTGTGTATGTAACAAAATTTTCGTCTGCGATAACTTCCATACTACAATTCTAAAAATTCTAAATCTTTCGTATTTCTTTTCGTTACATCCATGTGAAGAGCTGATAAGATTTTGGTTAGAATTGGACAACCGGAAGTACCTTCATTTGAAGAGTTTAACAGTTTTTCTTCAAAAAACTATGTTAAATATCATTTTTTCACGTTTAATGTTATTATAAATATTAAAGAATATTTTATTCTCTACACGATTTGACTACATTTTATACTTAAGGTGAAATGATACCCCAGCGCGCGAAATTCAAACTTAGTAAAATGGTTTTTCATTTTTTATTTAAAATTGTGTAATGCAATATGATTTTTTTCTATACACAAATAAAGAAGGAACAATTTGTCATGAAAATAAAATAGTTTAAATAATATTTGTATTTATTTATTAACCCAAAATAATATTTTAAATATTATTTTTAATATATCTCCAGTTCAAAACGTATTTTTTTGATTAAATTTGCACTAAACATTTATAACAGGATAAGGAATAAAATATGTGAAAATTAAGAAAAACGACCTTCGGGAACAATTTTAAAAATCCAAAAAACCTACTTTTTTCACACATTTTAATGCTTTTCTTCTATACTAAACCTTCAATTTTGTTCATACTTTAATATGTTTTGAAGAATATTGTTATACATAACATATAAAAAAAAATCGAAAATTAAACTTCGAGAACATACTTAAAATAAATAAAATGTTCAATTTTATTTTTTTTCTTAAGAGTGTGAAGTGCTATTTCTAAAAAAAAATTACTGTCACGTACTGTACACATTTCTACATATTTCAGGTAAGTATTTTAAATATTGATCGTTTAATACAGAAGATATTTGTAATTAAATCTAATTCGGTAAGTATTTTCGTAAAGTATAAGTCAGTGGCGCTATGAGTAGACCTAGCGGTGGATAGATAAACTATAATGCAATCGGTGACTCCGTGGAAAACTGAAAAATTGAAGTAAATAACAACTACATACGTTTAATTTAGCTTTATATATTAAATTTATACGCCGGTATTTTACTTAAAAATACGAAGTAATTTTTTAAAAATTTTCAAAGAAATTGATATTGTTATTGTTCCTACAAAATACAAAAAAATTATAGTTCCTAATAATCATTTTCATTAAAACATAAATTTTTATTAATTATTGTAGGTATAAGCTTGTTTATGCTTACTTCCTACTTCGTGACGTTACAGCGAGAGGCGAATGACAATATTCTGGTATTCTGTAGGACCGGGAGCGCCAAGCGCTTGTATGTTGCAAAAAAAAAAATCGGACGTCAGGAAAGTAAAAATAGCCTTTTGGAAAATAATTTATTCGATTACGAATTTTGTGTTCTATCTATTCGTGGATAAAATGCAAATTTAAATAATAAAGATGTTTTGTAAATATAGCTGTCGAGGAAGACGCCTGATGTAAAAAAAGAAATTAAAAATAAAAATGTTTAGTTTGTAGTTAATCATAATAGCATAATAGATGGCAGCATGTGATTTAATTTTTAGAGACAGTTGTTGTTGACCTGGCAAGGTGAGTGTGTGCACATGGGCATGGGTGCAGATTGCATTTGATCTCATTGTAATAATACAGTTATGTTTTGTATGTAAGTGTTTTGTGCTCTAATAGAACTATTTGAGGAACCTCAGTGTGTAATTATTTCACGGGTAGTGATTTGGGTTTACACTGACACAACATTTGGCGACCGTGACAGGACGCGCGGGGCGGAAAACGTAAGACAACGGCACGGCTAGGCAAGCTAGTTCAGTAACTGTTTACGTCGCATCGCATATTCGCGCGGAAAGTAGTTTTGAGCGCAAAAACTCTTAGCGAAATAAGAATTTCAAATACGTTGAATTCATTTTTGTGACTTTGTTACGTTTCGTAATGGAAGGTTTAAAGAAGCGCCGTACTGTGCTTCGGAGTGCATTTACGCGTGTGGCGAACCAGTTCGATCAAGAGTTGAGTGCGACAGAACTTGACATTATGGAAGCTGAAGCATTACGCGACATCTGTCAAGAAAAGTTCGACGAGTTGAAATTGAGTAATGATGAGGTGTTCGATGCAATGATGGCTGCAAATGCAAGTGAAGAGGACTTGACCGCGGAAATTAGTGGTTGTGACGTATATAAATTGAAGTTTACGCGATTAATAGTTCGTTTCAACAAACTCTTTACCGTAAAAAGTGAAGTGCTGTCAAGTCACAGTAGTTGTCCGAGTGAAGCTGCACAAAGTGTACAGTCGATGTCAAACCAACGAAGGTTCAAGCTTCCACAAATTGAGCTTGTCAAATTCAATGGTGACGTACGCGAGTGGTTGCCGTTTTGGAGCTCCTTTAAGAAGATACATGAAGCCACCGATCTTCCACCGGAAGATAAGTTCCAGTACCTTTTATCTGCTATTACACCAAAGACTAGAGCAAGAGATTTGGTCGAAAGTTTTCCTGCGACTGCCGAGAACTACGATAAGGTAATCGACAGTTTAAAAACTCGGTTTGGAAGAGACGATCTGCTCGTAGAAGTGTACGTCAGGGAGCTTCTCAGGTTAGTTCTGAATAATGCTATATCAAACCAGCCAAGATGTGGCATTTCCACATTATACGATAGAATAGAAACACAACTGAGGGCCCTAGACACGTTAGGCGTGAAGACAGATACGTGTTCTGCTATGCTGTACCCGCTAGTGGAGTCCTGCCTTCCAGAAGAGATATTACGAGTATGGCAGCGATCCGCAGAATTTTCTGACAAGCCTGACGCTACTCTTAGTAATCGTTTAGAACGATTGATGCAATTTTTGAAAACTGAAGTGGAGGGGGCTGAACGAATCTCACTTGCTGTAGAAGGTTTCGGCATAGGCACTAATGAGAGTAAACAGAGAAGAACTAAAAGTAGGGTAGAGCAAAATATCCCGACAGCGGCAGGGTTAATAAACCACAATGTATCTGCAAAATGTTTGTTTTGTGAAGGTAATCATGCTACGGACAGGTGCATCAAAGCACAAAAGTTCACATACGATGAAAAAAAGAACACGCTAAAGAAGAAACGGGCATGCTTTCAATGCGCGAAAGTCGGGCATAGCAGTCGGTCGTGCCACGAGCGTCTTCGATGTTTAATGTGTGGTGAAAAACATCTTATCATATTATGTCCGAAGTTGACGGTAAAATCAAACAGTGACGTAGATAAAACAGACACGAAAAGCACCAGTGATACTCCTAGTGAATCTCAAACGGAAGCGGGTTTGGCGAATCGTACGGACGGTCGTGTGTTTTTACAAACTCTTATCGTGAAGATACGGAGCGAGAACAATGAAAAAGAAGTGCGCGCGATCATAGATACGGGTTCACAACGATCGTACGTTCTAAAACACGTTGCTCAAGAACTAAATTATCGGCCAAAACATGAAGAGACTCTAGTTCATGCGTTATTCGGCGGTGCTCGAACAGTCGAGCAAAAACACGCATGTTACGATGTGAGGCTGACGAGTTTGGATGGTAAATATTCCTGCAAGTTCGAGGCGCTGGATCAACCTACGATCTGCAGTGACATTCCGTCGGTTTACCCCGGTGTTTGGACAAAAGAGCTGAAAGCATGCAATATCAGTTTAACCGATACGAAAGGGCGACAACCCATTGCAATACTTATTGGTGCTGATATCGCAGGGAAGATTTTCACTGGAAAGAAAGAAACACTTCCTTGTGGTTTAATAGCTTTGGAAACACTATTAGGCTGGGTTTTGATGGGGAAGATATCCAGCGTTGACAAGTCAGCCACCATGATAGTGACAAACATGCTAAATAAAGATGCTACGATTGCAGCTTTATGGCAATTGGATGTTTTGGGTATTACCGACCCAGGTGAAAAGAAATCCAAAGTTGAGCTGGAAATGGCAGCAAAGCAACTGTTTGAAGAAACTGTATCAGTTACTGCAGAAGGGAGGTATGAAGTAAAACTGCCCTGGTTAGAGGGACATCCTCCACTACCAACGAATTATAGTCTGGCTAAGAAACGGATGGAATCCACTGAAAATAAATTGCGAAATAAACATCAACGGGAGGCATATGATAAAGTCTTCACGGAATGGTTAGAGGACGGTGTGATAGAAGAAGTTCCCATCGAACATCTAGACAAACCAGCACACTACTTACCACATCGTCCAGTCATAAAGGAGTCTAGTGCCACGACGAAGATGCGCCCTGTTTTTGACGCATCAGCCAGAGAAAAAGGCAAGCCGGCTCTCAACGATTGCTTAGAGAAAGGAACGAACTTGATCGAGCAAATACCCGATCTCCTACTACGATTTAGAAGAGATAGAATTGGGGTAACTTCAGATATCAAGAAAGCGTTTCTCCAGATTAGTCTGAATCCAAAGGATAGGGATTTTCTCCGATTTATATGGAAAACGGTTGATGGAAACGAAAAAACTTTTCGTCACAAAAGGGTTGTTTTCGGAGTTAATGCTAGCCCATTTCTGCTGGGTGCAACAATAGAACACCATTTGAAAATGTGTTTACGTAGATGCGAGGAGGGAGATACTAAATATTCTAAGTTAACTATTGAAACCCTGATGAACTGCTTTTACGTAGACAATTGCGTCACCAGTATGCCAAATGAGAGAGAATTAGAAACTTTCATCGCTGAAGCTACCGAATTAATGGCGGAAGCGAAATTCGATCTCAGAGGGTGGGAGTATTCCAGGAAAACCGACAATGAGAACGCAATTGTACCACTCTTGGGATTTAATTGGAATAAGGAGAATGATACTCTTGTTATTAGCGGCGTACCGGAAGATGAGACTGAAATAATAACGAAGAGGACTATACTCTCTTTCGCACAGCGAATATTTGATCCAATTGGGTATACTAGTCCTGCAACCCTATGCCCCAAGATTTTACTTCAAGAAATGTGGGAAGAGAAAATTGGTTGGGATGTGGAAGTAAAGGAGGAAACAAAAGAGACATTTTCAAAATGGAAAATTGATCTACCTTTCCTTTTAAAAATTGAGATCCCACGGTGGATAGACCTAGATCTGAAGAAGACACAGAATGTGACCCTGCACATATTTTGCGACGCGAGTAAAGTGGCATACGCTGCTGTGGTCTTTCTGAGGGTGGAAGATGAAGGAACTGTCAATATACATTTACTTCAAGCCAAAGCTAGAATTGCACCACTGAAGAGAATGACGATACCAAGGTTAGAATTAATGGCCGCCTCAATTGGAGCTCGTTTAGGCTCGCGGATACAAGAAGCAATGGGACCTGATATACAGATCTTTTATTGGTCAGACTCTACCACTGTCCTCGGATGGATCAAACAAACTGAAGAATGGGCTATTTTCGTAGGAAACAGGGTACAGGAGATACGATCTTTGACGCAAAGCGAGAACTGGAGACATGTTCCTGGAGAACAAAATCCGGCAGATCTTCCATCGAGAGGATGCTCTCCCAAGCAACTAGTTGAATCTAAATGGTGGGAGGGTCCTAGCTGGTTATACGAAGATGCAATCAAATGGCCTGAAAGAGGAGTTGAATATGATCAGGAAGAAATTTGCAAAGAGAAGAAAAAGAAAGTTATCGCATCCATGATAAATGTGAGCGTTTCGAGTAGCTTTTATGGAAAATTCTCTAAGTACCGAAGCAATGTACGATTGATAGCTTGGATGTATCGATTTGTACATAATTGCAGAAATAAGCACAACTTAAAGAGAGGCGAACTTAGCGAAGAAGAACGCAACCACGCGGAAAGAAGATTAATTTGGGTAATTCAGCAAGAGTCATTTTCTGAAAAAGACAACAGATTGGCTACGTTGAATGTTTTGCGGGATGACGATGATCTGTTACGTTTAGAGACAAAGATTTCTTGTAGAGACGATCTACAAAATTTTCGTTACCCATACGTGTTACCAGGAGATCATGCTGTAGTCAAGAGACTAATTTACGATACGCATGTGAACTCAAGTCATGTAGGAATACAGGGACTGATAATTATATTACGTGAACGATACTGGATCCTGGGAGGGCGCCGTACAATACGGTCAGCTATCTCAACTTGCACAAAATGCAAGAGGTATACAGCGAAGAAATTTGAGACGAACACGCCCACATTACCCATTGATCGAGTAAGAGACGCCGCTTGTTTTGAGGTGACTGGTGTAGATTTCGCAGGACCACTGTACTTGCAAGATGACAAAAAGGTATGGATATGTCTTTATACGTGTGCTATCTACCGAGCCATACATTTGGAGTTAGTCACCAAACTATCCACTGCGGGTTTCATACAAGCATTCAGGAGGTTCGTAGCGAGACGTGGAAGACCACGCGTCATTTACTCAGATAATGGCACAAATTTTACTGGGACTGACAATATATTCCGCGATTTAGATTGGGAAAAGGTCAAGGAATATAGTGCTGAACAGCGAATATGTTGGCGTTTTAGTCCACCGTCAGCTCCCTGGTGGGGAGGTTGGTGGGAGCGGCTGATAGGTCTACTGAAGCAGCTACTACGGCGAGTTTTGGGACGTGCTCGTCTTAATGGTGAGGAACTTTACACAGTTTTATGCGATTGCGAATCGGTGATTAATTCGCGTCCATTGACCTACGTGTCAAACGAAGCGGAAGATTTAGAACCACTAACCCCTGCGATGTTCTTGCGCGAGCTTCATCAAAGTGGCGTACCAGATTGTGACTTGGCAGACAATTTTGCACTAAACAAACGTTTCCGGTACTTACAACGGTTACGCGAAGAATTACGAAAAAGATTTCGGTCAGAATATTTGGGACAGTTACGTCTAGTGACGAATAAAAACAATTCGCGTCCTATTGCCGTGAATGAAATTGTCCTGATCGGTAACGACAACACCAAAAGACTCGACTGGCCGTTAGGTAAAGTGATCGAATTATTAACGGGAAAAGATAAGCAAGTGCGGTTAGTGCGAGTCCAAACCCAGCATGGACAAATGTTGCGCCCCATACAGCGCCTCTACCCCCTGGAGTGTCAGGTGCCTACAGCAGCAGCCCACACCGGACCGGAAGAAGCAGAGTTCAAGGTCGAGGCTCCAGTGTCAACCCCAGCTTCAGTCATATCTGAGAGCGAAGAAAGTGAAGTGAAGTGTTCTAAGTCAGAAAATGTGAAACGAAGTGAAAAAGTGTCGCGTTTTGGTCGAAAATTGAAGGTGCCAAAGAGGTTTAGATAGTAAAATAGCTTAAGATTGTTAAGCATTACGCGTCTTTCATTTTGTGTGAGACACTAGTCTTAAAGTACCTAGGTCTCAGGTGGGAGAATGTCGAGGAAGACGCCTGATGTAAAAAAAGAAATTAAAAATAAAAATGTTTAGTTTGTAGTTAATCATAATAGCATAATAGATGGCAGCATGTGATTTAATTTTTAGAGACAGTTGTTGTTGACCTGGCAAGGTGAGTGTGTGCACATGGGCATGGGTGCAGATTGCATTTGATCTCATTGTAATAATACAGTTATGTTTTGTATGTAAGTGTTTTGTGCTCTAATAGAACTATTTGAGGAACCTCAGTGTGTAATTATTTCACGGGTAGTGATTTGGGTTTACACTGACACAACAATAGCAATAATGACGACTTGTGGGTCGGAGAACAGGGTAGGCGACAAAATAAGCAGTAACAAAAAAATTAAGGGAAAAATAAGTACAGCAAGTATATACGAAGTGTATTCTTTTTGTTAAAATTTTAATTTGGCGATATCACTTTATCTATCAATTTTATAAAAAATGTGTAATGAAGAAAAATGTTCAGAATGAAAATGTGCATCGATGAGTATCGAATTTGTTGTTAAATTGTTTCTTATGTACGAGTTACAAGCAAAAGAAAATGCACGAATTAAGGTAATTATCAAAGTGCCTTGAAAAATAAGACAATAATATATGTTTGATGTTTCTGACATATATTTCATTTGATATTGTTATTATTAGAATTTGTGATTAATTTTTTACTCCTAGATTAAATCTTCCTATTATTCTAATAATAATAAAATTTAAAAAAGACAGATATATCAGAAACAACAAACATTTGTATATTATTAGGAGAAGAAAGCGGTCTTTATGTGTTGAATTCAGTTATTGCGGCCGAGGCGCTAGCCAAGTGCCAAGGTCAGGCAAGCTAGATAAAATACAAAAAGGGCGCTTTACTCCGAATGACATATACTAATTTTTCTTCAAGTGTATCAAATAAGTTTTGACATTTTTCTGAAAAAATTTTAATTGTAGAATTTGCAGTTTCAGCCAAAGCTGGTGTGTACAGTACACTACAAACCAAAAACGATACAATTGGCAAATAACAATTTTCAATATGATCTGTGTTGCTGTGCCGTAGCACGCACGCTAACATTTTTTTACTAGTACAATAATAACAACATTTTTGTACTAGTATGACAATGAATATGTTCTATAGTGTGTGTACAGTAGCATATGAATATAGTAATACGCTTAAAGAAAAAAAAATTATTGTCTTATTTGTCATGGTACTCTAATAATTGCCTTAATTCGCATATTTTCTTTTGCTTCTAACTTGTACGTACGAAATAATTTAACAACAGACTGGATACTCATCCATGCACAAATTTTAACATTAAATTTCCTGTTCGAGAAAAAAAGTAGACACCCGTTACGTTTCAATTAATATTGGATATTAAGTAATTATTTCTCTAATGATAATAGCAATAATAATGAAAGTGCTAATCATCTGTCTCATACTCGGCATTGAATTTCTAAGGCAAAGCTACGGACGAGTACGGCGTACGGCGAAAGGCTATAGCTAAGCTAGAGCAGGGAGCCAGGGAGGAACGATTGACTACCTGCTCCCATTCGTATACGCAGACCACGTGTTTGGATCTAAGGGCATGGGTCAAGGGGTGCGACTGTACAGCTGTGCTGCACAGGCGAAAGTACATTTTCTTTTGTAGCTTGTATAAATGAATAAAATAGAAATTTTATATGCTACTTTTCTAAAATTGATTTTAATATACACAATATTATAATACTAGACAAAAAATAAATACCCGTATTTTTTTTCAATCGATTAATTATTTGTAGTTTATGAGAAAACAATTATTATTAAAAATTTGGGGAAAGGATATGTAGAGTGAGAGGAAAATTGATAGTTATAGCCACCTGTCGTCTTGCCACATGCCACAACATAATCACGACATTGGTCTGTAACTACCTTTTTCCATCCCAGTCTATCTGTCTTCTTCCACGATCCTACCATGATAGCGTCACATATCCCATCTCCAAAATATTATATTGACTAATTACAATACTATTATAAACCAATGTTTAGTTAGTGTTTTTTTTTTATTATAATAATGAGAGTAATGAGACGCTAGTGTTAGCAAATTTGGCCATGGTTTTGCACATTGGTACACAGCATTATAAATCCATTTTTACATTTTTTAATAATTCTTTAATCAATTAATAACAATCAACAAAAACCAAGAAAAGACTAGTACGAGAGCGTATAGAATACTAAAATAAAACAAAACGAACCAACGACATAAGCAAAAATATGTGTAAAAAGCAGGAATCAAAAACCAATATTGTACTCGATAATAGACAAACCCTAAATATAACGGCAGAAGAGTTTATGTATGCAATAGAAATATTTATTTCATAATAAATGTATCAATAATTGCAAGAATACAACACAAAGTAAACCATACGATCAGGATAGTGCAACTAGGGATGCGCACGATACATCGATGTTTGAGAAAAATCGATGTTTAGCTTTCGATATTTTATCTTTTTCGATAATATCGATCGACGTAGATATTTGTTTTCGATATTTGCTCTCGATGTTTTCAAAAATACATTCCTAATATGTCAAGAATTGTTAAACATAGACTCGCTACTCTCCTGTGTCCTTCCTTTACTTACATATGTTTCGTCACAGTTTATATGATGATATATGTTTGGAGAAAATACTGCCACCATAACTGAGTATGCAAAGAAATAAAATAAAAGGGAAACGGTTATCAAAATATTTATTTCTGTATAGTTGCGATTCTGATGTGTTTTAAATTCAGTGGTTAGTGATTACATTTAATTTTTAATAAAATAAGTTTATAGATTTATTATAGGTACCGACATTGTTGTTTTTTTTTATTAACTGTAAAATATGAAAGCATAATAATAATAATAATAATAATAATAATAATAATAATAATAATAATAATAATAACTTTATTTTTTATTTGGTCTAAAGATTCCTCTTTTACAAAATATGAAAGCTTACTTTATTTTATTTTCAAGAGTGAAAAGTAGGAAATCAGTTCATATTGTTTGTAAATATCGATGTTTTAAAATACCAATATTTTTGATCCGATATTTATACAACATCCATTTTTGTTCAAGTGCAACTTGAATCCAGAGATATATCTCTGCTTGAATCCCACAGCGCAAAGTTACCCTTAAAAATAGTCTGCCGCTGTGACAGACAGAGAGGGAATAACATACATTCTTCTTATCTCCAACAATCTCGATGCGAGCAACGGCTAGGAGCGGCAGACAAGCGGCATTAGGTGCAGAAGGGTGCAGATGTGTTGTGTGATTGTATGCTTTTCGATTCTAATTACGGACTTTTGGTTTTTCTTTTTCAATATATTTTCTCTTGAAGCTTATAACT
The DNA here is from genome assembly GCA_963082715.1 of Harpalus rubripes. Taxonomy (NCBI): domain Eukaryota; kingdom Metazoa; phylum Arthropoda; class Insecta; order Coleoptera; family Carabidae; genus Harpalus; species Harpalus rubripes. The sequence continues at coordinate 9,372,570 of OY720466.1, read as the reverse complement.
ATTTATGCTATGTTTCTAAAATTAATATTTATTATTATTATAAAGTAAAAGGACAAAACATATTTTTCATCTTGGTATATATTACAAGTTACAAGGTAGGCGTCGCCTATTATATAGAGATCATTTTAAAGATTTGGGTATTTTGACTCTACCATCTATATATGTTTAAACTCACTTCTTGAAATACATGAATCCAAATTAAATTTCATTTGAAATGGAGATTTGTGACACTAGATTTGCAAACTCATTGCGCAAGCAAACCTGCTAACAGGCTTCAAAAACCCATGAAATATGTACATTGAATTTAGATCTATACATATAATAAACTATACCCGTTAAAGTAAAACAATATGAGTCAAAAACCATTCAAAAATATTAAAAACTTTCTTATAACACATGCTTTTTACAATATCGAAGAATAGTGAATTACGCTGAACTGAAACAAGACATTCACTGCAAACCAAATATAAGAAAACGATAATATATTTAACATCATACGAAAATTATTTATATTATGATGTACACGGTACACCTATTATTAATTTTTTAAATAATTGAGAAAATGTAACATTTACTCTACAGTCTATAAATAAGTTTCCGACGGTAAATACAAATTATTATGTAATTAGGGAATAATATTATATAGGTATTTCTTATTTATTATTCATTCTATCATTACTGTTTCCAAGAAAAGTTATTATTGCAATATGATACTAATATTTCATCTCGTATAAATAAAATATCTTTACATTCATAAATAAATTTGAAATTATTGCACACCACATATTTTTACTTTTGGGTTTGTGATTTGGAACAAAGTATGACTATTATCGAATAGATGGAGCCTAGTAAATGTACAAAAATTTCTACTTTATCGACTCAGCCATAGTTATTCATCTCAGTGCCCAGTAGCGCTCGCCTCGGCGTAGAAACAAATTAATCGGGGGTATCATTTCACCTTAATATTAAATGGATATAGAGTTAAAAAATTATAAAAAAATTATATTTCATAAAGTAGCCATACCTATGAAAACAGCTACTATATTAAGAAAATTTTGATTGAAAGATGTCAGTGTCAAGTAAAATTGACATAGTGTGTTTTTCGTATAATTTTACTGGAAATATAGGATTTTTTGCTATAAATTTTCTGTATGGAATTTGCATAAAATACATGCAACTGCGGGAAGGTAAAGTACAAGAAATATAATCTTTAGCAAGGAACTTTCTGTATGAAATTTGTACAAAATACATAGAACTGACGGAAGGTAATGTGCTGGCCACATCAGATTTTTTTACATTTGAAAGAAAAAGAAAAACTCGTATTGATATGTACTATGAATATTTATTTAAAATATATAGTGTACAAATTTTAAATTGCAAAAGAGCAATTAGTAGGTATATAAATAATATTAATAAGAGAGTTTAATAATATTTATCCAGATAATTATTTTAGGAATAGTGAAAAATATTAATGTATGTGTATATACAAGTTTGTATATTTTTTTGTAATTTCCTCACCTCTTCGCGAGATTCAATTTCTAATTTGTATACTCTAATATCTGAGCCATATTTTTACATCTATGTACATATGTGATGTAAACTAAAACTTGTAAGCAATATAATCGGATATGTACACTGTACATCGTTGTATTAGCATTAGTTTTTTGAAGAATTTTAAATCTTATTTAAAGATGTGTTGAAAAGCGACGTATGTAGGTGAAAGAAAAGAAAAAAAAATTGGGAGCAAGGAATATCAACTTCCAACATCTTCATAGTTCTTTACAAAACTCATTTAGTCGTAACTTTATAAACGATATTGTCAGCTTTTGCAAACTACTGTGGATTTTTAGTTCTTTTTGCGTTGGTTCCTTTCTTTTTTCATATAGAATTCTTCCGAAGAATTGCAAATGATCAAGTTCATTTGATGAATGTTCAAAAGGATATTTATCTCCTAATTTGTAAGTTTCGGGAAGTTCTAAACCAACTGTGTTATGGATATTTGATATACAAGCATTAAGAATATGTTCTCCATGAAATTCTTCAGAAACATATGTAAGAAAAATTTATAAATATTATATAAAAAGTAAATAATGTTCATAAGATACCTTACGAGTTTTAAACATATAAAAGTTCAAATTATGTGTGTTCAAAAATTATGTATGTCATGTCAGCTTTTAAATTTTTCAGTTTGACGTTTAAATTTTCCATTACAATTTTTTGCATTGCCTTCTATGTTAATTCTTCGTCATTTTTGTGATTTTGCTGCCCTCTGAAGAAATATGCAAGGAACTATTTTCCCCGTTCTCCGTTTACCCCTCATCAACAAACACTTTGTTACAAGGCCACCCATAAGTCTGTCCAATCTCTCTAGATAGTTGTCTCTGGGGTAAACGGAGCGCGGGGAAAATAGTTCCTTGCATATTTCTTCAGAGGACAGCAAAATCACAAAAATGACGAAGACTTAACATAGAAGGCAATGCAAACAAATATAATAGAAAATTTAAACATCAAACTGAAAATTTTTAAAGCTGACATGACATACATAATATTTAATCCCACATTATTATTCTCTGTTCCATTTAAGCCATTCAGTAGATGGCACTGGCAACAGCGCAAATCTGAAGTAGCCGAAATTACATTGGGTAAACTTGCCTCTTGTCTCTAATTTCAGCCAATCAGAGAGGTCAAAACAATTCCCTATGCTCCGCAATACTGAACAGCTTAAATGGAACAAGGTATAGAATTTTTATATGTGTAAAATATACAGAGAACTCGTAAGGTATCTTATGAACAATAATTACTTTTTATATAAAAATATTTATAAATTTTTGTTATAAAGGGTGTTTCAGGAGTAGTGTAACAAACTTTAACAGCTTATTCCTGAGGTCATTTTGAGCCAAAAATGTCATATGAACATAGGTCCTATTCCTTCTAGTTACCAAAATACAAGAGGTTGAAGTTCTATAAATAACACGAATTTTTTTAATTTTTGTAATCAAGGTACTTTCGGAAAACAAGAGGTATATTGAAAAGTGATACCTTATTTGTATTAATTAATTGTCTTAATTAAAAATTGTTGTACTTTTGATTGTATTTTTGTTTCATAATGGATGGTTATAGTACTGCTGAAAATGCAGATATGATTTTTATTAATGGATTATGTAATGGTAATGCCCGTTAAGCGTCCAAAGAATACCAAGACAGATATCCAAATAGACGCTACGACTATATGAGTTATGTGAAGAACTATAAAGATGTTGGAGGTTGATATTCCTTAGCTCCCAATTTTCGTTTCTTTTTTTTTTCACCTACGTACGTCCCTTTTCATCACATCTTTAAATAAGATTTAAAATTTCTTTCAAAAAAAATAGTACTAATACAACGATGAATACATATATCCGATTGTGTTGGTTACAAGTTTTAGTTTACATCACATACATAGAAGTAAAAATACGACTCAAATAATCAGAAATTAAATTTCACGAAGAGGTGAGGAAATTGAAAAAAATATACAAACTTGTATATACACATACATTTATATTTTTCTCTATTCCCCAAAAGAATTAACTGGATAAATGATATTAAACTCTCTTATTAATATTATTTATGTACCTACTAATTAATTGTTCTTTTGCAATTTAAAATTTGTACACTATATATCTTAAATAAATATTTATAATACATATCAATATGAGTTTTTCTTTTTCTTTCAAATATTAAAAATCTGATGTGGCCAGCACATTACCTTCCGTCAGTTCTATGTATTTTGTATAAATGTCATACAGAAAGTTCCTTGCAAAAGATTATATTTCTTGTACATTACCTTAAGGCAGTTGTATGCATTTTATACAAATTCCATACAGAAAGCAAAAGATCCTATATTTCCAGTAAAATTATAACACAAACATACTGTAAACTGCACTTGACACTGACACCTTTCAACCAGAATTTTCTTAATATAGCAGCTGTTTCCAGAGTTATAGCATAGCTGGCTAATATATGATATTTATTTTTTTTATAATTTTTTAACTCTATATCCATTTAATATGAAGTATAAAATGCATTCAAATGGTATAGAGAATAAAATATTCTTTAATATTTATAATAACATTAAATGTGAAAAATGATATTTAACATAGTTTTTTAAAGAAAAACTATTAAAATCTTCAAATGAGGGTACTTCCGGTTGACCAATTCTAACTAAAGTTTAATCAGCTCTTCACATGGATGTAACGAAGAGGAATATGAAAGAATTATAATTTTTTTGAATTCTAGTATTAGAGTTATCGCATTAGAAAATTTTGTCACACACAGACACACACACACACACACACACACACACACACACACACACACACAGACACACACACACACACACACACACACACACACACACACACACACACACACACACACACATATATATATATATATATATATATATATATATATATATATATATATATATATATACATACATACATACATTCAGACATCATCGTCAAAATAATAAAATCATATTCTAGGGACCCTAAAAAAACACACGGTCAACATTATAAAGATCTAGTTACCGTGGTCTAGTTAGCTGCATGTTGCATATGTTGATAGATGGCGAACTTTATGACGATACAAAAGCATTGAGTTTTCAATCTCTCTTTAGATAGTTGTCTCTGATGTATATGTTCAGTAGGTTATATAAAGGGTATTTTTAAACAATTTCAATTTCCTCCCCCCTTCCCCTGAGTGAGCTTCCTCTTCGACAAATATCACGAGCCGCCACTGATTTACACTACGTCAATTATTAAGAATAAACGTTTTAATTAAATGCATTTACGTATACATAGACAATAGTAATTTTATTTGCTTTAATTATTCCGATTTACTAACCATCTGTGCATTCATTAGATTATTTTAATTCGTGATGAAACGTTTATATTAAAAATGTGTCAAATATTATTCTGAATTTTTAAAAGATTTGAGCATGCAAAAATAAGATGCGCTTGATCGCATTATCTAAAATAATATAACAAAATTAATTATATTTATTACTGATAATAATAAAAAACATATATACTTGACCTTCTCAAATGTTGTTACGGACACGGGTGTAAGTTTCCCAGCTGTTAAATAAATTGGTTTCTGTGCTCGAGCAATGATAAATAAAATTTGTTTTTGTATTTCAACATCCATATTTTGCCAGTTACTATTGTAGGCAGCTTGTGCTATGTTTAAACTCTACAAAAGAATTAAAACTTATATAGTCATGAAGTATATCCAAAAAAGTTCTAAAATTCGAATGGGACTCGCAGAATCAGTTAACGGCGCTGTGGGCCTAATAGTAGCCATATACCTGCTTAACTAATATATTGCTGATCCTATGCTTTTCTTGAAGCCAACACTGTGAAATGGAAATATCATTGCTGCATAAGTGTATCTCACACAAACACCCAACCTGAAATTATGCACATTATGCTAACGATGACATCATGACCACTTTTATCATTTAGATTGCGAATCACAGTCCGAAGGAACACGGCTGATTGACTTGATTACTGACGACTATAGTTATTTTTTTAAGAATGCAGTAACTAGAAACCTGATTTACACTACGACAAATGGTCAATCTAGTTATAAAATTTGGCGCTAAATTCAAATATAGTTACTTGAAATAATAACAGTTATGTAGTTACATTTGAATATTAAATTGGTAATTTGGTAATTGTAATTTTTAAAATATTACAGCAAAATGAAGAAAAATATCAAACTAACTTTTTAAATTCGTAATTTAAAATGAAAAGTTGAATAAGTTATAATTATTTAAAATGCATAATGAAAACATATGTTTAAATTTAAAACATATTTAAATTTATTACATAAAACTGCATTTAAAAAAGTAATAGTTTTGTAAAGATGATAATAATAAAAGAATTATCTTATACAATTAAAATGGATTTATTTAAAATTTCAAGAAAGTAACAAAAGTTTGTAAATCACTTAATTTAAATAATTTACAATTATCGTGATAACAGTAGAGAATGTAAAAAAGCGAAGCTTAAAACAACACAGTAAATTGTTTGTCAACAGTTTTTAACAATTTGTTACATGAAAATCATCCTTGTGGCACAATCTCCATAATAATCTTCCGATAATTTTGAATGCAAATCTCCGCGCATTCTTTTCTTCTGTGGTAATGTAACTTGTCCTGTTTTATTCATTTCCGCGACAATTTTGTACATAGATCTTTCAGAGATTCCAACAGCTTCTGCAGTGAGTGCCACAGCTTTAGATTTTGTTGCATCCTTACTTTTATAGGCCAAATAACTGTTGTAGGCTATTACCTTTTGTCAAATTTTTAAAAGTTTTCCCTTCGGATTTTTCTTTGTACCTTTGGAAGTACAGGGCACCTCGTTATCAGCCATGATAGTATAAAAATCAAAATTACACGATAGTGCACACTTTCTTCAATGAGATAAAACAACGAAACCAGAAAAATCTGTTGTGGCCAACACAATACCTCCCGCCATTTACAGCCCGAGTCACAAAAAAGATAAAGTTAATCTTTATTTTTGGATTAGCGAATTTTACTGTAATTTTGACAGTTTATTTCTTGAAATATAGTCTAATCTAATCCAAGTAACTACCTTTTTTAACCCCCTCAACAGGATTAAATCCCAATTACAGAGTGGATTCACATTCACACACATCCATGCCTTAGTGGGATCCGAACCCAGAGCCCCGAAGCGTTGCTCTAACTATTGCGCCACCGGAGCTATAATAAAATGAAGATTAAATTTTAAATACCGGGATAGAATAGAATTCACTAATCCAAAAATGAGGATTAGCTTAAACATTTTTATGAATCGTTAATTTTTATTAATCTAAATACATACCTACATATTTACTTATATTGGAAACTGTATTGAATGCCTTCTCTATAGTTCTATTTAATTTTTACTTTTTCAAACGTTACTAATATTATTTTGAAATGATTAGTTCTTTGATAGTGACATTTATGTGTCAGTTACATACATTTGACTAACTGCGTTTTGTTTGTTTAAAGCGTAGGTTCTGGGATTTAAATTATAAATAATTTTATAAATTTATCCATAAAATATACAGAAAAAGTATTAATGCAAATCTATAGAAAATTTAATAATCTTTAATTTTTATAATAACATTAATCTCGAGAAAAATAACATTTAAAGGTATTTTTCGAAGAAAAACTATTCGAGCTTCTAGTAAAGTGCCATTGCCGGTTATCCGATTTTCACCGAAATCTAATGAGCTCTTTCCATTACAGAAAAAGTTCGAAAAACAAGGTTTCAAAATTTTCTGAATGATAGTATTTGAGTTAGAGTGGAGGATCCACACACACATACACACAGACAACATCGTGAAAATGTTAAAACTGGATTCTAGGGACCTTAAAACGTGGTAGGTATATATGTAACTGACAGATAATTGTCGCTGTCAAAGAATTAATCAATTCAAATTACTAATGCCCAGTTTTATAAAAGATGGATAAGTAAATTACTAGCAAAGTAAAATTTACTCTTAAAGTAAAATAGTTTATTCCAGGGATTTTCGTTTTATAAAGCAAGAATAAAAATACTAGCTAAGTAAATCTACAGAATAAATTACTCCACCGGTTTTCGAGGACGTAAATTTTATTCTGTAGAATAAATTTGACACACCAACATTAATTAAATTAAATTCATTATAAATTTCATCTCTTGCATTATTTTTACATTTATTTATTTATATCCAATATATTTGCTTTGCCTAATTCTGTGTAATTATTTCCCCGTTCTTTCTTTTTACCTTCCGTCACCTTTAGGTAAGAAAGGTATTGTCTTTGGTCAAAAAATTCGGTGGTGAGTTTTGAATGAATAAGCACGTTTTAAGATCCCTAGAATACGATTTTACTATTTTTACGATGATGTGTGTGTTGTGTGTGTGTGTGTGTGTGTGTGTGTGTGTGTGTGTGTGCGTGTGCGTGCGTGTGTGCGTGTGCGTGTGCGTGAGTGTGTGTGTGAGTGTGAGTGTAAGTGTGAGTGTGAGTGTGAGTGTGAGTGCGAGTGCGAGTGCGAGTGCGAGTGTGAGTGTGAGTGTGAGTGTGAGTGTGAGTGTGAGTGTGAGTGTGAGTGTGAGTGTGAGTGTGAGTGTGAGTGTGAGTGTGAGTGTGAGTGTGAGTGTGAGTGTGTGTATGTGTGTGTGTGTGTGTGTGTATGTATGTATGTGTGTCCGTGTGTGTGTGTGAATGTAACAAAATTTTCGTCTGCGATAACTCTAATACTACAATTCCAAAAATTATAATTCTTTCGTATTCCTCTTCGTTGCATCCATATGAAGAGCTGATTAGATTTTGGTTATAATTGGTCAACTGGAAGTACCTTCATTTGAAGATTTTAACAGTTTTTCTTGAAAAAACGATGTTAAATGTCATTTTTTTACATTTAATGTTTTTATAAATATTAAAGAACATTTTATTCTCTATACGATTTGACTGCATTTTATACTGCATATTAAATAGATATAGAGTTATAAAATTATAAAGAAATTAAATTAGCTAGCTATGCTAGAAACAGCTACTATATTAAGAAAATTTTGATTGAAAGATGTCAGTGTCAATTGACATATTCGTAGTATATTTGTGTTAATATATAATAATAATTTTACTCGAAACCTCGAAATGTATGATATTTTAGCTCGAAACTTTCTGTATGGAATTTGTGTAAAATACATATAACTGTCGAAAGGTAATGTACGTACAAGAAATTGAGAATCTTTTGCAAGGAACTTTCTGTATGGATTTTATAGAAAATACAAAGGCATTTACGAAAATTCTACCGGTAGGTACCGCATCGACTGACTGTGTTCGAAAACACGAGTGGTAAGAAGTTACCGTGTTCAAAAATTGTACAATATCTACCAGATCCATCTACAGGAGTCATGAAGAATCTAATCTCAAAAAAAGGTAGTGATGCAAAGCGAAGCGCACGCGTTAAAAGTTTGTTAACTATATCAAATTTCTAACCTGTTTCAAATTTTGCGTTCTTAAAATATAGCTGTTTACCAGTAACAGTTCACCGGTAGAATTTTCGTATAACTGACGGAAGGTAATGTGCTGGCCACATCAGATTTTTTCGATTTTAGTTGACACCTGGTACATTATGACACTTTATTTTCTATTTTGACTTTTGGATTTATTTCGCGTCAGGAACATATAGAATACAATATTATTAAAAAATTCTGCGGCACATTTCTTGGAATAGATCCTCTTCAGTTGGAAATTAACATTATCGTCAGTAGTGGTTTTAAGGGTTACCGTCTAGTAATGTTTTGTCCTGGTTTCATCAATTTATCTTATGCTCTAGTAGTGGTAAGAATAGCCGGTATAAGAAACTGTAGCCAGAGTGTACTACGGTATTCACACACTTTTCATGGAGGCTGTTTTCCTTGTCCCCAGTTAAAATTGTAGTTGCAAATTCATAATAAAATAAAATGCTATTACCACTCTGGCCTATAGGTTCTTAATATAGTGAAAAACAATATTAAATGTATATAATTATAGAAAATATTTATACGCAAAAATCACAAAATAATGACAGATGTCATGTCTCTGTCGGTAAATCACCAGGATGTAGCTACTAACATACCTAGGAATGTTATGCACATCATAACTGCCGCAGATGTCAGTTTGAAATCCGAGCTCGTAGAGCGAGGATTTTAAGACATTTAAGGCTTGTTATGATTAATAACATCCGTGGTTTGTTCAATAGTTTATCGGTTTCAGAAAATTAGGACATTATTGAGAAATATAATTTTTTGAAATTCTCTAATTAATGCTACTTTCAGATGGCTATGGTTAACAGAACAATTATTTTGACATATGTCATTATGACAAATATTCAAATTATGTGCTTTATTCCTCATGTTTATTGCTTCAGAATAAAGTACACCGTATTTAGAACGATATGCTAACATTATCTGTATATATTAATGAAGAGCATTATATTTTTATTTTATTTTATTTTCATTTTGTAGACCATTGTTGACAAGTCAGTATGGTAATAATATTACCATACAGATACAGTTATTACTTAGTTACCAGCCTACTTTTGTACATGTAAACAATGGAATAACATCCTGAAACCGGTAAAAATATTTACTCTGCTAGTAGTTATTTTACTATGTAACTAGTTCTATAAAACAGATATTTTTATTTACTCGTCGATTAAATTTACTTTTAAAGTAATAACTCAGCAGTTTATTCGATGTTTATAAAACTGGGCATAATAGTAACGTTTTAAAAAGAAAAAAGTAAATAGAACTAGAACAATAGGAAAGGAAATCAGTGCAGCATATGTATATAACTAGGTATGAATTTAGATTAATAAAAATTAACGATTCGCAAAAAAGTTCAAGCTAATTCTCATTTTTGGATTAGTGAATACTATTTTTTCCAGGTATTTAAAATTTAATCTTCATTTTATTATCAAAAAAGGTAGTTACTTGGATTAGATTAGACTATATTGTAAGAAATAAACTGCCAAAATTAGAGTAAAATTCGTTAATCCAAAAATAAGGATTAGGATTAGCTTAATGTTTTTTGTCACCCGGGCGGTACATGGCGGGACGTACTGTGTTGGCCACATCAGATTTTTTATTTTTATTTTAATATATTATTTTATATTACCTTGAGATATATTTTTATACTTTGTGCCTACCTAATGTTCTAAATTAAAAAATACATATAAAAATGAAAATAAGTTAAAATTATCGAAAATATGAGTACAATATTCAGAAGCTACTAAATTTGTGCATGTTTTTGTAAAAATATGCATATTTACAGTTTCTATTGTATATGAGAGGTGTAGAAAGAAAGGTAACGATCTCCACTTTGACAAGTTTCGAGTAAACAAGAAAAAACTATTTTTGTTAGTTTAAGTTATATCTTGGCATTAGAATTATATTTTTTAAACATATTGCTTGGGAAAGTTAATAATATGAGAGATATTTAAATAAAAAGTTTGAAGATTGTTACTTTGGTTCTGAACCACGGATGTTGTTAGATTGGAAGGCCGTATTTTGATAATTACATTCTGGGAAGATCGGTAAATGGTTTCTGGAGTACCTATCTACAATTAATTTTTAATGGTATTACGTCACTATTATTTATTTTCAGACAAGAATTTTTTTTAAATGAGAACTAACCTCATCTGTTTTGAAGCGTTAATTGTGTACAATATTAATTATTAATTAAATACTTTCAATGTATCAAAAATTCAGCAGTAAACATCAAACAAGAAAAACAGCAACTAAACAGACATCACATAAACGCAAATCTTTCATTTGATTGGTTGAACTGGAGATTGTTACTTTTGTTAGAAATTTCTATTTGGAGATTGTGATGTTTGTTACTGACACATTTTTCGGCTTGAATTTCACGGGGACATTGTAGTTTTAGCTAGGGAGACTTATATTAAGGTTGTAGAGCATGAACAGACGATTACAATGATGTGTAGAACTCATTTTCATGAAAATATGAGATTGTTACGTTTGTTTCTACACCCCTCATATATGGTGCATATTTTTATGATTTTTCCATGCATATTGCATGCATATTTTGATACTTTTTTACTGCTCTTTACTTTTAACAATAGAAAACCAACTCGTATACTATTATATGGCTCAAAGCTTCCTCTCCTATGGTAAAAAGTTACCTGTTCGAAAATTATATAATATCTACCAGATCCATCTACCGGATTCATGAAGAATCTAATCTCAAAAAAGGTAGTAAGGCAAAGCGAAGCGCACGCGTTAAAAGTGGAAATGTGTTCAAAGTATGACTCTGCTCAGTTTGTTAACTACATCAAATTTCTAACCTGTTTAAAATTTTCAACTTTTTTATAGGTTATGGTTATGGATCCTGTTTATCACTTGCGTTCTTAATATATCGATTCCGGTAGCTATAACCTGATAAACAGCTGTTTACTGGTAACAGTTCATAGGTAGAATTTTCGTAAATGCCTCATATAAGTGACGGAAGGTAATGTGCTGGCCACATCAGATTTTTTTCTATATGCTCAACAAAAACCTATAAAAAGCTTATAATATTGCCAGCTAGGGCCGAAGCTCAGACAAGATATATCGAAGTTGAACGAAAGATGCCGAAATTTTTGTATATTCTGATTGGTTGGCAGTAGGACCTTCTGCGTGTAGTATAAATCAGCTATCTCGCTTGCTTTACTTTCAACTTTACTGCAACTACGTTAAGTTTTGCGTTACTTCATTATAAATCTAGCTTTATTGTCTAAAATTCATGGGCCACTTTTGCGCAAAGAAAATCTGTTTTCCCATGTTAAACGCTTATGGCTCACTTTTCGTGTTAAACCCGGGTTATAAACATAAATATAGCAACTATTTAGTAAAAAGTATTATTCGCCAAGCCATTTGTTGTGTATTATGACGAAAAATTTTCAATAAATAAATTTGCAAAAAAAATATTTTGCCCGCCCGCCTTGAACCTTTGAAACTATTAATCCTACAAAAAATAAATAAGACCATTTTATCTGCTTTAATTTGAATATAGTGTTCTTCGCTAGAACCTATAGTTTCGCAGATTTATGCAAAAATCGTGAAAAGAACTCATTTAAACGGGTACGTCATAGTACATTTATTAGAGCATTTATAAGGTTAACATTTTACTTTGCTCGTAAAATAAGAATTGTAATGGCGGGAGTTTATGTACTGATAAAATCAGATACTTAGTTTTACTTTATAAACATAATTACCTCAGTCGTCAACATTGTTGGAGGGAGACTATGAAACATTAATTCAAAAACACCTGCGCAAAAGCTAAGAACAGCGAGTAGATAAATAAATGGACTTGGAATCTATAAAAAAATTAAAGTTAATGAACTATAAATAAATTATGACATACAGTGTTATACTGTTGGCATGTAATTCGACAATATCCTTACATCACTTCATTAGTCCTAATATTTGTTATAATTTAGAAAAACTAATGTGAAATGCACTAGTGGTCGCAAAAATTGCGTCACCAAAAATTTGTGCAAACAAATGCGTTAAACCGAGGCCACACGAGAATACAGGCCTGAATACTTAATTCGTGACGTTACAGCTAGCCTCTTGCTGTCACACCACGCCTCGAACGACAGCAGTATAAGCGTAGGAAATACGGAATTGAAAACAAATAGGATTGTAAAATGTGATTTATAAAGATATAAAACTCGTAAATAACTGTTTAAATATTATATAATAACTATTTTATAGGCATAACTAAACAAATTAAATAAAAAACGAATTATAAATGGCCTAAATATACTTTAAATTATTTATTGTTGTTTAAATAATAGAAGAAATAATAAAAATAATAATAACATTATTAAATCTTTTGATCTGGAGCTAACAACTGAAAATAATATAACATTGAATATAATATGAAAATGATAATAATGAAACTAAAAATGAATGACATACATAAGTACGCATATTATATATTTTAAATAACCATTACCTACTTTGGAATTATAGTTTTATTATTATTAAGACCCATTATTCCCTTGCGGGACATAGGGTAAGAAAAATACATTTCATTTCATTACATACAGTTGTATGATTATATTGTGTCTGGATATTTTTTCCAGCCTTCCCGGTCCTGTGCGATCCGTCTAAGTTGTGGTATAGTTTTCTTCGTTTCATCAAAGACGGTTCTTCTCCATGTTGCTCGGGGCCTGCCTGCCTCTTGATCTCTTTCCTTGTGGGTTCCATTCTAATACAGCATGGCTTGGTGTAGTTTTAGGTTTCCTCAAGGTGTGTCCTAGCCAACCGTATTTCTTTTTTTTAATTTCTTTGTGTATATTTCCCTGGCCAGTTCTTTGCCATAGTTCTTCATTTGATATGTAGTTTCGCCACCAGATTCCAAGTATGTTCCTTAGGCATCTGTTTGTAAGGGTTTGAAGTTTTTTCTTTAGTGCATCGGTTAACGTCCATGTTTCATAGCCATAAAGTAGTACTGGTTTTACTGTGGCGTTGTATACTTTTAGTTTGGTTGCCAATTTTAACTTGTTTGATCGCCATATATCATTCATCCTTCCAAATGTACTTCTCGCTTTGTTTATTCTGTTCTGTATATCTGTGGACGTGCCTCCATCTGTCGTAACTATACTTCCGAGGTATAGGAATTCTGTCACGGGTTCAATTTTTGTGTTGTTAATCATTAGCGCGTTGTTTGTATCGCACTTGATGGCTAGGTTTTTGGTTTTTTGTATGTTTATCTCGAGTCCGGCTTTTCTGGATTCTTCAACAAGATCGTTTAGTTTGTATTGCATGTTGCGTGGTGTAGAAGTTATTAGGCAGACGTCATCGACGTAATCTACGTCCTCTTAAGACATCCGTTAGGCCACACCGAATTCCTCTAATTTTGTCTTTTGTCGTTTCAGTGAGTATTACATCCAGTACTATCAGGAATAACAACGGGGACAGTATATATATATATATATATATATATATATATATATATATATATATATATATATATATATATATATATATATATATATATATATACATCCATCCTAATTCGTGTTTATTTATTGAAAACTCACTATCGCATATTTGGTACTTTTACATTAAAAAAAGATTTATGTCACAAAATTCATGGAACCAAAATTTTGGCCACGTACTCGTAAACTGTGAAATAAACACCTTGTTAACGATTATGTTTAGGACATAATGTTTATAAGGACTTATCGACTCTAAATAAGTTCAAAAATAAATTTTTGAAATATTGCTGGTACGTTTTGGGACAGCCTGTAAATTCTACGAAGTTTGATATTTTACGGCTCTGGTTCTTTCGTAGCATTTGATGTTTTACTTTTGGCATATTTTTTTGGTATTTTTACTTAGAATTGTATAGTTAATAATCTAAAATAAGCTGACATTTTCATAAACAATTTATAATGAAACTTTACGCACAAAATAAATGTTTGTTGTTTAGACCTCAATGTAAGACAGCAAACTGATTCCAGCTTTTGAATTAGCGCCAAGGTAAACTATGGCAGACAAAATGGCGCTGTTATCAGGGTGCCAGTACAGTGCCTAGATTTACAAACAATGGCGACAAGGCAGCCTAAACTCCGCCCACCCGCCATGTTGAGGCAAATTTAAACAAGAATTATATGCATGTCATGTATAGAGTATTTTATTGAAATAAAAAAGGTTATGGATATTTATATTAATGATATACATAAAAAATCTGGTGTGGCCAACACAATACCTGTCGTCATTTACAGCCCGAGTCACAAAAAAGATAAAGTTTTTTGGCTTAGCGAATTTTACTCTAATTTTAACAGTTTATTTCTTAAAATATAGTCTAATCTAATCCAAGTAACTACCTTTTTTAAAACCCCTCAACAGGATTATATCCCAATTACAGAGTGGGTTCACATTCACACACATCCATGCCTTAGTGGGAATCGAACCCAGATACCCGAGGGCACTCATGACATGAGGCGTTGCTCTAACCATTGAGCCACCGGAGCTATAATAAGATGAATATTACATTTTTAATACCGGGATAGCATAGAATTCACTAATCCAAAAATGAGGATTAGCTTAAATATTTTTGTGAATCGTTAATTTTTATTAATCTAAATACATACCTACATATTTACTTATGTTGGAAACTGTATTGATTTCCTTTTCTATTGTTCTATTTAAGTACCTTTTTCTTTTTAAAACGTTACTAATATTATTTTGAAATGATTAGTTCTTTGATAGTGACATTTATCTGTCAGTTATATACATTTGAATAACTGCGTTTTGTTTGTTTAAAGCGTAGGCTCCGGGATTTAAATCATAAATAATTTTATAAATTTATCCATAATCCATAAAATATAGTGATGCACGACTAGGCGAGAGTACTTTCGCATCTCGTCTCGTCTCGTGTAGCATTATGCGAGACGAGAACAAGAGCGAGATTGCAGTTTAAAATTCGAGGCGAGATCGATATAACAACTGCGAGAAGCTAGAAATCTCGCGAGATTCTCCCGAGAGTCTCGCAATAAAAAGTATTTGTAACATTATTGCTTTGTTTCATAAATTCAATGAAACATGCACCGTACAAGGAGTGGAGTCAACGCTAATTCATGCATAGAATACGAGACTGTGAAAATTATATGAATTCACTATATTATTGAGTCTATTCAGGGTCGATCGGTATCGGTCCCAGGGCGAGGAAATGCAAAATAAAAACAAAATCTGTTTTGCATTCAATAGAACTAGTTTTCTCCAATATTTCAGTCCCTAATCCACCCCAACTAAAACCACAGTTAACATTTTCTAACCGCCCCTAAAAAGGAAAGGAAGTTATATGAAGCGTCGATGGGAGCCAAAACGGAGAGAAGCGGAGTGATTGGTTGCCGGTGATTTACAAAGTTACAAAAAAGAATTGTTTAATGTTTTAATTCGTTTTACCGATGACAGAATGTATTAACAGATGTTTGTATTGAAATAGTTTAGAGATCACAATTTGGTGATAAATTGGATATTTTACAGGTAAATTAAATTATTTACCAACTTTTCACATTTTCTGGTGACCGTTAATGAATAAACATTATATTCGTATTGAAATAATTTCGTGACCAGAATTTAGTGTTTCGTTCCTTTATTATATTGATACTTATACGACTGCAAATACACGGAAGACCGTGCGATTGGTGCGAACTTGTCTCTTGTAGTTAAACTGTTACGTAAATACGTAGTACGCAAGCGCTTATTTCTATAGCGAGACTCTCGTGCGAGAACGAGACGACACCCAAACAATTTTGTGCGAGAACGAGATTACAGATCCGAAAACGAGACGAGGTCGATATTTTATATTTCTCGTCTCGTCTCGCCTCGCGTGCATCACTAATAAAATATATAGAAAAGTATTAATGCAAATCTATAGAAAATTTAATAATCTTTAATTTTTATAATAACATTAATCTCGAAAAAATAACATTTAAAGGTATTTTTCGAAGAAAAATTATTTTGAGCTTCTAGTAAAGTGCCATTTCCGGTTATCCGATTTTCACCAAAATCTAATGGGCTCTTTCCAATACAGAAAAAGTTCGAAATACAAGATTTCAAAATTTTCTGAATGATAGAATTTGAGTTAGAGTGAAGAATCCACACCACACAAACACACATACACACACATCATCGTGAAAATGTCAAAATTAGATTCTAGGGACCTTAAAACGTGGTCATTTACCAAAATCTCGATATGCGATTTTTACCACGATCCCTCCTCCCTTAGCAAGG
The DNA here is from genome assembly GCA_963082715.1 of Harpalus rubripes. Classification (NCBI taxonomy): domain Eukaryota; kingdom Metazoa; phylum Arthropoda; class Insecta; order Coleoptera; family Carabidae; genus Harpalus; species Harpalus rubripes. The sequence goes on along the minus strand of OY720466.1, from coordinate 9,355,236 downwards.
GTAGCGGGAGCTAAAAATACTAAATAATTACAAGGATATCAATTTATTTATTTACTCTTAAAACTATTTTTATTTGATACATCATTTCTCACTATAAAGCAGTGGCAGCTATAGATTTGCTTGCTAATTTTTTTGAAATTTCTAAATCAATACATCTATTAATATTTTTTTCTTTTACTTTGTGACAATTTGGTATATTTAATGCATTAATATCGTTAAAATAAAATTCTTTTAAATTTATATTCTACAAAGAAACAATTCACAAAAACTTTATAAAAATGATTTCCATTTCCAAAAATTCATTAACTTTACTGAAGAATTTTCTCAAAAACGTTTAATAGGGCTGTTGCAATAATTTTTATATGACTTCTAAGTAGTAAATTTTAAAAGATATTGTTCTTTAAAGAGCCGCAAATTTGAAAATATCACGAAATATACATTAGATATTTTACAATTAAAAATTGAAATTTGTGAAAAAGCACCTGCAGTTTAACTTATGACAAATTATCACCTACTTCTATTTATATAAATAACGTAACCTGTTTTCCTACTGGCTATGAATGACGTACTGTATGTGCTTCGACGTCACAGGAGTAAGGTGTTGTTTTTCATTACTATTTCTGGCGCCAATCTTTTTATTTAATTATTTGCGAAAATAACAATAATGTATTATTTTTTATAATACTATAAATATTGCATAAACTTTAATTTAAAATACTTTTTTAAATAATGTGAAACCGGCTCAGGTATTTTAGACCCTGCAGCATTTATACATGTTGGGCATGTTTTGACATTCTTCAAGTGAAATAATTAACAAGAAAATGTTATAAATAAATAATACGAGCTGGAAAATAAAAAGGGAAAAAAATCAAATAAAGTTAAGCTAAACATAATAAATAGTTATTTATTATACATGCGGATTAAACGAATGTTTAATGAGCGGTACATTTAATGCCGCGAGTTAAACATTCATTTTAACCGCGAGTGTAATACAACTGTTTATTTAATTTTGCCATAATAAACTTCTCCGATTTGAGTGTAAGATTTTTATAAATGAAATCAGAAGCTTGAAATGTCGCTAATCGCTTATGGGTATCTAGTCCATCTAGTCGCTAACTGTGTTTTTTTATTATGCGTTGCCATAGTGTTCTGTGGTTGCCAAGGGTTGAATTGTTTACAGGAAAAAAATAAATAAATTGGAACGTAGAGAACGACAGTAAATTCTCTACAAGTTTATACAGTGTACTCGAATATCTGTGTAGAAATTGAAAATGGAAGAAGAAGATACAATAATGGAAAACTTACTACCCAAGAAATCAAAAGAAATATACAAAAAAACTTACCAAAAATTTTGCACTTGGAGAATACAAAAAAATTCAAGTGAAGTTATTGAAGCTGTTATTTTGAATTACATTTCCGAAAATTCCAAGAATAAAGCCGTCGTCACTGTGAAGTTATTGTTCGATGTTCAAAGCTTGTCTCATTATTTTTGAAAATGTGGATATATGAAGTCGTAAACAACGAATTAGTGCTACTAAAACTGTACATTTTCAAAGTGGAAGTGTTCAAAACTAACATTTTCTTCATAAACGAAGCCGTGCAACTACAAGGATTGACTTTGTTGATGAAAAAATGATATACTTACGTACCTCCTAAAAATAAATTCTTAAATTGTTCAATATTTGTAAATTATTGTTTAATTATTTAATAAATTTGTTTATGAATATAAACCCTTTATTATAATAGACTGAAATAAATAATTTTGATACTGTTTTAGAGATTAGGATATTACGAAATTCTATATGAGTCATATGACAAAGAAATGAATCAAATCAGACATACGTTACACCAATACACAAAATTATAACATTCTTCTTCTTTTTGACGGAACAGCGCGTATACGTTGAATATTTGAATTTATTCCAACAATGTTGGTTGACATTTTAAAACCGCTAGTGAAATAAAATCCTTTAAAACGCTAGCGAAATAAAATTGTTTATAAAACAACAACTTTAATGGCCCGTATCCAAGGAAATAAAGATGACTTTATAAGGCAAAATTAAATAATAGTATATTATACGCCAAGGTTGCGAAGATAATCATTATTGACCCAGCGCCAAGATTGATACAAGGCGCCTGGTCAATAATGATCTTCTCAACCGTGGTTTATATACTATTTTTTTCACTACTAGCTCCTAAATTCTATTTAACGAATTTTATACTAATAATAACATAAGAATTTTGACATTAATATTTATTAATATCTATAAAAACTAAGTAGGCAGAAATAAAATTCTTTTGTTTTTAATATTGTTTTTAATATCTGACATTTTATTTTGGTAAAAATAAGTAAACATGTTTGAAGAAAGTAATACGGAAAATTATACTCCTCCGGAAATTAAAGAAGCGGCACAAAATGTGCAGTTTGATACATTGCTGCCGGAAAAATCTAAACCGATATATATATATATATATATATATATATATATATATATATATATATATATATATATATATATATATATATATATATATATATGAAAGTGTATACAAGTTTTAAAGAATGGTGTCTAACAAAGAAGGTGACTAAAATCTCGGAAAATGTACTCCTAGTATATTTCCAGGAGCAAGCACACAATAAAAAGGCTTCAAGTTAATGGGCCATATTTTCCATGCTGAAATCGACTATTTCATTAAAAGAAAATATAGACATTTCAAAATATTTTAAGTTACTTGCATTTTTAAAGCGCCAAAATGCTACATATAAGCCAAAAAAGTCATCTGTATTTTCTAAAGAAATTAATAAATTTCTCATAGAAGCGCCGGATGAAGTCTTCCTATCAACGAAGGTATCCTGTTGTGGTAATAAAATTCCAAAAACTTACTAATTCATACTTTCTTAGGCTATTTTTGAGATCGGAGTGGCTGGCGCTTGTAGAACCGATGAGCTTTGCAATATGCACATGAGAGATGTCGACGTTCGGGATGACATCATCGTCATAAATATAACGAAAAGCAAAAATGGATCCTCGAGAAAATTTATCTTGCTAGAAACTTTTTGGGTTGAAATAGTTAAAAAATATCTAAGTAAGAGGCCCACTCCTGACATGGCAAAGGTGTTCATTACTTTCCGACATGGCAAACCTACGAGACAAAATATAGGACACAATACAATCAGCAAGGTGCCAAAAATAGTTGCAACATTCTTGAAATTAGAAAATTCTGAAACTTACACGGGGCATTCATTGAGACGTACTTCCGCTACCATTTTGGCTCAAAATGGTGGTGACATATTATCTCTAAAACATCATGGCGGGTGGAGGTCTGCCACGGTAGCGGAAGGCTACATTGAAGAGCCCCTCGCTGATAAAATGAGGATTGCTGGAATGGTACAAGGGGCATCACTCCCTTCAGTCCCATCAGAAACGATTGTTCCTATAGCCAGTGAATGTGAGACTACGAGCCCTTCAACAACTTACTGTCCAAGCCCCATACCTCAATCAATGATGCCAGAAATTCAAAATGCGACAATAAATATAGGAAACACTCAAACCTCATTGAATACGGGTTCTGCAGCAATAAGTTTGACTTGTCACAATTGCACTATCAATTTCAACTATAAATAGCAAATAAATGTTACCTGTTTTGTGTTTTTACATAGAAATGTAATTATAACCCTAAAAAAATGTACAATGTAAGATAATTGAAATAATATTACAATAAACACTTACCTTTTCATAGATTTAACAATAAATAAATACCTAAATTAACATTTCGCATTGTAAATATAATGTCAACGCACGAAAAATTTGATAAGAAATAAGATCGTAGAATATTAAGATTTTTAATCTGAAATTTAACTATTGTCAACTTGAAATTAGGCGGCAAATTTAAATATAATGTTTTATTTGCGTTTAATAAGTTAAATAAATTCAGAAGCTTGAATTTCTTTAAAAAGTGACAGTTCGCATAATTAACCATGGTCAATAATAATTCATTATTGACCGTTGTTAAGCGTTGCTAAGGTCAATAATGGTATGTTTGTAGGCTAGTAGTGAAAAAAATAATATATTGTACTTTGTTAAATAATCGTTCATTTTGGCACACATTTAGGGGACACTAGTTTATTAATCTGCAACAAGTTTTACAAATAATGAAAGAAATATAAGAAAATACTTACTTGTGCTACTAACTGATTCGTGCCAAACAATATAACGCTCATGAACACATTCACTAAAGTTTATATAAAATTGCTCTACACTATTCTAAGCCAATAAAATAAACAAAACTCGTGGATATAAAAGTAAATTCAATGCAATATAATGTACGCTAACACAAAGTTTGCCTCAACATGGCGGATTTTGCCACGTGATCTACAAAACCAATCAAGAGTAAGACAACTATTGTCGCCACTGTTTGTAAATCTAGGACATCTAATCGCAAGGTTACCGGAAAGAAATGAGTGTCCATGCCCTATACTCATTTGTAATAGGTTTTGCAAGAGGTTTTGTTGTTTTCAGGTTATAATTGTATCCAACTATTTTTTATCTTTATGTTATGCAAAATGTAAATATAACACTTGCAGTTTATAGTACATTAGCTTATTTTAAAAAATTAAACAATTTCGGATACGATATTTAAATAAACAACGGTTGATTCTAAATCACTTCTAACCCCAACCCCAAGCTATGACTAATGCGTTGTACTCTGAGAGAATTATTATCTTGTTGCTGCCTGCGCCTATCCACAATACGGCCACAGCCTCTCGCAATTTTTTTAACTTGCTCATATACACGTTATTATCTTCGGCGAGACGTATTAAAACGACAGATATCAAACTTGAACTAAATTTAATATATTCTGGAGAATATTTTAATGGTGGTTCGAAAATTTTATAATTTACACTACGCATAATAAGCTTTTACTTACCACACTGAATTTCTTTCATTAACTTTAACTAATTTTTGGTGATGCAGTTTCAACGACCACTAATTTATATTTTAAAGTCTCATCAAGTTTACCTATATTTTAAATTATATAATCTAATTAAATAAAATATCTTAAAGCCGGTTTTTCAATGGTTTGTTGAAGTGTCTTTTAACTACCTAGATGGGTAAATTTATATATTTTCCTTAATCTATGCATTTGAGATATGAACTGTCTAACCAAGGAGTTGTGTTTGTTTAAAGCGCATGTGATTTAAAATATAGATAATTTTATAAATATACCCATAAAATATATAGAAAAAGTGTTAATGAAAACCTACAGAAATTTTAATAATCTTTAATTTTTATAATAACAAATCTCGGAAAATAACTTTGAGCTTCAAGTAAAATGCTATTTCTGATTATCTGATTTACATCAAAATCTTGTGGCTTTTTTCCATATTAGAATAAGGTAGAATTACAAGGCTTCAAAATTTTCTGAATGATAGTATTTGAGTAAGAGCGTGAACAAAATACACACACACGCACGCACACGCACATTTACCAAAATTTCGATATGAAATTTTTAGCACAAGTCCTATACCTCCGTTACCAAGAGTAGCGGGTGGTATAAATTGAACAAATGCAACGTGATTTTTTGACACCAATGAATTTAATGTCATAAGAACATGATTTGAATACATATAATTCATACAATTAAATTTACTTTGAAAGTAATATTTAATCAATGATTAATTTTTTATGACATCGGGCATAAAAGGTGGCTTTTTAATGTTTGTTTTTCGGGTTAAAAATGGTATTTTATGATACCAAAAGTGAATTAGTTACCTTGGTAATGACGAATGGAACAACAATCCACAGTTTTGACACATGTCAAAAAATTATTAGGAATGCAAATTTAAATGAAAAAACAGTGTTTGTAAAAAAATTGTGTATGATAGATGTGTTAAAAGTGATTTTATTTTGTGAGAAGGAAGTTTATACACTACGCGGAGTAGGTAATGAGGACGTGTAATTATGAAAATCCCACAATGGAATTACCAATCACAGTAGATGTTTGCTGTTATTTGTTTTTGTTGTTTCCATAGCAACAATGCAATATTTGTATTAAAATAAGAAATATAAAATTTAAATTTTAATTTGAAATAGTATATTGTGTTATTAGGAGTAAAAGTGATACTTTGTGTGGCGAGCATGGAAGTTTGCACGACGAGCGAAGCGAGTCGGACAATTGCATGCGAGGCACACAAAGACACTTTTATTCCGAATGACACATTAAATTTTTTTTTAAAACATACTACTTTTCTTTTTATTCGCTAATTCTATGTAGTTTCTATGGATACTTATTTATTTTATTTCTACTCCGGCGGCGTAGAAATTAGCTATTTCTATGCCGCCGGCGTAGAAATTTCCAGCGGAGTAGAAATGAAACTTCTACCTTGTGAATCAAGTCACAAAAAATGCCATTTCTACGACGTTTGAAAAAATAACTATTTTGTTTTAAATTTTCGAGGCATAGTGATGATGAACTTTTATATTCAAATAAAAAAAGAAAATGTTACCGCTTTCAATATGGCAATTTTGTTGAATAAATCGCGTATTAGATGTTCGATTGTTAACCGGTAAATTTGTCGTACTGTTGTTAATGCTAACAGGACTGTTAAAAACTGAAATAGGTGCTTACCATGAAGATTAATTTTACAGACTTAACAGACACTTGCCAGTACATTGAAAACCCGCCCCTTAGATATAAATTTGTTACGCTACACTAGATTTCATTTTGTATTGCCATACGGGTGTATCATGTAGCATATCGCTTATATTAAATGACGTAGCTAACGTAACGTCACTTGTTACATTTGTTTCTATTTATCAAAATATTTAACTACGTTGTTTAATATAAGTGATGTGCTATGATACAGCCGATAATATGTTAACGCTTATAGATAGCGAAAATTTTGTTCTGGGAAAAATTACCATTATTGTTGTGAACTCAGCGAAGCACAGAAACAGAGTGTCGATCAAACATTCCGAAAATAATGGAAGTGTGAAACATGTTTCTATTGTGGCACACAAACTAAAACAAATTGCATTAATAAATTATTTTTCTATTTATTTCTTTCTTACTTCAGTAAATACTGATGATGTTTAATAATTTGATGTAGTTTTTGTGAGTTGATATCAGATTTAGTTCCGTTATATGAGGTCTTAAAATTTTCTAACCGTACCTGTAAAATATAAACCTTTATTGATACAAGAAAAGTAAATTGTTCCGTTATTTCATCCATAAAAAATCTGATGTGGCCAGCACGTTACCTTCCGTCAA
>OY720466.1:9322964-9342964 GCA_963082715.1 Harpalus rubripes | reverse complement strand
TAATTTCTTAGTTTCTCATTCATACTTATAAGGTATGATTAATGAATATATTAAGTATAAAAAATATCTGTGAGATTGATAAGAAGTACTTGGATAACTTCTCAGTACATATACTATTATCCTATATTTAATTTGTAACAGTCTTTTTAAATTTACGTTCTTTTATTTTATAACAATTGTTTTCTAATAAAGGTTTACTGTCATATTTTTCTAAAACAAAAGTTTCTCTTGTGCCCAGATGCACTTGAAAACAGTTCGAGATAATTCTTTTAACACTTTTAAGCCCGGTTGCTGAGGTTTAAATTTTAAGTGTTCCTTAAACTGGTAGTATCGAATCGAAACGAAACGTCAAATGAGTAATTGAATATTGCTGTCAAAATTTCGATTTGTATTTATTTTGTTTAAGTCTAGTATAAAATTTAAGTGCCAGTGGTGCAACTGGGCATAGACTATTCTGGAAAAACAATGAAATAATCTTCATTATATGCAAATTTAATCAAAATACCATTTATTTGAATACCTGTTAAAAAAATCTGATATGGCCAGCACATTACCTTCCGTCAGTTATATGAGGTATTTACGAAACTTCTACCGGTGAACTGTTACCGATAAACAGTTTTTTATCAGGTTGCTACCAGAATTGATATTTTAAGAACGCAAGTGGTAAACATGGTAGATCCATAACCTACGGAAAAATTTGAAACAGGTTAGAAATTTGACGTTAACAAACTGGGCAGAGTCCTAGTTTGAACACATTTCCACTTTTAACGCGCGCGTTTCGCTTTGCATCACTACCTTTTTACCTTCCGTCACCTTTAGGTAAGGAAGGTATTGTCTTTGGTCAAAAAATTCGATGATGAGTTTTTAATCAATAAGCACGTTTTAGGGTCCCTAGAATATGAATTTACTATTTTTACGATGATGTCTGTATGTGTGTGTGTGTGTGTGTGTGTGTGTGTGTGTGTGTGTGTGTGTGTGTGTGTGTGTGTGTGTGTGTGTGTGTGTGTGTGTGTGTGTGTGTGTGGATGTGTGTGTGTATGTGTGTGTGTGTGTGTGTGTGTTTGTAACAAAATTTTCGTCTGCGATAACTCTAATACTACAGTTACAAAAATTATAATTCTTTCGTGTACTTCTTCGTTACATCCATATGAAGAGCTGATTAGATTTTGGTTACAATTGGTCAACCGGAAGTACCATCATTTGAAGATTTTAACAGTTTTTCTTGAAAAAACTATGTTAAATATAATTTTTTCACATTTGATGTTATTATAAATATTAAAGAATATTTTATTCTCTATACGATTTGACTGCATTTTATACTTAATATTAAATGGATATAGAGTTAAAAAATTATAAAGAAATTAAATTTCATAAAGTAGCCATAGCTATGGAAACAGCTACTATATTAAGAAAATTCTGATTGAAAGATGTCAGTGTCAAGTGAAATTAACATAGTGTGTTTGTCTTATAATTTTTACTGGAAATATAGGACTTTTGCTTTCTGTATGGAATTTGTATAAAATACATACAACTGCTTTAAGGTAATGTACAAGAAATAATAATAATAATAATAATAATAATAATAATAATAATAATAATAAATCTTTTATTTCTGCAGATACATTACACTATATATAGAAAACGTCACAGAATAATAATTTTCTGTATGAAATTTGCATAAAATACATGCAACTGTGGGAAGGTAATGTACAAGAAATAGAATATTTTATTTAGCAAGGAACGTTCCGTATGAAATTTGTACAAAATACATAGAACTGACGGAAGGTAATGTGCTGGCCACATCAGATTTTTTTGAGATTAGATTCTTCATGAATCCTGTAGATGAATCTGGTAGATATTGTACAATTTTCGAACACGGTAACTATTTACCACTCGTGTTTTCGAACACAGTCGGTAGATGCGATATCTACCGGTAGAATTTTCGTAAATACGTATGTATTTTCTATAAAATCCACACAGAAAGTTCCTTGCAAAAGATATTAAATTTCTTGTATGTACATTTCCTTTCGACAGTTGTATGTATTTTATACAAATTCCATACAGAAAGTTTCGAGCAAACAGATCCTATATTTCGAGTAAAATTATAATACAAATTATACTACAAATATGTCAATTGCACTTAACACTGACATCTTTGAATCAGAATTTTTTTAATATAGTAGATGTTTCTACCATAGCTGGCTAATTTATGAAATTTAATTTCTTTATAATTTTATAACTCTCTATCCATTTAATATGAAGTATAAACTTCAGTCAAATCGTATAGAGAATACAATGTTCTATAATATTTATAATAACATTAAATGTGAAAAAATAATACTTAACATCGTTTTTTCAAGAAAAACTGTTAAAATCTTCAAATGAGGGTACTTCCGGTTGACTAATTATAACCAAAATCTAATCAGCTCTTCATATGGATGCAACGAAGAGGAATACGAAAGAATTATAATTTTTGGAATTGTAGTATTGGAGTTATCGTAGACGAAAATTTTGTTACACACACACACACACCCACACACACACACACATACATCATCGTAAAAATAGTAAAATCGTATTCTAGGGACCTTAAAACGTGCTTATTCATTAAAAACTCACCACCGAATTTTTTGAGCAAAGACAATACCTTCCTTACCTAAAGGTGACGGAAGGTAAAAAGAATCGCGGCAACAACATGCTTGCATTATTGGGTAGACACAGCTTTGCAGGAACATTTCGAGTTTAAAATAATGATATTCTTCGCACCTGTTATATCCAGTGTTCCATTAATTTTATGAAATGTTATTTTCAATTAGTATGATCTATATTATTAATATTACTTTGCCACTCAAAAGCTGCAGCATATGAGAATTGAATAGACAATTTGGTTGCGAGAAACGAAGCATCTACCTTATTTCGGCCATATTGCTACATCTCGCGCTAAGCCCCGCCTCTTCTTCACTGGCAAATGGTAGAATGATAAGAAAAATTGGAAAAGAGGTGTTTGGTACAACATCAGGAAAGGGGCGCCCGAGGAAAAGGAGACGTGGTGGTGGAGCGATGAAGTACAATCGGAGATCAGGGAAAAGAGAGAGACAAAGAAAAGGTTGGACTTAACTGGAACCAGATCAGCTAAAGAGGCGTATGAAATAGCAAAAAAATGCAAAGAGAGCTGTAGCAAAGGCAAAAGCGCAAGCTTTGGATGTCATCGAAAAACGGCAGCAGAACGCAGTCGATAAGTTTAGGGAAAACAAGGATAAAGCCGCCGAGGACATAGCATCGATGAAGCAAATCAAGGACTCCACAGAAGTAGTACTACAAGAAGAGGACAAGATCAGGGGAAGAAGGAAAGAATATGTCCATAAACTGCTGAATGAGGAGAACCGCAGAGAAAGGTGTGACGATGGAGAGTCCAACGAGGGAATGGTACAGACTGTCAGCAGAGAGGAGGTGTTCTGCGCACCGAGGAAGTTAAAGAGTGGGAAGGCTGTAAGGGCGGACAAGATACCTGTAGCAAGTGCGTAGACATACTGTGGGACCTGATAAGGTAGCTGGAACAACATGAGAAGCTACCCAATATTTAAAGGGAAAGGCGATGTTCAGGACTGTAGTAACTATCGAGGGATCAAGCTTATGTCTCACACAATGAAAATATGGGAACGTGTGATCGAATGGAGGTTACAGCAGGAAACAAGGATGGGGAATATGCAGTTTGGCTTTATGCCAGGAAGGGGGACAATGGACGCGATCTTTGCACTAAGGTGGCTGAGGGAAAAACATTGGGAGATGCACTTGATGTTCATCAACATGGAAAAGGCGTACGACCGGGTGGCCAGGCAAGAGGTGTGAGGAATGCCGTAAGCAGAGCTCGAGCTAAGAGTATTAGGATTTGGTGATCGAGAGGTGGCTATACTCAATGAGATTGACTCAATAGCTTGTTAGTTGAGCTTCGAACTCGTAGTTACAAGATTTGAGAGGACTAGACGTTGATTCTGGCTCGGGTATTTTCGTATCTACATAGGCGTCACTAGGGGGGACCAGGGGGGCCCGGCCCACCCCAGGATGGCCATGGCCCCCCTAGGAAAAATTACATATTAGTGAATAATTTTGTGAATGGTGTGATGTAAAATGATTAATCGACAGGAATATAAGTGAGTAGTAAATAATTTATTAATTATTTGATTTGAAAAATTCTTATTAAACAATAATTATTCCACAAATTAGGTTTTTGTTTAAAACAATAAAATAATCGTTTTGTACTTTACATCCCAACCACATTATTCTTAAAATCACTGTATTTCATCGCAAGCTAAAGTAACTAGCGATGCCTGGAAGTTTTCACGTAGAAAATTTCAAAACAATCTACATTATAGGTGTACGTAAATATTCCGGAGAGTTCGAAAATAATCTAAAATGTATATACAAGTTTAAGAAGATTTTCATAAAGTTCCAGAGAGTTCTAGAATGTTTCAGAAAGTACAGAATTTCGAGAAAGTTCTGGAATTTTACGGAAAATTTAGAATTTCCTTTTCCATAAAGTTCTTTAACGTTCTAGAATTTTTCTGAAAGGTCCAAAAAGTTCTATCTGTTTGTGTCGCTATTTAAAACTAAACTGAATTAAGCCACCTTTTATACACTTATTTCAAATTGCCAAAAATTTATAGAATATTCTAGAATTTTCCAAACTATTCTAGAATTTAATGGGATATTCAATAATTTTTTAGAATATTCTCGAACAGTGATTTTCAAAACACATTTTTTAATGCGTACATACGCCAAAAAGGGATATCTATTTACTTAGCATTTCGAACTCAAAGGGCCTGGCCCCCCTAGAAAAATTTTCTAGTTACGCCCATGCGTATCTAAATCTTCGATTGGCTTTTCCTCCCATAACGAAGTTTTGTGTTCTTCCATAAGGAAAACGGAAGCTTTAGCCGAAAATTATAAACGCAACTGTAAAAAAATTTTCGTAACGTTCGATTAAATTTTTCTGAAAATTATCTTTGCCCGTATCGGTAGTCTTAAATTTATTGAGACGCATCTTTACGTGATTTAGTCGGGAACCTAACTATGATTACTCGCTCTGATACTTATCGTTGTCAAACATGTAACGCTATTTTAGAGATAGCGTGCAGAGAGTTGGCGTGAGAATGCTCGGGCGCCAACGGTCGGATAGCAGGTTTGGAGATAGCGTGAAATATGAGAACACAATTAAAATAAAATATACAAAACAAGTTTATTTGGCTGTATCTCGACGTACATATGAATACGGTGGTCGCTGATGATTACAATTGGGTGATGGGTGTATGAGTTAGTCTAATTTCGGGTTTTTAGAAAAACAACGCCCACGGTTTCGGCTTGACCGACGTCAGGCGTGGCGACGGCGGTGACAGTTGCGGGTACGCGGTAAATGCGAGGATATTCAAGATACGTCTAGAAATGTTTTGGGCGATTCTGGTATAATCGACGCCAGGCGTCGCGACGTAGATGTAGCGCTAGTTGGGAGGGTTGGAAGATGCCAACGTAAACGGAATGCTGCGGAGTAAACGGATTGTCGACGGTAACATGATCCAAGCAAAAATTCGCAGACTCTAGGGTTGGTTAGCCCCGGCATACGCACTGAAGCGTCGCGGCGCAGAGTTGGAATAACGCACTCCGGTCAATTGGCGGCAAGATGGACGCCTCTGACTAACGTGTTGGCTTAGAGTAGCTCTGGAAAACACTCGGACTAGATGTATGTAACGCCCAGGTGTACACAATAGCAGCGTCGAAACGCCAAGTCGGTAAAATTCACGAGTTACTGTAAGTGACTAGAACCGCGCAACTGATGAATTTACCCCACGGAGATGACTACGGCCGATGTCAGTCGTAGTGTCTCGGCATATCTTCATGTATGCTTTCCGAAAATGTGTTATGGTCTAATTTTGGCATATAACATTTTATGCTCTAGATTCATATATCTATCTTTTACGTACCTTTAGTTTATCTTAAATCTGGATTTCCCTCATCGAATGTTTACTGTTATTCTGTCAATCCCTTATATTCCTTGTGTTTTTCAATTGTTATAACTTCTTTAATTAGTGTTCTGTGCAATAAATCTTCTTTTCAACTTCATTCTCCTTTTTATTGTTTGTGTTAAGTGTTTCATTAGTTCCTAAATTGTGTATCTCTCATGTACATTATGTTTCACTTCTATTCAGTAACTTACCTGTATTCTTATTTTAGCTCTTTTAGTCATATTTCTGTGTTATTAGCACCTCTTCCAGCGACCTTGCAGTTTGTTGACATTCGTTTGACAAGTTTTAGCATTCGGTAGGCAGCGGCGCGCGCGCTTCAATTTTTGCGATGTGTTTCTTCTTTATGTTAGCGTTTCTTCTTCATGCTACTTGTTTTGTTTGCTTGGCGCTATATGTTTTCCGGTGGATTTTTGATGACCGGAAACAGTGTTGCCAACCGTACCATAATTATGGTATCCGTACCATAATTTTAGTCACTGTACCATAGTACCATATTCTATACAGAATATACCATAATTTTATTATTGACAAATAAACACATCTAAAAATTTATACCAAGTTTAAATATATAAAAAACTAAAATATTTATAATTTAACAAGTTCTATTTCTGTTTTTCGTGAGACGGTATGCTTTAGACAATGCATTGCGTGTGCACTGTATCGGTCTTATACTAATTCAGACAAGGACGTTCAAGAGAAGTTCCTCTCTTGAACGTCCTTGCGTTCAGACGAGTTGCTGCAAGTTTAGGTAAATTCTATTTTCTTAGTTTGTCATCAATTATTTGTCACTGACTTCAGACTTCATTCTTATTGTCAATAAACTCCCATATGGTTGTGGCGTTGTTTTTGCGTTCTGCTGAAGCTAAAGTTAAAAATGAGTGAATTTTAAAGTGGATACCATAATTTAGAACGAAATACCATAATTTTTGATCACTTGTACCATAATTCATTTTTCAGAAGTTGGCAACACTGACCGGAAAACAAGATCTTCAGTCAACAAGAAGACTCTGACATGGAACGTGAGTCTGTGGTTCGAAACGTGCTTTTCGGGAAAGATGATATATCTTTAACCATCGTAGTGGCATGTGGCCGGTACGACGTGATTTAGTTTTGATCGGATAAAGTGGTACTCGATTATCGTTTTAGAATCAATATTTTTGGATTCGTTTGTTAGTTTTTCGGAGTTCTGTGATATTTGTGGCTAGGAGTGAATATTCACCCAGACGCGGTTGTACATTGTTGGGTACATCTTGGCGTCGAGTTGGGATGAATTCGCATATTGGTGGAATACTTCCTAATCACGGGCACATAGAAAGATTTCATTGTTGGCGAAATCTTGCACCGGTTTATCCGGATTGGTGCAGTACATGGGAAGTCATCGCTCCATGGATTTGAGACACTACCGTCATCATCACATTGTTGGGCATCCCGTATCCTGTGGAGAGCCACCCCGTCGTCACCTTTGCCCTACTGCATAGCACATATTTCCCTGAAGACCAACGTGAGCTAAGTTACCTTTTTGTTTACCATCGTTCTTCCCTAACTGTTGTGTTTATTGTTGCGAAGAACTTGTCCAATTGTATCTTTATTGTTGCCTGAGAGGACTATCGTTTCAATATAATTAAATTTGGCGCTTAATTGTTGTTGATTATGTAATGATTACTCTTGTACGTAATTTTGATTATTATAAAGTTTAACTTTGATTAAGCGTCAATTGTAGTTCAGTATTTTTGTATTTTGTGTACATTGAAGCTCAGTTTTTTTTTTAAACTATTATTGGTATTATTAATGTCATTGGAGCCATCAGCTCATTGTTGTTTTATTGTTGCAGAACTATTTTTTTGCGTATAGTAACATTTTTCGATATTCTAGTTGTTTGAATTGTTGCCCGTTAGTTGCAACTTGTAATTCAGATAGAATGCGTGTATCAACTGACATGTCTGCCCACGTCTGAACTGATATCAATTCGGCCGCTGTAGGTGTAAAGGTGCATTCACAATGAGATAACACTACCAATGCCGATACCGATACTCTTACCACTAACTGATTTTGTTGCCGTTACCTTTTGCCATTCACAATAAGGAAGACTTACCGATGCCGTTACTACTAAACATAACCTTTCTAGTGGGTAATTTATTTACTATCACAAATAATATATAAAGTTTTACTAATGAATTCATTAATAGCTGGAACTATAGGACTTGCGCTTGGTATCTTATACTAAAGAAGTAAAAATCGTCGACGTTTGTGGACAAGACCAATAAACTTGAACAGAGAACAGCAAGGAGATTATGAACATCTTATTCAAGAGGTGAGGTTGTCAGACACATATATTTTTCAATTATACTCGAATGAATACAATTTCATTCGAAGATTCATATTTTTTGAAATGGTTTTCCAAGCTTGTTCTTTAATATTCACGTTTCTAAATCCAGTTATCCTTTTGTCCCATATTACAGGTTGTGATTCTATTAATATTATTAACTTTTCGTCCATTTACAAAGCAAAATTCAGTACGCCACCGTCACAAAGCATAAACATAAAATATAACCTAGAAGAATATAACCCTAAATACATGCTGTTCGCTGTCTATTCAAGTCCGACTATGCCCGAGTAGTAGCGCGGTAACCCGAAGTAGGGGTAAAAGTTTGGCTGTGCCAAACATTTGTCTCTTTGCCGATACTCTTACCACTGCCACTCCCGATACCTCTTCATTGTGAATAGCATCATATAAAATGTGTTAAATAAATAAGTAGAAAAATTATCGGCAAGAATTAGTGGCATCGGCATCGGTAATGAAACCTCATTGTGAATGAGGCTTAAATACGCTGCGCTCGAAACTGGGTTACGGGTTTATGGTTCAACAATATTTTGTACTTTATAGTTTACTTTTATTACAACTTAGTTTTTGCTTTACATTTTGTTACATTGTTGTACAATTCTATGTACCATTTCACAATTTTTTACCGTGCCTTCAGCGCGCTATAACTTGCGTTTATTAAATTCTATTTTATCAAGTCATTCTTTTATTTGTCAAACCTCAGTCGTTTGCAGGCAACATAGATCACGGTAGGTTTAATAAATTTCATATCTTGATTTCGTACCGTCCTTTTCGTAATTTTAAGGTTAAAAATTACGTGGCGCCCTTATACCTTTTTATAACCATTCTTGTGGTTCTCAACCCTGCCCGTGTCCACTGTTAAAAGCTGGCGGCCTCCGAACAGAACATCCCTGTGGAGTATCCGTGACTCATTTAACCCTTTAGGGAAACTTACGTCACAAATGCTTTGGCCTACGCTCAACAAGCGGTGCGACGTCGGGCATATGAAAATCACAACGAGAGCTTACGGTACGGATTTTAAAAGAAACGGAAACTTTGTTCACCTGCAGGTCGGTTTCAGGATTTGATGGATTCAGGGGCGTATTTACATAGGGGCTGAACGGGCTATAGCCCAGGGCGGCAGATTTGTAGGGGCGGCAAAATTCAAGCCCTACTTTCATCTCAGTATAAAAACAATAAAATAAATACACGAGTTAAACCGACAGGTGCCGATCACTGGGAACGGGGCGCGTGCGCACGTGTACCGTGGAGGGGAGCGCGAACGTGTAACGAGGAGTTTTATTGCCAATTGCCATAGCTCTGTTAATATAAGTGTAATAAATGTGTACAACTACAAGTATAATAAAATGTAATTCAAAAATATTGTGTTATATTATCTATTTCTGTATGACTATATAATCAATATAAATTCCTGACGAACAGGGGGGGGGGTAGGGCGGCCAATTTTGAATAGCCCGGGGCGGCACATAACTTAAATACGTCCCTGGATGGATTACTCATATTCAGACCTTTAGAATAGTTAAGAAGATTACTCGCAATCAACTTATTTCTCCAGCCACAGGCCCTGGCTTTTATACATATTTTGCTAACTAAACCAGCTTAAATTTGTTTTCTAACAGAAACATCTGTAAAAGTACTGTCCTTATATATATATATATATATATATATATATATATATATATATATATATATATATATATATATATATATATATATATATATATATATACCGGGTGGAACATCATACCTGTGTACATAGGCGATTCATATGAGAAAAACAGTTTTTTCGTGCCCATTGCTCCCCAAATTATTTTAGACAAAAATGCTTCAAATAAATGTTGTAGAGCATAAAATTCTGCATCTAAATCAATAAACAGAATTACTTTTACATGCTTTGTAACGACACAAATTAAATAAGAAAATATTGAAAATTACGTTGAAAATATCAAATAGTCATGGAATTGAAACAAAAATAGAAACAAATAAATAGGTAAATTAAATTCATACAAAAATCTCCATACCTATTATTACGACAATTGTACATTTCAATGAAATATTTATTTTTTATAGGATTTTTATTGAAAATCTTTTTAAATTGGAAATAATTCATGTAAACATTAAGACCTATCTACTACAATTCAAATTTCAAACAGTAATTCTCTGAATAAAATAATCACTACAATTTATTATTATAACAAATATTCGAATAATCCTCCGTTTTCAGCCAAGCAATAACCAGGTCTTTTGTAGAATGAATTTCTTACATTAGCGAGCTGCCTATTTGTGATTAAGGCGCTCTCCTCCATGATAGCTTCTCTCAATGAATTAATATTTGGGTGGCGCTGCTTATAAATTTTACATTTAAGATGACCCCATAAAAAAAAGTCGCAAGGTGCTAAATCAGGAGATCTGGCTGGCCAATTTAAAGTTCCACCACGACCAATCCAGCGATTTGGAAATGCTTGGTTTAAATAATGTCTAACACTTACTCCGAAATGAGCTGGGCAGCCATCTTGTTGAAACCAAACCTCCTGATTTTCGCGCGCTACGCTGTCTAATGCAGGGCCGATCTCATTAATCAAGAGTTCTAAGTATGTTTCAGAATTTAAGTTGCCAACGATCTCAAATGGCCCAATAATATTGCTATTAAAAATGCCTGCCCAAATATTAATTTTTTGAGGATATTGCGTTCTGGTGGTAACATTTAATCTTGGATTTTCTAGAGCCCAGTGCCTATCATTTTGAATGTTTGGTTCATTGTTTAATGTAAAAGTACACTCATCGGTAAAGCAAATAGATGGAAGAAAATCACGATCCCGATTTGCTCGTTCTTGCATCTTCACAAAAAACTCGCCTACTTTCTTCATCAATGGGCGAAATGTCTTGATGGCATTGCATCTTATAAGGGTGGTATTTATGTTTTTTAAGAATGCGCAATACAGTAGAATGAGCAATCTCACATTCCTGCGCTATTATTCTTGAACTTAATTTAGGATTAAAATTTATTAATTCCAGAACTCTTTGTTCGTTTTCTAAATTAATGCGATTATTTTTATTTCCTATAAATAAAGATATGATTTGTTTGTAAATCTCTTAAAAAATATTCAAATTTAAATTTACCTGTACTATTTTCCGCCGCAACACTTGCCGTGGATTCAAATTTTTGAACATACGCGCGTATTGTTGTAGCGCTTGGAATTGGCCTATTTGGAAATTTCACGGCGAATAAATCTCTAACTATACGTAAACAATTTCCACTATAAAAAGTTTTTATTATAAAAACCCTTTCTTCGTTAGAATAAACTGAATTCATTTTGATATTTTACCGTCAAATTAGTTATTTATCTGTCAAACGTCAGACATTTATTTGTTTCTATTTTTGTTTCAATTCCATGGCTATTTGATATTTTCAACGTAATTTTCAATATTTTCTTATTTAATTTGTGTCGTTACAAAGCATGTAAAAGTAATTCTGTTTATTGATTTAGATGCAGAATTTTATGCTCTACAACATTTATTTGAAGCATTTTTGTCTAAAATAATTTGGGGAGCAATGGGCACGAAAAAACTGTTTTTCTCATATGAATCGCCTATGTACACAGGTATGATGTTCCACCCTGTATATATATATATATATATATATATATATATATATATATATATATATATATATATATACACACATACATATTAAAAGGACATATAGTTCTTAATGTTCTGATTACGGAACAAAAAGATTTTTTTCAAAATTCCTATAATTAAGGGTAGTTCACTTAAGAAGAACATTTTTTTTCTATTTCGGTGTTCTTATGTTTCTATAAAAGCACTGTTTTTCACTGAAAACACGACGTTTAGAAAATCTATAAACGTACTGTTTTTGGCGCCTTTTGTATTCTAGAGGTGGTAGTCATGCTTTCATAACTGACAGATAACCTCAAAATGGTAAATTGTTTGTATTAAAATATTATTTCTAATTGAGGATTTTTATCCTTTCTCTAGGTGATACGACCAGAAAGAAAAGAAATTTATAGCTATAGCTGTGTTAGTTAAGAAAGAATAAGAATCTGTGAAGTTAAAATTTCAACTTCAACTAAAAAATTATGAAACAAGAAACAATACGCTCAGGTTTACTTTGTCAAAATAATTAAAACGGTAAGTTTTATTTATTACAATTTACATTTATGGTAATGCAATTTTGAATTGAATGTGTTGTTATTCCATGCAGGTTATGAAATGTATGATGCACGATACTTGAAAATGTTGACACTGTCTACTCAATTTGTGGCGGCTACTAGCAAACAAATATGAAAAGTTGACGTTTTAATCCATGATTTCCAGTTCCACGTTGTGGCGAACTATCGAATATATGCCATATATGTTTTGTATTAAAAAGTGTAAGAACAGCTGTTGCCGTTATCTGTGCAACTGAGCAGTGAGTGTTGACAAAATAGTGGAAAGTAATTAATAAATTGTTCATTAAAGTATTTCATTATTTAAAGAGTTTTATTTATATGTTGTTTCCTCAATAAAAAGGCTCGATGGTCCACATAACGTCCTTCAATCCCATATTCAAGTTTTATTTATGATAGTAACCAACACGAACCACCGATATCTTAAATCTGGATGGTTCATTAATAAACCTTGGAGTTCATTGTATGTATTGGTTTTCCTCTTTCATAATTGTATAATGCTTGATACAATGTTTTAATGTAAACAATCAGACAAAATCACAAGATACACAAACTGTCAAAATGTGAAATTTCAATTTTTAGCGGGAAGCGCTATCAACATAACTGATAAAAAAAACACCAACTCATACTTTTGACAAGTCCTTTTTCAAAAAATTTAATTGTAAAATTACCTCAATAGAAAAAATAGTATAAAAAACATGTATCATAAGGCCTGTTGACGCACTCGTCCTTTGTAAAACGAGCCGCCAGGCGAGTTTTCCAAACTTGGACTCGTACGTTAACAGATTGCCTTATGATACTTGTGTTTTAATGTACTATTGTACCCCTGGATACTATAATATTTGGAATAGTGAAATTAGTTATAACTATTACATAAAATAATTTAACAATGAAATTAATTTATGCAATTACGTAAAGCATAATACAACGTAATATTTAATATTAAAACTACCTATTCAATCAGTGTCCCAAAACTGTTTCCTTCAAAAACCTCAAAAACTAATTTTTGAATTTTGGAAACATTCTTTTTGTTCCGTAATCAGGACATTAAGAACTATATGCCCTTCTAATATGTACCTGAAGTTATATATATATATATATATATACAGGATGCTAATACTTAGTTGTAACACCCGAACACGGCAGTTAGAACTCATTGAAACAAACAACTTTTCTTAGTTCAATTTTTTGATATGAAGCCCCAGTTCATAGTTATTAGCGCTCTTTTGTTTTTCGAAAAATCGTCATTACTCTCTTATTTTAAGGAACATTTAAAAAATATAAAAACTTGCTGCATTTGTTTTTGGTTCTCTAAAACATTTGTATCTACAATTATTTTCTATTTTATCAAATAACAAAATGGCGACTGACCAAAAATTTCAAAACAAGATATTTTGTAAATCACTCGATCGATTTTTGAAAATAAAACATTTATAAAATCCTTAATATATCTACTATAACATTTGCCATGCAGATCTAAAATGTAATGTATTATTATTTAAAGAAAAAACCTAATAGAATGTTTTAAAATATACTGTTTTGATCTTTGTATGTATTAAATAATAAGTACTGTTAAATTTTAAGGTTATGTTGTGTATAAAATTATAAAGTTTACGTACCTAGTTCAACTTGGTAGCTCCCTTTCGCAAAAAATCTAAGTGATATTAACATTTGTAGTTCTGGACTAATATTTATTTCTTGCTGTGAAATGGATTCTGTCTTCCCTAACCAAATCATTTACAAAATTGACAGTTTTTTTCCTCAATCTGTATCTTCGTCTAAATTCTTCATCAAACTGTTGAAAATGATTTATTCTTTCACGTTCAACACTAATTCTTCCACAATTTAAGTCTAAAACGTTTCTAACATCTTGAATATCGGCGCAGTCACCCTTTTTGTCTGCCATCTTGTTAGCGTTGAAACGATTTCAGGTTACCCACTAGCACCTTTAGGTTTAGAGGTGACCTCTAGCGTTAGCGGCGATAAAAATTGACACTAGAATACAATTTTTTAGAATTCAGCTCTAAACTGCGCTAACGGTGACCTTTAAGTTTCAAAATTGACACCAGAATAGCACTCTCTGTATTTATTAATTTAAGAAAGTTAAATAATTTTCATCATTCATTCGGTTGTTATTTCATTGTTCATTGTTTTATTTTTCTTGTTTGTTTGTTTCTTATTTTTCTTGCTTAATTTTCATGTTTAATGGCAGCAAGTCTACTTTGTTTAAATGATTGTTGCAGTTTGTTAAAATTTATCTTGTAATTCAATTTGAATAAAAACTTTTTTTTAACAGATCGAAAAAAATGTTTCAAACAAATGTTATGGTAGATAGTTTAAGTATTTTATAAATGTTTTATTTTCAAAATTCGATCTTGTTTTAAAATTTTTGATCGGTCGCCATTTTGTTGTTTGGTAAAATAGAAAATAACTGTAAATATATATGTTTTAGAGAACCGAAAGAAAATGCAGAAAGTTTTTGTATTTTTTAAATATTACATAAAATAAGGGAATAAAGACGATTTTTCGAAAAACAAAAGAACACCAATTACTATGAACTGGGGCTCCAAATCAACAAATTGCACTAAGAAAATTTGTTTGTTTCAATAAGGTCTAACTGCCGTTTTCGTGTGTTACAACTTAGTATTAACACCCTGTATATAAACAATAATCTTGTAACAGATTCGCATCGTCACAAACTTGTCTAATATAGTGCCTAAATCTTTCAGTTTGCTTTCACAAATCTCATATTCAGATCATGGGAGAAATGGAGTGTCGTAAGCAATAACGTCACCAGAACGCAGACAAAAGTAACATTAACCAAAATACAATAATTAAACAAAACCAGAATAACTAACTAGCTAAGTAGTTATAACTAAACAAAGCAATAACTAGCTAAGCGATAACGAACAACAAAACTAGCTAGACCCTGTATGTTGGGCACCAGTTTAACTTGCTAGGCGCAGATGTAAGGGCCCCTACAAAGGATGGATTGTTATAGACAGCTAGGTTCAGTGTAGTAGGTTGTAGTCCTTAGCTTAGAAATAAATTACGACATAACAATCAAGGTGATCGACCCACCTACTGGATTAGGCGACAGCGCGAGTTTTAAGGACGTCGAATGTCAAAGAAATTAAAAAATTATAATACATAACCTTTATTATCGTACTTTATTATTTACAAAGCTGTTAGCATACTTCGCGGCGTTATTCGAGTTTTTAACTAAACTCTCGCCTGATATATGGTACGCATGTATAAACTCGAGTGCCCTACCTTCCTACTTCTAATGATCACTGAAACGAAATAGGAGAGCCGCCCATACATAATAAATAAGGATATAATGACATCGCAAACGCTCAAAATAAGACCGGCTAGAGATTTTTAAATGAAATTAAATAATCATCAACAACCGAGAAACGGCTATATTAGATAACAGGTATATACCGCTATGTTAAACCACAGATATAAAATAAATAGATAGCTAAAGTTTATGAAAATGGCGTCAGATTTTGTGATTTCATGGAGAAAACTACGCTAATTGCGCACGCATCTCTCGCGCCACTCTTTTTAAACGGACAACCAATCAGAATATGAACTTGTAACAGCGCACGCTGCTGTGTTCAGTCGATTCGGAAGTTTGGTTTGTTCTGTGCAGAGACAACTATCTAAACAGAGATTGGACTTATGGGTGGCCTTGTTTGGTGATGAGAGATAAACGGAGCGCGACGAAAATAGTTCCTTGCATATTTCTTCAGAGGGTAGCAAAATCACAAAAATGAAGAAGACAACATAGAAGGCAATGCAAAACAATATAATGGAACATTTAAACGTCAAACTGAAAAATTTAAAAGTTGACATGACATACATAATTTTTAATTCCACGTTATTTAAATTTTTATATGTTTAAAACATATAGAGAACTCGTAAGGTATCTTTTGAACCTTAATTACTGTTAAGGTTATTAAATAAATAACATAACTGTATTTTTGAACAATATATTTTAGTAAATCAATAATCATATATGTCACGTACAAATCAAAATCTTAACAATTAACTAGTGACATTTTTGTTACCATGACAACAACGTCATGCAGACAAGAACAAAATGCCATGATAACATAATGACAATACAGTGTGCTTATTAAATTAACATTATTCAACAATTACTTTTT
Organism: Harpalus rubripes; assembly: GCA_963082715.1. NCBI lineage: Eukaryota > Metazoa > Arthropoda > Insecta > Coleoptera > Carabidae > Harpalus > Harpalus rubripes. The sequence goes on along the minus strand of OY720466.1, from coordinate 9,326,244 downwards.
ATATAATAATATTTATAAATTTTTCTTATATATGTTTCTGTAGAATTTCATGGAGTACAAATTCTTAATGCTTGTACATCGAATGATATAGAACATCCCGAAACTTACAAATTAGGAGATAAATATCCTGTTGAACATTCATCAAATGACCATGATCATTTGCAATTCTTCAGAAGAATTCTATATGAGAAAAGAAAGGAACCAACACAAAAAGAACTAGAAATCCACGGTAGTTTAAAAGCTGACAATATCGTTCATAAAGATCCAACTATATTAGTTATGTGAAGAACTATGAATATGTGGGAGGTTGATATTCCTTAGCTCCCAATTTTCGTTTCTTTTTTTTTCACCTACGTAGGTCTCTTTTCAACACATATTTAAATCATATTTAAAAATTCTTTAAAAAAAATAATATTAATACAACGATGTACATATCCGATTGTGTTGCTTACAAGTTTTAGTTTACATCACATACATAGATGTAAAAATATGGCTCAAATATTACAGTACACAAATTAGAAATTGAATCTCGCGAAGAGGTGAAGATATTGCAAAAAAATATACAAACTTGTATACACACAAACTATTAAATTTTTCACTATTCCTCAAAATAATTATCTGGATAAATATTAAACTCTCTTATTAATATTATTTTAAATAAACACTCATAATACACATGAATATGAGTTATTCTTTTTCTTTCAAATATTAAAAAAAACTAATTTTAAAAACACCGGTCTACATATTAAAGATCTAGTCACGGTGGTTTAGTTAGTTGCATATGTTGATAGATGGCGAACCTTATGACGATACAAAAGCATTGAGTTTCCAATCTCTCTTTAGATAGTTGTCTCTGGTCCTGTCAGTGGCGGTGCGAGAATTTAGAGTGAGGTGAGGCCAAATATTAGGGTTGCCAGATTTATAATATTACAATACGAAACATATTGATAGATTAAAAATGTGAGGAAAAAATGCGCCGCAGGCGATTTTTTGAAAATTTTCAAGGTCAAACGTGTTTTAATGCAAAGCAAGATAATATAAAGTTCTTCACAGTGAAGCAAATTTAACAAATTCTTAAAAAAATTAAATCGGTTAGAAGTCAAAAACTAATAATTTATTTTATTATTAAGAAAACAGTTACATAAATAATACATTAAAATAAAATATTAACAAAATTAAGAAAACTCCTATAACAAAAGTAACATTGTCAGTTTTAAATATTAAAAAATAATTTTAAATTTATATTTCTTTTGCGATTTTAAAGTTACCAATAAATTTTTATTTGCATCTTTGTTTTTTCTAATAAAATTTACGAAATCATTAGAAGACATTTAGTAATTGAATTATAATTATGATGCGAGATGTGAGCATATAAGCAATAACTACAAAAACAGAAAATCTGAAAATACAATGTTGCATTAAATTAAATATTATATTACTGAGTAATTGCTAGCTGGCTAGCTACGCGGCACGAGCGTGTAGTGTGTAGCCTAGGCAGCAGCTATTGGGTTCTCCCCACCACTCAACCGAGGCCAAGAAATTCTGAACTCTGAACCTCACCTATTATTCCAATGCTTTTATCTTGCTATTTTGCACTTGCAAGATTATATTTTTTATATTTATATAATTGAGAAAAACTAATAAAGAAAATATTAGATGCAAAAGTAATCATTGTAATGATTTATTAATTTACCTTTTTTTTAAAAGTTCAATTAAATTATTCCCATTGTTGTAATTAGTTCGTACTGTTGCTTTGTCTCTTGGTTGTTGGTATTTGTACATTTCTACAATTCATGATTTATTAACGGCAATACATTGTTTAATTGTTTATAAATGTTTAATTTAAATAATTGTGACAAGTAATAGTAGGTACAATTCAAATAGAAATAAATAATAGGTTCAAATTTATGAAAACATAAAAAAGTACAAAAGTAACAATAACTAGTAATTATTAAATCGTTTTTACAAAAACTAATTGAAAATAGTACAAATATACTTCTTTGAAGCAAGCATTTCCTGTTGTAAGCGCTTACGTCCGCTCCGCTCAGAACGAAAGAGGCCAAGCCATCGCTTCGCTCATCTGCACTACTCCAGTAGTGTAGAGCGTAGAGACGGTAAACTCGTGCCGTCTCCCTCGCACTTATGTATTGCCCTATTATTGTCCATGAGGACAGTAAGTTCGCGTGAAAATAACAATATTTGCATGGTTATTTGGCATATTATAATAACAATAATTGTCTGAGAATTCAAATATTGTAAATTTGTATTACTTCAATACATTTTAAGTGAAAATTAAATTATAAAATTTTACAAATGTTTTGAATTTAAGAGGTGAGGCCTGGCCTCACTTGCCTCACCTGACGCACCTCCACTGGGTCCTATGTTTATTTGCAAACAAGTTCATACTAGCTAGTGTGCAAGCTGCTTAATACTTTGTTTGATTTTTACTTTTGAGTTCAATTTAATTAATATTTTGTACATACTGGCAATTCAAGGGAAAGATATGTACTGCCTTGTAGTGCTGCAAAAAAAATGTAGCTAGCGTAGTTTGGCAGGCAGAACCGCCCATGAAATCACAAAGCTAGCATACGGATGTATCAATCTATTTATTTTATATTGATTGATAGATTTATTTGCATAAAAGTTTAGACTTTTTTACAAACGAGTTGACAAAATATTAATTTACATTAAATCTTACACATATAAATAAATTGCGTTTAAAATGTATCTACAATTATGTGCGATTTTATTTATACATCTATACCTATTCATTGTATTGTTACTGTTTTATTGTACACAGCACACAGAGATTGTTAAATAAATTTCACAAGATAAACAACAGAACCCAAAACTTTGCATTTTATACCAATAACACCCAACAGTAATGAAACATGCTGTACATATGTACATCAATTATTACTTTTTCTTTTATACATATCGTATCGACAGTATTAAATAAAATTGTTTAAAATAGGCAAATGACCTAACCCTATTCATTTGCAATTTAAGTACAATTGTAATATATTAATGATAACAATAATAATTATAAAAGTTAAACTATTTGAGCATCCCGTACATATTTACATTCTCGACTTTCATATAGTAGTTATTATTTTTACTTATACACATCACATAATTATATTGAAATAAATAGTTTCTAAGTGAATATGAGTAATCAACAAATTGTTTGAAATAATCAAATGAGCTTATCACTATTCATTTGCAATTTACGTACAATTGTAATATATTGATAATAACAATAATAATCTATAGAAGTTTA
>OY720466.1:9280464-9317964 GCA_963082715.1 Harpalus rubripes | reverse complement strand
CAGGTTTGTTATAAGAGTTATCGTGGACGACAAAAATCGTCACACACACACGCACGCCGGCACGCATGCACGCACGCACGCACGAACGCTAACATGTGTGTATGTGTGTGTATGTGTGTGTGCGTGTGTGCGTGTGCGTGTGTGCGTGTGTGTGTAACAAAAATTTCGTCTGCGATAACTCTAATACTATAATTTCAAAGATTATAATTTTTTCGTATTCTTCTTCGTTGCATTCATACCTAGAGCTGATTAGATTTTGGTTACAATTGGTCAACCGGAAGTACCATCATTTGAAGATTTTAACAGTTTTTCTTGAAAAAACACTGTTAAATATAATTTTTTCACATTTAATGTTATTATAAATATTAAAGAATATTTTATTCTCTATACGATTTGACTGCATTTTATACTTAATATTAAATGGATATAGAGTTAAAAAATTATAAAGAAATTAAATTTCATAAAGTAGCCATAGCTATGGAAACAGCTACTATATTGAGAAAATTCTGATTGAAAGATGTCAGTGTCAAGTGAAATTGACATAGTGTGTTTGTCTTATAATTTTGCTGGAAATGTAGGATATTTTGCTATAAATTTTCTTTATGGAATTTGCATAAAATACATGCAACTGCCGGAAGGTAAATTACAAGAAATAGAATCTTTAGCAAGGAACTTTCTGTATGAAGTTTGTACAAAATACATAGAACTGACGGAAGGTAATGTGCTGGCCACATCAGATTTTTTGTAAAAAGGCTGAAAGGGTATTTGGGCAAAGCCAACGGGAAATGTTCAAAACTAAATAGTTAAAACAAAAAACAACGCATGATTATTTTGTTTCAGCAATGCTCTCCTCATGTGCTTAATACAACCGAATTTGTTAACCACGTCAAATAACAAACTATTTTAGACAACCAAAAAACACAAATTATGAAAATTATTATCGATACATTTCTAAAAATTAGATTTTATCACGAAACGAAATTACTAGCGGAAAAGATGATTATATTAGAAATAAGTATCATCAAATTGTGCTATTTAGAAATCAATAAATATTTTATAAATTATTTTTTTTATTCTTCTTTACCTTACTGTCACCTTAATATAATCATCCTGACCAGATTGCATTCTTATTATTTTTACAGTAAAACAAAGCAAATTATTTAATTCAAATTTAACACTAGAATATTTAATTGTTATTTAGTATTACTAGTATTTATATTCAAGAATTTACAAACAATATAAATAGAAGGTACATTACTTTACTTCTCAAATTTAAATTTAAAATTTCTAGCACTATTCGTCAATAATCAGAAGTCATATCAGCCATGTTCCTTCGAACTGTGATTCGCAATCTAAATGATAAAAGTGATCATGATGTCGTTAGCCAATAGTGTCAAGGTTTACGAGCATGCGCATAAGGTTGAGTGTGTGTGAGATAGATTTAGCAATGATATTTCCATTTCACAGTTTTGGCTTCAAGAAAAGCAAAGGATCAGCAATATATTAGTTAATAGGTATATGGTAGCAACACATTGCTGAGCTTGTCGGGTCATGGAAAAACTAAAAAATCTCAATTACCTGTAACTCAGTAAGGAACCATTTTAGGACAAATGTTTATATAATATTTTCCTTATTCTTAGTCGTAGAAGCCGCCTGTATAAAGTCAGCCCACAATTTTTGGTACATTCTGTATATATATATATATATATATATATATATATATATATATATATATATATATATATATATATATATATATATATATATATATATATATATATATATATATATATATATATCTATCTATATCTATAGTAGCACATAAATTTTGCACTGTCAAGGAGAATGTCACTAGAGTTTCTAATTTTTCTGACTTGACAGATGGTTCCGAACGAATCTTCCTTATCAAATTTTCTATTATAAATTCTGGTCGACCAAATAAGGTTTTCAACGTGAAGATGATTTTTGGAACATTTTCTGGCATAAGTAGTTGCCATCTTACTGCTTCAAGTGCTTTACCGCGAAGACATTTTTGTAGCCGTATCAAATTTTCGTCGTTGGTGAATCCACATGTAGCAGTCGATCTATCGTAGTTAGATATAAATAGGGGCCAGGTTTCAGGGTTACCGTTGAAAATTGGTAGTTCTCTTGATACAGCTTGACGTGCTACAATTTGTTGGTTGTTTAGCGTGCGATTTTCTATAGATGTTGATGGTTGGAATGACTGTTCTAATACATTTTCCTTCGTATTACACATTGGAGTAGAACCTTTTTCTTTTCCGAATGAATTTTTGTTTTCAAAGATTCAGATTTCATGAAAGATCTAGATCTGGTAACCCATTTTTCAACATCTTCGTGACGATCTATTTCTACGTCGCATATAGCAGAGTGTTTGTCATCAGCAATGGTACTTGTTTCGCTTCTATTCTCACTTAGTTTCATTAGAAGTTCATATTTTTTAGCTAAGTATTTTTCTTGCATACGCTGTTCTTCTTCAAGTCGCTGTAATTCTATTTTGATTCTTCTATCTTGTGAATTTCTTGATGCTACTGATGTCTTGTCGTGATTTTCTTTCTTCCCTGGCGGAGAAACCTTTTCACACTGGATACATATTCCTGTAGCGCTTCCCTTTTCTTTATAAGTTCCAAAACATACAGCGTGGAAATAAAATTTGCATTTAGTGCATTGGATATTATCTTCTAATAAGGGGTGAGAACATAAATGACAATTTTCTGGAGTCTTTTCGGATCTTCCTTTACATTTAATACATTTCCAGTTTTGGTTTTCCACGTCAGAGGTAACACCTACAAATGTATAATGGAATCATGCATCGCAGGCGTCACACTGTACCATAAACATATCGTCGGATTTGTTACAAAGTGTGCAATTGAACTCGTTTGAAGTTTTGTCTTTAGAACCCATTTTATATAACAAATCTTAGTCGTCAAAAGGTTTGTAATTGACAATTCTATTTATGTCAATTAAATTTGTAGTATTGAGAATTGTATTGACTTAGTATTCTCAAGATGGAAGGTCGTTAGACCAAAAAATTGTAATCTCTCGTTATTCAAATCTCGTTTATTTAATGTGAGGAATGGTGAGGTGTGCTACAAATTTCTATAAAATAATTCATAACATTAGTATAATGATTTAAGCGATTTTTACCTAATCTTACAATTGGTATCTTTCCGTATTTTAAATTGTATAGATTATATAATTTTATAGTTTATATTTTATTTTAGACTATTTTCTTCCTTTTGACAGTATTATTTTTCCAACTGTTTTTCCGTTCCACGACAACCTACTTCTACTTTTATTTTTTAGCAGCCTACTCTATTTCTACTTTTATTTTATGGCAGCCTACTGTTTGTCGCCATTGTCAACACTGACTTTATAAAAAATATCTACATCTGCCATCAAATAGTATATGTAAAATAATAAAACTTTTATATGAGCCATTTTTTCTATTACTTATAATAAAAAAGTTAAAGGGGAGGGCGTCTTCCCATACTTATCCTGTATATGTATATATATATATATATATATATATATATATATATATATATATATATATATATATATATATATATATATACAGGGTGTAAATGAAATAAGGGCATTAAATTTGACCAGTAGTATAACTCATCGAGAGCAACAATATTTCTTAATAACTTTTTCTCGAAATCGCATATTTTTTTAGCATTTTTACCACCCCGTAAATTGACGAGTCGTTCCAAATATTTTTGTGATAATTGAATGCAGCAGCAATAGCTATGAAAAATTTTGTTTTAGCAATTGACAGTCCTGTCAATTGTTGCATTTAAATTTTGACATTAGTAATAAACTTGTTTATAATGTAAAATTCTGTCAAAATGCGAGTACACAGACATTGTAATTACTTACATATAGTTTATTTATTTATTTTTTACTCGTATCTGTACTACATGTTACTTGACATCACGGTTCTCATAAAGACAGTGTCATGGAGTTGCCAACGCATTTACACGGAGCGTTTCCAAATCATCACCAAATCATTCTGTTCTTAATATTCGCACATTTGTTAATCTTGTACATCTTTGTCACAATACGGAGTGTCACATATGACAATTTTTAAAAAAGCAACAGTTGTATCCATACCATGTGCAAAAAGGTCAATGTTTTCAGCACATAACAGACTTCAATTTTGGGAATGGCTCATAATGTTCATTCATGAGACTGAATTTACTTGGGAAGGTGTATTTATTATGCACAATATACATCTTGACAGACGAAAATGCTGTAAAAATTTTCATTAAAAAATGTTTGGGGAACATTAAATGGACGACTAATTATTGGTACTCATGTACTTCTTTTAAATGGACAAAAGTTTGTACTTACATTTTTTGAATAACGAATTTAAACTATTATGATTTGTCGACGATAAATAATTATCTCATAACCTAATAACTATGCTTTTTCTCTTCCTCTAGTTACCCCGTCCCTCCTTGTCTTCCTCTATTCACACTATTCATAGGTGATAAAAAGCCTGTTTCAATACACAACTTTATAATTTTGTTATCCAAAATTTAAATTTATTTATTTTAAAAATTGTATTATTACGTATTAATTAATAATAATGTTATTTCCCTTGATTCGTTTATTAATTACTATGACTGTAAGTGTAACCGATAACCGACAATTTTTGAGCTGTTTGTATCCCACTTGAATGGCAGCTGCCCATTTGTTCTCCATGAGCGGGTAACGAAATATGCAGCAAATCTTTAAAGAATTTTAATTCAAAATCTAAAAGACTTAGAAAAAAAAGTTATTAAGAAATATTGTTGCTCTAATCGAGTTACATTACTGGTTAAAATTAATGCACTTATTTCATTTACACCCTGTATATACACTCGTGGCCAAAAAAAACCGGACACCAAAAAAAATAATCTTTTTCGACCTCTAATAAAGTAAATATGGGTTTATTTATATATTTTTTGTTGTGCAATGATCTATTGATATCTATAGTAAGATTAGAAAATAAAAACAGTGTAGGGAACACAATATTTATTAAAATAAAATTTAAAAACCTAGAAATGAACAAAATGAACAAAAAAATTTGTGCTCATTTAAAATGTTTGAAGCAATGTTATTACTTTATTAGGAATATTAATAATGTGTGTTGCCTCCCTGGACTCTAATAACTTCTAACATACGGCGTGGTAAACTTTCTAAACAATTGACGATCTCTTCTGGGCGAATGTTATCCCACTCTTCCCGAAGAGCTATTCTTAGCTGGTCAAAATCGTTTCTGGTATTGGTTGCCGGCGCCGAACACGTCTCCCTAACATGTCCCAGATGTTTTCAATCGGATTTAAATCAGGGCTACGTGCTGGCCACCATAGTCGCCGAATGTCGACTTCGTTTAAATATTGGACGACTATCTGTGCAACGTGTGGACGCGCATTATCATGCATTAAAAGAAAGTTTTCGCCAACAAATGGAGCAAATGGTAACACATGATCCATTAAACATTCGGTTATATACCGATCAGCCGTCAAAGCACCATTTTCCACCAGAACCAGCTCTGTATGTGCAGTCAAAGAAATCCCAGCCCATACCATTATACTGCCACCACCAAATGGTGTTCTTGGGAATATGCAGCTTTCTAAAAATCGTTCGCCTGGCCTTCTCCACACGCGTTCTTGTCCATCTGGTGATCGTAGACAGAAACGGGATTCATCGATTCATCAGTGAACAAAACGGAGCTCCATTGTTCCATTGTCCAATCCGTATGTTCACGCGCAAAACGTAGACGCTCTCTACGATGTGCTGCGAGCAAAGCTGGGCAAGCAGCAGGCCTCCTGGAGCTCAAACCGTTGTCCCAAAACCTTCGGCGAACGGTTCGTGCAGAAATATCAGTTCCATAAGCATCAGCCATTACACTAGAAACAATAGTTGATGGTAAACCTTGATCGCGTAGTACACATAACGTTAATAAACGATCTTCTCGGGGGTTTGTGATGCGTGATCTTCCTAATCCCAGTCTTCTGGTGTACTGCCCAGTTTGACGATAACGTTGGATTGCATCTTGGACAGTACTTTTTGGTACATTCAAAGCTTCGGCGATATAACGTATACTACGACCATCTCTGTTTAAAGCTACTGCTTGAGCAATAATTTCCAGTCGCATTTTAGAAAAATATCACAATCAGCAATACGAGATCTGACAATACAATAAACAACATGCTAGGAGTCACTAAGCAACGGGAACTGATCCATTTGTTAGAAATATTGATTTTTTGATTTTCAACATTTTTGCCCGAATTTACTTTTTTTCCATATTTTTATAAATAAAGTGATTGTTACATATTTTTCAATTTTTAATCTTACTTTAGATATCACTGCTTCATTCCATAACAAAAAATCTGATGTGGCCAGCACATTACCTTCCGTCAGTTCTATGTATTTTGTATAAATGTCATACAGAAAGTTCCTTGCAAAAGATATATTTCTTGTACATTACCTTAAGGGAGTTGTATGTATTTTGTACTAATTTCATACAGAAAGTTTCTAACAAAAGATCCTATATTTCCAGTAAAATTATAACATAAACATATTGTCAACTGCACTTGACACTGACACCTTTCAATCAGAATTTTCTTAATGTATCGCAGCTGTTTCCAGAGTTATAGCAAAGCTGACTAATATATATGATATTTAATTTCTTTATAATTTTTTAACTCTATATCCATTTAATAAGAAGTATAAAATGCATTCAAATCGTATAGAGAATAAATAATTCTTTAATATTTATAATAACATTAAATGTGAAAAAATGATATTTAACATCGTTTTTTCAAGAAAAACTGTTAAAATCTTCAAATGAGGGTACTTCCGGTTGACCAATTATAACCAAAATCTAATCAGCTCTTCACATGGATGTAACGAAGAGGAATACGAAAGAATTATAATTTTTGGAATTGTAGTATTAGAGTTATCGCATTAGAAAATTTTGTCACACACAGACACACACACACACACACACACACACACACACACACACACACACACACACACATACATACACACACACACACACACACATACAGACATCATCGTAAAAATAGTAAAATCGTATTCTAGGGACCCTAAAACGTGCTTATTCGTCAAAAACTCACCACCGAATTTTTTGACCAAAGACAATACCTTCCTTACCTAAAGGTGACGGAAGGTAAAAAATCATAAATAAACCCATATTTATTACATTACAAGTCAATACAATTTATTCTTTTTGGTGTCCGGTTTTTTTTGGCCATATATATATATATATATATATATATATATATATATATATATATATATATATATATGTATATATATATATATATATATATATATATATATATATATATATATATATATATATATATATATATATATATGCACAGATAGTCGTCCAATATTTAAACGAAGTCGACATTCGGCGACTATGGTGGCCAGCACGTAGCCCTGATTTAAATCCGATTGAAAACATCTGGGACATGTTAAGGAGACGTGTTCGGCGCCGGCAACCAATACCAGAAACGATTTTGACCAGCTAAGAATAGCTCTTCGGGAAGAGTGGGATAACATTCGCCAAGAAGAGATCGTCAATTGTTTAGAAAGTTTACCACGCCGTATGTTAGAAGTTATTAGAGTCCGGGGAGGCAACACACATTATTAATATTCCTAATAAAGTAATAACATTGCTTCAAACATTTTAAATAAGCACAAATTTTTTTGTTCATTTCTAGGTTGTTAAATTTTATTTTAATAAATATTGTGTTCCCTACACTGTTTTTATTTTCTAATCTTACTATAGATATCAATAGATCATTGCACAACAAAAAATATATAAATAAACCCATATTTACTTTATTAGAGGTCGAAAAAGATTTTTTTTTCGTGTCCGGTTTTTTTTGGCCACGAGTGTATATACAGGGTGTAAATGAAATAAGTGCATTAATTTTAACCAGTAATGTAACTCGATGAGAGCAACAATATTTCGTAATAACTTTTTTTCTAAGTCTTTTAGATTTTGAGTTAAAATTCTTTAAAGATTTGCTGCATATTTCGTTACCCGCTCATGGAGAACAAATGGGCAGCTGCCATTCAAGTGGGATACAAACAGCTCAAAAATTGTCGGTTATCGGTTACACTTACAGTCATAGTAATTAATAAACGAATCAAGGGAAATAACATTATTATTAATTAATACGTAATAATACAATTTTTAAAATAAATAAATTTAAATTTTGGATAACAAAATTATAAAGTTGTGTATTGAAACAGGCTTTTTATCACCTATGAATAGTGTGAATAGAGGAAGACAAGGAGGGACGGGGTAACTAGAGGAAAAGAAAAAGCATAGTTATTAGGTTATGAGATAATTATTTATCGTCGACAAATCATAATAGTTTAAATTCGTTATTCAAAAAATGTAAGTACAAACTTTTGTCCATTTAAAAGAAGTACATGAGTACAAATAATTAGTCGTCCAATTAATGTTCCCCAAACATTTTTTAATGAAAATTTTTACAGCATTTTCGTCTGTCAAGATGTGCATTGTGCATAATAAATACACCTTCCCAAGTAAATTCAGTCTCATGAATGAACATTATGAGCCATTCCCAAAATTGAAGTCTGTTATGTGCTGAAAACATTGAACTTTTTGCACATGGTATGGATACAACTGTTGCTTTTTTAAAAATTGTCACATGTGACACTCCGTATTGTGATAAAGATGTACAAGATTAACAAATGTGCGAATATTAAGAACAGAATGATTTGGTGATGATTTGGAAACGCTCCGTGTAAATGCGTTGGCAACTCCATGACACTGTCTTTATGAGAACCGTGATGTCAAGTAACATGTAGTACAGATACGAGTAAAAAATAAATAAATAAACTATAGGTAAGTAATTACAATGTCTGTGTACTCGCATTTTGACAGAATTTTACATTATAAACAAGTTTATTACTAATGTCAATATTTAATTGCAACAATTGACAGGACTGTCAATTGCTAAAACAAAATTTTTCATAGCTATTGCTGCTGCATTCAATTATCACAAAAATATTTGGAACGACTCGTCAATTTACGGGGTGGTAAAAATTCCATTCCATAACAAAAAAATCATAAATAAACCCATATTTATTACATTACAAGTCAATACAATTTATTTTTTTTGGTGTCCGGTTTTTTTTGGCCACGAGTATATATATATATATATATATATATATATATATATATATATATATATATATATATATATATATATATATATATGTATATATATATATATATATATATATATATATATATATATATATATATTTAATATATATATATATATATATATATATATATATATATATATATATATATATACAGAATGTACCAAAAATTGTGGGCTGACTTTATATAGGCGGCTTCTACGACTAAGAATAAGGAAAAATATTATATAAACATTTGTCCTAAAATGGTTCCTTACAGAGTTACAGGTAATTGAGATTTTTTAGTTTTTCCATGACCCGACAAGCTCAGCAATGTGTTGCTACCATATACCTATTAACTAATATATTGATGATCCTTTGCTTTTCTTGAAGCCAAAACTGTGAAATGGAAATATCATTGCTAAATCTATCTCACACACAGTCAACCTTATGTGCATGCTCGTAAACCTTGACACTATTGGCTAACGACATCATGATCACTTTTATCATTTAGATTGCGAATCACAGTTCGAAGGAACATGGCTGATATGACTTCTGATTATTGACGAATAGTGCTAGAAATTTTAAATTTAAATTTGAGAAGTAAAGTAATGTACCTTCTATTTATATTGTTTGTAAATTCTTGAATATAAATACTAGTAATACTAAATAACAATAAAATATTCTAGTGTTAAATTTGAATTAAATAATTTGCTTTGTTTTACTGTAAAAATAATAAGAATGCAATCTGGTCAGGATGATTATATTAAGGTGACAGTAAGGTAAAGAAGAATAAAAAAAATAATTTATAAAATATTTATTGATTTCTAAATAGCACAATTTGATGATACTTATTTCTAATATAATCATCTTTTCCGCTAGTAATTTCGTTTCGTGATAAAATCTAATTTTTAGAAATGTATTGATAATAATTTTTATAATTTGTGTTTTTTGGTTGTCTAAAATAGTTTGTTATTTGACGTGGTTAACAAATTCGGTTGTATTAAGCACATGAGGAGAGCATTGCTGAAACAAAATAATCATGCGTTGTTTTTTGTTTTAACTATTTAGTTTTGAACATTTCCCGTTGGCTTTGCCCAAATACCCTTTCAGCCTTTTTACAAAAAATCTGATGTGGCCAGCACATTACCTTCCGTCAGTTCTATGTATTTTGTACAAATTTCATACAGAAAGTTCCTTGCTAAAGATTCTATTTCTTGTACTTTACCTTCCGGCAGTTGCATACATACAAACATACATACATAAAATCACGCATTTCCCACTTAGTGGGTTAGCACAAACCCGAAAGAATAACAATAACATCATCCAAAAAAAATCAGTCTCTCTTTCAACAACATTCGTATTAACCTGACATCATAGGCATAACATATATTCCTCACTCTTAACATATTAAAGTGACCGAGTTGCGGTAGCGAAATACCGCAACCGGACCACAATAATAGTTACGAAACAATCATCCTTCGCCACACATTCCTGTCTAAGCACACTTCTTTCGCCTCAGCCACATTCATAATCGCATTCATACACGCTCTTCTTCTCTTCCCACTCGGAAACTTTCTCTCTTTTAGTACCTTCTCAATCACATCCATCCACTTACACACTGGACGGCCACGCAATCGAACACCCTCAATTTCACCAAGATATACACGCTTTACAAGCCGTTCACTCTTCATTCTCTCCACATGACCAAACCATCTCAACTGGCTCATTCCTACTCTCTTAACAACATTCTTCCTAACCATACATTCTTCATACACCAAATTATTCCTCACGCGATCTCGTCTTACATATCCACATACTCCACGTAAATACCTCATTTCCACGGCAGTCACTCTCTTTTTATGCAGTTGCATGTATTTTATGCAAATTCCATAAAGAAAATTTATAGCAAAATATCCTATATTTCCAACAAAATTATAAGACAAACACACTATGTCAATTTCACTTGACACTGACATCTTTCAATCAGAATTTTCTCAATATAGTAGCTGTTTCCATAGCTATGGCTACTTTATGAAATTTAATTTCTTTATAATTTTTTAACTCTATATCCATTTAATATTAAGTATAAAATGCAGTCAAATCGTATAGAGAATAAAATATTCTTTAATATTTATAATAACATTAAATGTGAAAAAATTATATTTAACAGTGTTTTTTCAAGAAAAACTGTTAAAATCTTCAAATGATGGTACTTCCGGTTGACCAATTGTAACCAAAATCTAATCAGCTCTAGGTATGAATGCAACGAAGAAGAATACGAAAAAATTAAAAATTTTGAAATTATAGTATTAGAGTTATCGCAGACGAAATTTTTGTTACACACACACGCACACGCACACACACACACGCACACACACACACACACACACGCACACACACATACACACACATACAAACACATACACACATGTGTGCGTTCGTGCGTGCGTGCGTGCATGCGTGCCGGCGTGCGTGCGTGCGTGTGTGTGTGACGATTTTTGTCGTCCACGATAACTCTTATAACAAACCTGAAAATATATCTATTTTTCGTATTTAAGCTTCCTGCATTCATATAACGAGTTGATTAGATTTTAAGTAAAATTGGATAAATGGAAGTGATACTTTACTTGAAACCCATAACGGTTTTTAATGAAAAACTATATTAAAATATAATCCAAAACTTTTCAATTTTAGTATTTAAGACTTTTATATCATGGGAATTAACATATTAGATTTTGGCTAATATTAATCAACTAGAAGTGATACTTTACTTGAAGCTCTGAACAGATTCTCGTGAAAAATATATCATGATTTATTTCTAAACTTGTCAAATTTAGTATTTAAGACTTTTATATGAAGGAATAACATATTAGATTTTGGATGCAGTTGATAAACCGGAAATGATACTTTATTTGAAGCTCTGAATAGATTTTCGTGAAAAATATATTGATACAATCGAAAACTTTTCAAATTTGGTATTTAAGACTTTTATATTAACGAGAACGACATATTAAATGTTTTCTAAAATTGATAAACCGGAAATACTACTTTACAGGAAGATATAAATAGATATTTTTGAAAAAATGTATTAAAACATGATCCAATACTTCTCAAATTTGGTATTTAAATCACGTGTATAATTTGAAACAACATTAGATTTTGTTTACGAACGATCAACCGGAAGTGATACTTTACTTAAAGTTTATTGCTATTTTAAACATGGAATTGACGGGAGGTAATGTGTTGGCCAAGTCAGATTTTTTTATTTAGTCATTAAATAACTAATAGCGTGTATATTGAAGGTTCATGTTTGTTTAAATTGTAGATATATCAGAAAGAATTAAAAAGTTTAATAAATATAATAACAGATGAGTTTTGGAATGAGAAATCCATAAGTTCTGAAGAGGAACGCAATGTTATTTTAAAATACGCTCGATTTGCTCACCTCTGTGTTCTACTGGAAAATGTACTTGGATTTCCGGCTGCAATGTTGTATATCATTTATCCGGTGGGTGAAATGGTCGTGAAGAGCATAAAAAATCCAAACGAAGAATTTAAACGTATTCTACCATTCAACACATGGTGGCCAAATAACTTCAGTAAGTGAATTATATAACAGTTAGGTATGTAACATATGTTCATTCATTCATTTATTTATTTAATTAATTATTCCGTTATTTACTTATTTATCTATTTTTTGTTCATTTATTTATTTATTCATATATGGCTTAGAATTTATCAATATTAGTACATATATATATATATATATATATATATATATATATATATATATATATATATATATATATATATATACAGGGTGTAAATGAAATAAGTGCATTAAATTTAACCAGTAATGTAACTCGACGAGAGCAACAATATTTCTTAATAACTTTTTCTTGAAATCGCATATTTTTTTTAGCATTTTTACAACCTCGTAAATTGACGAGTCGTTTAGTCTTCTAGATTTTGAGTTAAAATTCTTTAAAGATTTGCTGCATATTTCGTTACCTATCCATAGAGAACAAATGGCTGCTGCCGTATTCAAGTGGGATACAAACAGCTCAAAAATTGTCGGTTATCGGCAGTGGCGTACCTAGGGTGGGGCAAACAGGGCAGGTATAGATATGAACTTTCATGATGCCGCCTTAGATTTAAAAGGTTGAAGAGATTATTTACGCAATGAAAGAGAAACTTTGGTGACTGAAGCTCTGGAAATTGGACTCTGTCAAAACTGGGATGTTGAAACCGAAAAACGCCAGCGGCGAAAAATCTTCGGATAGCCATGCAAATAAAGTTGACAAACAACAAATTAAAACGGATCTTAAATTATCTGAGAGTCTCCATGGGTCAAGATCGATTAAGTGATCTTGCTTTGATGAGCGTTGAAAGAGAAGAAACTGAAAAGACCGATTTCGAGCACGTTATTAATGCCATTTTTTGATCGTAAAGACCCCCGGAATATATGGTATAAGTGTGTCGGTCGAGTCGCGGAACTCCCGTATATTGATAGTTATTTTGTTATTGTGCTAATTCATTCATGGTTGAAGTTACTTCGATATATATATATATATATATATATATATATATATATATATATATATATGTGTGTGTGTGTGTGTGTGTGTGTGTGTGTAGTTTAATCGTCACTGTCGATTAGTTAAAGAGATAAATTTTAGTGGGTATATCAGTGGGATGTTTTTCTGGGCTTAAATTTGTTTTAGTAAATTCGTTGAAAATCTGTCAAGCTTTCGCGTATTTCGTGTAAAATACACGAAAGCTTGACAGATTTTAAAAGAATCTACTAAAACAAATTTAAGCCCAGAAAACATCCCACTGATATACCCACTAAAATTTATCTATATATATATATATATATATATATAAGGTTATTATATATATATATATATATATATATATATATATATATATATATAATATTAATAATAATGATAATAATAATAATAATAATAATTATATGCTTTATTGAGGTAATCTCAATGGCAAGGGACAGCCAAGGGTTATCTTCCACCTAACCAGTATATATATATATATATATATATATATATATATATATATATATATATATATATATATATATATATATATATATATATATATATATATATATATATATATATATATATATATATATATATATATATGGATATTCTTAAGTAATTTCAACAACAATACAAATGCCACATATCTCGCTACATTAAACCAAGAAAGAAGTAATCTTGATTTTACATTTTTGACAGGGGGCGCAATTACGACCCTTCCCCTGGGCACCATTTCACTTAGGTACGCCACTGGTTATCGGTTACACTTGCAGTCACAGTAATTAATAAACGAATCAACGGAAATAACATTTATTATTAATTAATTCGTAATAGTACAATTTTTAAAATAAAGAAATTTAAATTTTGGATAACAAAATTTTAAAGTTGTGTATTAAACCAGGCTTTTAATTACCTGTGAATAGAGGAAGACAAGGAGAAACAAGGAGGAAGAGCAAAAGCATAGTTGTTAGGTTATGAGATGATTATTTATCGTTGACAAATCATAATAGTTTAAACACGTTATTCAAAAAATGTAAGTACAAACTTTTCTCCATTTAAACGAGGTACATGAGTACCAATAATTAGGCGTCCATTTATTGTTCCCGCCCAAACATTTTTAATGACATTATTTTCGTCCGTCGAGATGTGTATTGTGCATAATAAATACACCTTCCCAAGTAAATTCAGTCTCATTAATGAACATTATGAGCCATTCCCAAAATTGAAGTCTGTTATGTACTGAAAACATTGAACTTTTTGCACATGGTATGGATACAACTGTTGCTTTTTTTAAAATTGTTATATGTGACACTCCGCATTGTGATAAAGATGTACAATATTAACAAATGTGCGAATATTAGGAACAGTATGATTTGGAAACGCTCCGTCTAAATGCGTTTGCAACTTTATAATACTGTCTTTATTTCAACCACAAATTAAAATGTAGTAAAGATACGAATAAATAAATAAACCATAGGTAAGTAATTATAATATCTGTGTACTCGCTATTTGTAAACGTAAGCATTTTGACAGAATTTTACCTTCTAAACAAGTTTATTACTAATGTCAAAATTTAATTGCAACAACTGACAGGACTGTCAATTGCCAAAACAAAATTTTTCAGAGCTATTGCTACTGCATTCAATTATTAGAAAATACTTGGAACGACTCGTCAATTTACGAGGTTGTAAAAATGTTAAAAAAATATGCGATTTCGAGAAAAAGTTATTAAGAAATATTGTTGCTCTCGACAAGTTATATTACTGGTTAAATTTAATGTACTTATTTCATTTACACCCTGTATATATATATATATATATATATATATATATATATATATATATATATATATATATATATATATATATATATATATATATAGCCTGTCTAACAACTCGCGCCCCAGACGAAACTGACACTTGCCGACGACAATAGGTTGCCAACAAATAGAAGAAAATTATTTGCGGCTGCTTGCATAAGGGAGTTACAAGACTTTTTAATCCACCAATCCCGGAAGGATATCTTGAGGTGTGATGATATTATTACAAAATAAAACTGGTTGCTAGGTTTTAAAAATACTACTAGTGAGTTACAAAATTTGTTTGACTTACTGTACTTTTGACACTTTAGAGTTGACTTTTCACTGTCAACAAATTTAGGTTAGCGAAGGTGTCATCCGAGATCATCATTTATATCGTACAGTGCAACGTATTGTAGCAGCTGTGTAAAATGTGTTAAACGAAAATATTATGTCATTTGAATTCTTTGAGATTAAAACAACAAATGATGGTTCTAAAAAGAACCGTTTTTATTGTAATGCAATTTAATTTGACACTGACATTTTTTGAAAACTACAGACGCCCACACATTTTAAAGAAGATTTGATTTGTATAAAACTCTAGTAACGTAAAATTACGGCAAACGCACAAGGTGTAGGTCTCTGATTGGTCAATTTTGAGACGTGTTTTCTCGAATATTTTTAAGCTAGATTTTTTTTTCTTCGAAATTGCACATCCGAATGCAGTCGCGTGTTTCCTCATTCGCTCTGGGACGCGAGTTGTGAGACAGCCTGTATTTACTGTAAAGTTAAATAATCATACCATTTTCAAGAGTTGCAAATTTCGTTAAATTTAGTCGCCAATTATTTCAATTTATGTGTTTAACACACAGATATAAAATAAATAGATTGATACATCCGTATGCTAGCTTTGTGATTTCATGGGCGGTTCTGCCTGCCAAACTACGCTAGCTACATTTTTTTTGCAGCACTACAAGGCAGTACATATCTTTCCCTTGAATTGCCAGTATGTACAAAATATTAATTAAATTGCACTCAAAAGTAAAAATCAAACAAAGTATTAAGCAGCTTGCACACTAGCTAGTATGAACTTGTTTGCAAATAAACATAGAACCCAGTGGAGGTGCGTCAGGTGAGGCAAGTGAGGCCAGGCCTCACCTCTTAAATTCAAAACATTTGTAAAATTTTATAATTTAATTTTCACTTAAAATGTATTGAAGTAATACAAATTTACAATATTTGAATTCTCAAACAATTATTGTTACTATAATATGCCAAATAACCATGCAAATATTGTTATTTTCACGCGAACTTACTGTCCTCATGGACAATAATAGGGCAATACATAAGTGCGAGGGAGACGGCACGATTTTACCCTCTCTACGCTCTACACTACTGGAGTAGTGCAGATGAGCGAAGCGATGGCTTGGCCTCTTTCGTTCTGAGCGGAGCGGACGTAAGCGCTTACAACAGGAAATGCTTGCTTCAAAGAAGTATATTTGTACTATTTTCAATTAGTTTTTGTAAAAACGATTTAATAATTACTAGTTATTGTTACTTTTGTACTTTTTTATGTTTTCATAAATTTGAACCTATTATTTATTTCTATTTGAATTGTACCTACTATTACTTGTCACAATTATTTAAATTAAACATTTATAAACAATTAAACAATATATTGCCGTTAATAAATCATGAATTGTAGAAATGTACAAATACCAACAACCAAGAGACAAAGCAACAGTACGAACTATTTACAACAATGGGAATAATTTAATTGAACTTTTAAAAAAAAGGTAAATTAAAAAATGATTACAATGATTACATTTGCATCTAATATTTTCTTTATTAGTTTTTCTCAATTATATAAATATAAAAAATATAATCTTGCAAGTGCAAAATAGCAAGATAAAAGCATTGGAATAATAGGTGAGGTTCAGAGTTCAGAATTTCTTGGCCTCTGTTGAGTGGTGGGGAGAACCCAATAGCTGCTGCCTAGGCTACACACTACACGCTCGTGCCGCGTAGCTAGCCAGCTAGCAATTACTCAGTAATATTAGGTACGTTCAATGACCAAAAGTGCTATCTAGCTGCTAGTGCTTGTATTACAGCGAAAAAGTTTAATTACTGAACGACATTAAAGTTGACATTTGAGATTAAAATCAAAATGCAGGCGATTGTGTTAACATAATTTTGCGACAAAACAGATTTTGTTAAGTAAATTGTTGCAGCAGTCACTATGTGCAGCGCAGTCAGACAAATATGCAGTTAAAGCACTGTGCATATGCAACACAAACTTAAGAAGTATAATATTTGGTATTGTATTTTGGATACAATAATAAACTTCCTTTGAAAAGTACAGACCAATTTCTGGTTCTTTTGATTAATTCTACAATTTCCGTTAGAAAAACGATTTCGCGCTGTTCGTTCATTTTGAATTAAGTACCTAGCACTAACCTAGCAATGAAATCATATGCTAGCCAGTGCTCGAGCAAAACATTGTCAGCTGATACTTAGCAGGTCGTTCAGTTATCTAGCGCTAACAGTTGCTAGCTAGCAGCTAGCTAGCGCTAGAGCTATTGAACGTACCTATAATATTTAATTTAATGCAACATTGTATTTTCAGATTTTCTGTTTTTGTAGTTATTGCTTATATGCTCACATCTCGCATCATAATTATAATTCAATTACTAAATGTCTTCTAATGATTTCGTAAATTTTATTAGAAAAAATAAAGATGCAAATAAAAATTTATTGGTAACTTTAAAATCGCAAAAGAAATATAAATTCAAAATTATTTTTTAATATTTAAAACTGACAATGTTACTTTTGTTATAGGAGTTTTCTTAATTTTGTTAATATTTTATTTTAATGTACGAGGTGTGTTCAAAAAATATCGCGAATTTTGTGTTTTTTCAAAAATTATTTATTTATTCATGAATATCTATTTTGTCCCCTTCAAAGTAATCCCCATGAGATATTATACACTTGTGCCAACGGTTTTTCCAATCTTCAAAGCACTTCAAAAAATCATTTTTTTTTATCTTGTTCAGCTCCTCCTTCGATGCCGTCTTTATCTCGTCAAGCGTAGCGTAACGTCGTCCTTTCATGGGCCTCTTCAGTTTAGGGAACAAGAAAAAGTCACAGGGGGCCAGATCTGGGGAATACGGTGGCTGCGGCATCATTAGTGTGTTGTTTTTGGCTAAAAAGTCGCGCCCAAGCAACGATGTGTGAGCAGGGGCGTTATCGTGGTGCAAAAGCCAATTTTTGTTCTTCCACAAATCCGGGCGTTTCTGGCGGATTGCTTCGCGCAAATTGCGCATAACTTGCAGGTAATATTCCTTATTGACCGTTCTACCCTGTGGCAAGAACTCATGATGCACCACGCCCCTGCAATCGAAGAAAACTGTCAGCAAAACTTTCACATTCGACCGAACTTGGCGCGCTTTTTTCGGTCTTGGTTCGTGCGGCAGCTTCCATTGAGATGATTGAACTTTGGTTTCCACGTCATAACCATAAACCCACGATTCGTCACCAGTTATGACCCTCTGGAGCAAATTTGGGTCGTCGCGGACAGAGTCCAACATCTCATTAGCAATGTTCATGCGATGCTGTTTTTGGTCGCAATTGAGCAATTTTGGTACAAATTTCGCGGCGACCCGTCTCATGCCCAAATCATTGATAAAAATCGAATGGCACGAGCCAATCGATATGTTTAGGTCCTCAGCAACTTCTCTAACGGTGATTCGACGATTGGCCAATATCATTTTCTCCACTTCATTAATTTTTTCGTCTGTTGTTGAAGTGCTCGGGCGTCCGGCACGCTTTTCGTCGTTCACATCTTCTCGGCCTTCTGAGAACATTTTGTACCACCGATAAACGTTGCTTTGGTCCAAGGTAGCTTCTCCGTATGCCACAGTCAACATTCGGAATGCATCCGCGCACTTAATTTCGTTTTTCACACAAAATTTGATACAGGTTCTTTGTTCCATTTTTTTGAATAGGTAAAAATCGAAGACGATCCAAAACACGTGCAAGCAAAGCAGCTGTCAACAATTAAGTGAACATTCAAAATGGCCGAGCTTGTCGACATAAGTGAGAGACATGAGTACCAACATAAAGCCACAAAAAGATCGAAATTCGAATATACGTAACCCGCGAAAATTCAAAATTCGCGATAGTTTTTGAACACACCTCGTATATAGAAATAATTGTTAAGTTCAAATAAATGTTATTTTGTATTTCTTTTCAAGTGTTTAATAAAATATATTTTTTTGCTATTATTATTTTGTCATCCTTTTCTACTAAAAATCATCCTTTTTTGTCTGCTGTGTCCTCCTTCGTGATCTAAGATCTGGTCACCCTACTAAATGCAGGTAGGAGCTGTATTTACATAAATATATTCATAAAGTAAAAATGTCATTTTTTTAAAAAAAGGAAACTATCATTATATTATAAAAAAATATACATATTACCTACGTTTAGAAAATAAAATAAAGAAAAAAACAATATCATTATTATTTTACCATAGAATAATAACTCGCACACTTACAACAGATGCTACTAGGTTCTATTTTTATCGAGCAATCTGGCTAGCTGTGGCTACGAGAAGTACAATGCTCTCCCTTCCACTTTGCCTCGTTGCTCCTCGTAGACATGTAATTCTTCGTTTTCTTCACTAGTTTCTGAATTTTTGATGAATAAGCACGTTTTAGGGTCCCTAGAATACGATGTCTGTATGTATGTGTTTATATGTATATGTATATATATATATATATATATATATATATATATATATATATATATATATATATATATATATATATGTGTGTGTGTGTGTGTGTATGACATGACAAAATTTTCTAATGCGATAACTCCACTACAATTCCAAAAATTATAATTCTTTCGTATTCCTCTGTTACATCCATGTGAAGAGCTGATTAGATTTTGGTTGTAATTGGTCAACTGGAAGTACCCTCATTTGAAGAATTTAACAGTTTCTCATTAAAAAACGATGTTAAATATAATTTTTTCACATTTCATGTTATTATAAATATTAAAGAATATTTTATGCTTTATACGATTTGAATGCATTTTATACTTCATATTAAATGGATATAGAGTTAAAAAATTATAAAAAAATTGAATATCATATATATTGGCGAGCTATGCTATAACTCTGGAAACAGCTGCTATATTAAGAAAATTTTGATTGAAAGGTGTCAAGTGCAGTTGACAGTATATTTGTGTTATAATTTTACTGGAAATATAGGATCTTTTGCTAGAAAATTTCTGTATGGAATTTGGATAAAATACATACAACTGCCTTAAGGTAGTGTACAAGAAATAGAATCTTTTGCAAGGAACTTTCTGTATGACATTTATACAAAATGCTTGAAATAAAACGATTAACTGAAACAATTATAACTATTTTTATTAATTGAAACAATATTTTTTTTGTCATAATACAGGAAGTAAGAATAAGGAACATTTAATAACAACAAAATGATTTGTTTTACTTCAAGCCACAGTCATGGCTCACTATTCTCTTTCCAATTAGGTGTATAAAAAAGTGCCCGCCATTTTACTTTTTAATAATGTAACATATGGATTATTTTACATGATTGTAAAGCAAATTTGATGTACTTTTCAAATTTGTAAGAAAATGTAGTATGTTCCATTTGAAATTTGAAAGTAGATATTAATTACTAATAAACCGGAAGTGGTATCAGGAATATATATAATATAACCAATTTTTTTAGGAAAGACAGTAACCATTATCGAAAATTAAATTGTTATTGTAATGCCATTTTGCAAAAAAAAATATTGTCATTATTATTTTAATTATGATTTCTTTATTGAGTAAAGAATATGTGTAAAAAGCGATGATTAAATGGATTATTATTATCCCATAAAAGTTTTTCAAGACCACAAACATTTCTCCTACAATGTAATTATGGTTGTTAATTATATATTTGATGTATGAATAAATGTTTGGTACTTATTTTCAATTTCTTCCTGCACAAATATAAACAATAAATTAATTAACCCTTCCATTTGCTAACATTTGACATTAACGGGCGGAATAACGACAAGTGAATTCTTATCGTTCACGAACTACGTAAAATAACGACAATACGATTTCAATATAACGACATTGGTTTTACAGAATACGCTTTTTGAAAATTATCGTTATTTCACAATTTTTTCATCTTAACGATACGTTATAGTATAACGATATTCTGACAGAATAAGCCAGTAAATACTTTAAAATTGCAAGTGTATTTAAATCATTGATTTATACAAGATATTTATATTCAAATAAAAACTGTCCTTCATCCCAGTTAAAACTATGGTTAATAGAGATCTTGCCGTCCCTGAAAAGTAAAGGATGTTATATTAAGCGTGGATGGAAACCAACATGGAGATGGAGAGAAGCGGAGTGATTAGCTTCCGGTGGGTTCCCAGTGTTGCAGTTTTTGGTAACTAAATCATACTAAATGGTAGCAAATATTTTATGATTAAACGTACTTGTAGGTTCAAATAAGACTTTATTACTGTTTGATTAGTTTTATTAATGACAGGAATGTGTTAATGTTCATATTGAAATAGTTTGGGGATCAGAATTTGGTGATATATTAGTTACTTTAGAGGCAAACTAGATTATTTAGTAACTAATCAAAACACATTTTCTCGCGACCGTATATGAATAAAACGATAGTCGTATAGAAATAATTTGGTGTTCAGAATTTGGTGATAAATTAGTTATCCTGAGGGCAAATTAAATTAGTAACTAAAATGGTGTAATAAGGTAGGTACTTGATTAATTGATTCATACCTCTTAGTAAATGACAACGCATTTTTTTGATATATATATATATATATATATATATATATATATATATATATATATATATATATATATATATATATATCTATATATATATATATATAATTATCAATAGATTAATAGATAACACGAACATGATAAGGTATATTATGAGATGCGAAAATTTTGTCACAATTAGCCGAGAGTTAAGAGTGAAGGTTCATAGTAAAATCATGGTGTCGTCTATCGACTCTATTTCCAATTTAACGTTGGGAGAATTACTCCCTTACATCATGACTGTTACCGCTGGATTAATAATAACTAAATATATCTGTGACTTTTTCACACGAGAGACTAATGTAAGTATGAATTACAAAATTATCAGTAAACGTAAGCATTTTGACAGAATTTGTCTTATAAACAAAGTTATCACTAATGTCAAAAATGTAGTTGCAACAATAGGACTGTCAATTGCTAAAACAGAATTTGTCATAGCTATTGCTACTGCATTCAATTATTAGAAAAATACGTGGAACGACTCGTCAATTTACGGGGTTGTAAAAATGCTAAAATAAGAGATTTCGAGAAAAAATAATTAAGAAATATTGTTGCTCTCGACGAGTTATATTACTGGTTAAATTTAATGTACTTATTTCATTTACACCCTGTATATACAAGGTGTTACTTAAAAGCAGGCCATAGGCGTTTAGCATAGGAAATCAGTTTTTCCTTGCGCAAAATTTCCTATTTAACTTTGGATACAAAATCTGTATGTAACTGTTTTCTTAATAATAAAATAAATTATTAGTTTTTGACTTCTAACCGATTAAATTTTTTTAAGAATTTGTTAAATTTGCTTCACTTTGAAGAACTTTATATTATCTTGCTTTGCATTAAAACACCTTTGACCTTGAAAATTTTCAAAAAATCGCCTGCGGCGCATTTTTTCCACACATTTTTAATCCATCAATATGTTTCGTATTGTAATATTATAAATCTGGCAACCCTAATATTTGGCTTCACCTCACTCTAAATTCTCGCACCGCCACTGACAGGACCAGAGACAACTATCTAAAGAGAGATTGGAAACTCAATGCTTTTGTATCGTCATAAGGTTCGCCATCTATCAACATATGCAACTAACTAAACCACCGTGACTAGATCTTTAATATGTAGACCGGTGTTTTTAAAATTAGTTTTTTTTTTAATATTTGAAAGAAAAAGAATAACTCATATTCATGTGTATGTTTATTTAAAATAATATTAATAAGAGAGTTTAATATTTATCCAGATAATTATTTTGAGGAATAGTGAAAAATTTAATAGTTTGTGTGTATACAAGTTTGTATATTTTTTGCAATATCTTCACCTCTTCTCGAGATTCAATTTCTAATTTGTGTACTGTAATATTTGAGCCATATTTTTACATCTATGTATGTGATGTAAACTAAAACTTGTGAGCAACACAATCGGATATGTACATCGTTGTATTAATATTATTTTTTTTAAAGAATTTTTAAATATGATTTAAATATGTGTTGAAAAGAGACCTACGTAGGTGAAAAAAAAAGAAACGAAAATTGGGAGCTAAGGAATATCAACCTCCCACATATTCATAGTTCTTCACATAACTAATATAGTTTGATCTTTATGAACGATATTGTCAGCTTTTAAACTACCGTGGATTTCTAGTTCTTTTTGTGTTGGTTCCTTTCTTTTCTCATATAGAATTCTTCTGAAGAATTGCAAATGATCATGGTCATTTGATGAATGTTCAACAGGATATTTATCTCCTAATTTGTAAGTTTCGGGAAGTTCTATATCATTCGATGTACAAGCATTAAGAATTTGTACTCCATGAAATTCTACAGAAACATGTATAAGAAAAATTTATAAATATTATTATATGAAAAGTAATTGTTGAATAATGTTAATTTAATAAGCACACTGTACTGTCATTATGTTATCATGGCATTTTGTTCTTGTCTGAATGACGTTGTTGTCATGGTAACAAAAATGTCACTAGTTAATTGTTAAGATTTTGATTTGTACGTGACATATATGATTATTGATTTACTAAAATATACTGTTCAAAAATACAGTTATGTTATTTATTTAATAACCATAACAGTAATTAAGGTTCAAAAGATACCTTACGAGTTCTCTGTATGTTTTAAACATATAAAAATTTAAATAACGTGGAATTAAAAATTATGTATGTCATGTCAACTTTTAAATTTTTCAGTTTGACGTTTAA
The DNA here is from genome assembly GCA_963082715.1 of Harpalus rubripes. Classification (NCBI taxonomy): domain Eukaryota; kingdom Metazoa; phylum Arthropoda; class Insecta; order Coleoptera; family Carabidae; genus Harpalus; species Harpalus rubripes. The sequence continues at coordinate 9,293,281 of OY720466.1, read as the reverse complement.
ATGTTCCATTATATTGTTTTGCATTGCCTTCTATGTTGTCTTCTTCATTTTTGTGATTTTGCTACCCTCTGAAGAAATATGCAAGGAACTATTTTCGTCGCGCTCCGTTTATCTCTCATCACCAAACAAGGCCACCCATAAGTCCAATCTCTGTTTAGATAGTTGTCTCTGCACAGAACAAACCAAACTTCCGAATCGACTGAACACAGCAGCGTGCGATGTTACAAGTTCATATTCTGATTGGTTATCCGTTTAAAAAGAGTGGCGCGAGTGATGCGTGCGCAATTAGCGTAGTTTTCTCCATGAAATCACAAAATCTGACGCCATTTTCATAAACTTTAGCTATCTATTTATTTTATATCTGTGGTTTAACATAGCGGTATATACCTGTTATCTAATATAGCCGTTTCGCGGTTGTTGATGATTGTTTAATTTCATTTAAAAATCTCTAGCCGGTCTTATTTTGAGCGTTTGCGATGTCATTATATCCTTATTTATTATATATGCGCGGCTCTCCTATTTCGTTTCAGTGATCACTAGAAGTAGGAAGGTAGCGCACTCGAGTTTACACATGCGTGCCATATATCAGGCGAGAGTTTAGTTAAAAATTCGAATAACGCCGCAAAGTGTGCTAACAACTTTGTAAATAATAAAGTACGATAATAAAGGTTGTGTATTATATTTTTTTAATTTCTTTGACATTCGACATCCTTCAAACTCGCGCTTTCGCCTAATCCAGTAGATGGGTCGATCACCTTGATTGTTATGTCGTAATTTATCTCTAAGCTAAGGACTACAACCTTCTACACTGAACCTAGCTGTCTACAACAACCCATCCTTTGTAGGGGCCCTCACATTTGCGCCTAGCAAGTTAAACTGGTGCGCAACACACAGGATCTAGCTATTTTTGTTGTTCGTTATCGCTTAGTTAGTTATTGCTGTGTTTAGTTATAACTACTTAGCTAGTTAGTTATTCTGGTTTTGTTTAATTATTGTATTTTGGTTAATGTTACTTTTGTCTGCGTTCTGGTGACGTTATTGCTTACGACACTCCATTTCTCCCATGATCTGAATATGAGATTTGTGAAAGCAAACTGAAAGATTTAGGCACTATATTAGACAAGTTTATGACGATGCGAATCTGTTACAAGATTAATGTTTATATACAGGGTGTTAATACTAAGTTGTAACACACGAAAACGGCAGTTAGAACTTATTGAAACAAACAACTTTTCTTAGTTCAATTTGTTGATTTGGAGCCCCAGTTCATAGTTATTGGTGTTCTTTTGTTTTTCGAAAAATCGTCTTTATTCCCTTATTTTATGTGATATTTAAAAAATACAAAAACTTTCTGCATTTTCTTTCGGTTCTCTAAAACATATATATTTACAGTTATTTTCTATTTTACCAAACAACAAAATGGCGACCGATCAAAAATTTTAAAACAAGATCGATTTTTGAATTAAAACATTTATAAAATACTTAAACTATCTACCATAACATTTGTTTGAAACATTTTTTTCGATCTGTCAAAAAAAAGTTTTTATTCAAATTGAATTACAAGATAAATTTTAACAAACAGCAACAATCATTTAAACAAAGTAGGCTCGCTGCCATTAAACATGAAAATTAAGCAAGGAAAGTAAGAAACAAACAAACAAGAAAAATAAAACAATGAACAATGAAATAACAACCGATTGAATGATGAAAATTATTTAACTTTCTTAAATTAATAAATACAGAGAGTGCTATTCTGGTGTCAATGTTAAAACTTAAAGGTCACCGTTAGCGCAGTTTAGAGCTGAACTCTAAAAAATTGTATTCTAGTGTCAGTTTTTACCGCCGCTAACGCTAGAGGACACCTCTAAACCTAAAGGTGCTAGTGGGTAACCTTAAATCGTTTCAACGCTAACAAGATGGCAGACAAAAAGGGTGACTGCGCCGATATTCAAGATGTTAGAAACGTTTTAGACTTAAATTGTGGAAGAATTAGTGTTGAACGTGAAAGAATAAATCATTTTCAACAGTTTGATGAAGAATTTAGACGAAGATACAGATTGAGGAAAGAAACTGTCAATTTTGTAAATGATTTGGTTAGGGAAGACAGAATCCATTTCACAGCAAGAAATAAATATTACTCCAGAACTACAAATGTTAATATCACTTAGATTTTTTGCGAAAGGGTGCTACCAAGTTGAACTAGGTAAGTAAACTGTATAATTTTATACACAACATAACCTTAAAATTTAACAGTACTTATTATCTAATACATACAAAGATCAAAACAGTATATTTTAAAACATTTTATTAGGTTTTTTCTTTAAATAATAATACATTACATTTTAGATCTGCATGGCAAATGTTATAGTAGATATATTAAGGATTTTATAAATGTTTTATTTTCAAAAATCGATCGAGTGATTTTCAAAATATCTTGTTTTGAAATTTTTGGTCAGTCGCCATTTTGTTATTTGATAAAATAGAAAATAACTGTAAATACAAATGTTTTAGAGAACCAAAAACAAATGCAGAAAGTTTTTATATTTTTTAAATGTTCCTTAAAATAAGAGAGTAATGACGATTTTTCGAAAAACAAAAGAGCGCTAATAACTATGAACTGGGGCTCCATATCAAAAAATTGAACTAAGAAAAGTTGTTTATTTCAATGAGTTCTAACTGCCGTGTTCGGGTGTTACAATTTAGTATTAGCATCCTGTATATATATATATATATATATATATATATATATATATATATATATATATATATATATATATATATATATATATATATATATATATATATAACTTCAGGTACATATTAGAAGGGCATATAGTTCTTAATGTCCTGATTACGGAACAAAAAGAATGTTTCCAAAATTCAAAAATTAGTTTTTGAGGTTTTTGAAGGAATCAGTTTTGGGACACTGATTGAATAGGTAGTTTTAATATTAAATATTACGTTGTATTATGCTTTACGTAATTGCATAAATTAATTTCATTGTTAAATTATTTTATGTAATAGTTATAACTAATTTCACTATTCCAAATATTATAGTATCCAGGGGTACAAAAAATGTTCTTAAGTGAACTACCCTTAATTATAGGAATTTTGAAAAAATTCTTTTTGTTCCGTAATCAGGACATTAAGAACTATATGTCCTTTTAATATGTATCTGAAGTTATAGGACAGCCTGTATATATATATATATATATATATATATATATATATATATATATATATATATATATATATATATATATATGTCGCGGGGTAGTATCACTGGCAAACTCTATGTCGACCAACACTATTTCAGAACCACAGCAATAATATAAACGTGATGATCTCAGCGGGGCGGACATGTACTAACCCTGAGCACCGCTACACACTGATTCCATCCAAGCATTGTAGCCAAGAATGCTTGACGTTTCGATTACGACAATACAATTAAAAGATTATAAGTGATTCATGTAATACTTGATTCATTAAATGATCGTTACGACATGCTTTGATCTTACAATCTCCGACACAGCCATTCTGACGTTTCACACGTCCTCGTGTGAACTATCTGAAAACAAAGAATTTATCCACAGTATTTTCGCTCGGCTATCTCTGACCAATAAGTGCTCAAGTAGTTACAACTTTGTTCACATTTATATTAAGCTCAAAATTTAGCTATAGTACACTAAATTATTTAATGGACGCCTTTTTTACAAGACGTCAAACAAAACATAATTCTGTGACAATACATTTCACCAGTAAATACATGACTACCAATATCAGTATTCAAGCATTGTTATAGCTTGTCCAACAGCGACAGACCATCATTGCTTAACCAGCAATCGATCGCTATTCCATCTTCGCTTAACCAGCGCAAGAAAACCATACCGTCATTGCTTACCCAGCAATGGAACACCCTTCCGTCATCGCTTAACCAGCTCGGAAAACCACACCGTCATTGCTTACCCAGCAATGGAACACTATTCCGTCATCGCTTAACCAGCTCGGAAAACCACAGCGTCATTGCTTACCCAGCAATGGAACACTATTCCGTCATCGCTTAACCAGCTCGGAAAACCACACGACAGAGGCACCTAGTTAGCATGTTACCTTCGGCAGAGGTATCACAGTAGCATACCGAAACACCATGACAGAGGCATCCAGTAGCATGTCATCTTCCATCACGGTTAATAATTCTAACGACTGTAACGAAAATGTCCAATCTCCAGACCAACGCCTCGATTGCTGCTTAGCCACTTTTGTTATAAAAGTTTGTCGGCTCTTCAAAGTTTTAGGCACCCCTGTGGATTTTCAACGATCCACTCGATTAGCCTAACTAAATTGTGGTCTCAACCTCCAGAAGGTTCATTATTGTACGCATGAACCGCTCTACATAAAAATTAGAACATGGATTCATGTGTTATGTAAATAATACGTAATACCAAATCGAAATAATCCGGCATGCTTAAGCTTAAAGCTATCAAAATGTTCTAAATTTGTTAAATAATTCAAACAGATAGTTCTTCTTTTCGTGTTCCTAACTGTATTTTGCCGTAGTGTTTTTTAGTTTAATTTTTTTGACAAGTTAGTTTTGGTCTTATTGGAAGTTAGTAAGTTTTAGTCAGTTGATCTTACACTGTCACAGGTGATGCTGTCTTTTATAATGTTTCTCGTTTGGCCTACAAATCCTCACAGGTATTTTATTTAAAAAATTGTTGTTTATTTAAACTTGTTGTTTATTATTGCTTGATTATACTCTGGAAAATGATTGTTGTTGATTTGTGTCATATATTTTTATTGTAGCACTTGATGAAGGTAAAATAATATACTGAAACGTTTGCAAGAGGAGATGTAGAAACATTTTTTTATCTTCCTTTACATCCATCATCCGATGAACTTTCTTCAATTAAATTTATCCTTGGATACGATCAAAATATGTTAAAGCAATTTGTTCCAGCGTCCATCACGCTGCACTTAGGCGTCCCAAACATTAAGACAAACAATTGAAAAGCAAGTCCCGTCTTGTCAGACTTCTCTGCTTCCAATTGCTGACAGATTTCTGTTGCTCAATTGTTTTTCAAGTAAAACAGTCGGCTTCGCAACCGTGGCAGGCTCCAGTCCGAGCACCAGCTGTCCTGTGCAACTCCTCTGCGGATGATCTAGCTTGCCACAATTTAAACATTCAACAAATTCACAATTTGACAAAACTGGCATGGTCACCCCGAAAACAATCACGAGGAGCCTGATCGGCCACAGCCTCATCAAAACCAAAACGCCAAGTTTTATAGCTACGACCATGCTCACCGGAAATTTAATAAAGTCATAGTATGTTCTGGGAATAGACTCAGGGACTATTTCAAACCACTACCATATTTGTACCTAAATTTCAATATTCATGAAAGTTCCATCCGTAACGACTCAGGGTTTTGGAACATGGACGTGCAGGAACTTGAACAACTTCATAGAAATTGAACCATGAACAATTGATAAAAGTTCACTCAGATTTGAACTGTCTGCACAGCGCTATATTATTCCCGCTAACATGGTACATCCAATACATTCTCTCACTATCAGTGCTACACATCGCCTCATTCGTAGATCTTGGGCAGGATGCTCGCCCATTCTGGCTTATTATTTCGAGACAGACTGGTACAGACTTCTTCCATAATTACAGCTCTCCCGCCACTGTCAACAATATTTTTCCCAAATAGCATCATCGTACGGTAACTTATCCAATGCATCGATCTCTCACTTCAATCACATTACCCTTAATGTCAACGCAGATACCTGAAACCTGAATATTCAAAAGTCCACATGCAATTTATACATTAACAAAATCATCAAAACAAATCCCGTAGCAGCCTCGGACACAAGCCGCTGTCCTTCTAGCAAAAACTAGTGATTGCAGGCAGAAACGAACCACTGGCCATACATCACCGTATTTGGACCAATGATCACTCATGCATCGTCAGTATGGCGGCCAAAATGTAACAAAACACAGCACAAGCGTCTTTGCGGAAGCGCAACGATAGTTTTTCTTTGTATCACATACCACAGGCGCTATGAATACCTGTCCAAGTGCAGTAATGGAATTGATTCTGGGGCCAACGTCTTTGCACTCTGCAAGACAAAACACTTCAAGTTTGGAGATCTCGTAGGCCACTCATAATTTCTAAAACAAAAAGCTACACAAGAGAGTTTTTGGTAATCGCTTTCGGTGGACCGTAGTAAGGCCACTCTTCCAAATAGACTATCTGTCCTGGTTTAGGGATATTTCTAAACTAGAGTCAGCAGAAACGGATCGATTTTATTTGGTCCGTGCTGCCAAATAAAGGAATCCATACACAACGGTTTCATTATATCTCAAGCAATAAATCTGTGTGCTCAATAAACTTAAACAAGTTCTCAAAGGAGAAGCAATCTACTTAACGTCAGATAACCAGGCTGCTTTCACTTGTGAATCAAAGCTAAAATGGGTACCGTAGTGAGTCTTAGGCACTTCCTGTGGATACTTGAAAAGCCATAATTCATAGCCTGGAGATATTAATTTCACCCTCGACGATAAACGTTAAACTGCTATTAGCTCTCAACAAAAGGGACTTTGAATTAAGACAGGTATCTTTACTAGTCATTGTTCTATAAAATACCAAATTTCAGTTCATCAAAACTTTGGAGTGGCTTCCAGACATTCAGTCAAAACACGCTACAGCAGATCTTACTAGTCGCGGTGACAAAAGTCACCAGCGCTTAAAGCCCTCAACCTAATAATGATAATAACAATATCATCTATCTACAATTTGTAGCTCAGTAAACTTTATCTGCAGTTAATAAAATATTAATCTTTAGCATAGTTTCCTAACATATTTCCACCTTTAACTATCTTCCCTAAAGATCTCCAGTGAAATTTTCATGTTATAGTTTCTATTTCGGTACACCATGTTTCTGCACCCGCATCGGTCATATCTGGATAAAAAGTAAGTAACGATATATCAGGTGCCTCAAGGTTGCAGTGTACCTACTCAACGTGTCTGTTAGTTTGCGAAACTTGTACAATGAAAACATTTTACAATCTTTCTTGACATACCGAAACGCTTTAAGGAATTTGTATTAGTTCGTTTGTTATTTCACAAATAACTAACTAAATCGCAAACTGGTTGATACTCCCGATCTGTGACTACTTGACCTACATTCAGTTTAATAATATTGTCACGTCGCAGACGATGTAAAGGAGTAGAATCAAGCTACCAAAAATGAAATACTTATTACGTCATACAAGCTCAATGACAAACATCAATCAAAATATAACAACTGCCAGGAACACCTACTGTAATGAATAATATCTTAAATAACATATATGGAGATCGGTAATCCGGATCATCGGCCATCACAATATCATAAACAACAAACTCAACTTCGTCTCTCGTTTCTCAGCAAGCAACTGACCGAATTGCTTTTCTTACAACAGCAACCCAATTGCCACCAACATAGCTCACAACGATATCTTGAGCTTTGTAATAAAATCTCTTACCAGTATTGGAAGACCGCTTAACATAAATTCAGTACTCATTACTCACGGTTCTACTTAACGAGCTCTTGTAATTTCGTCACCACTCTCTGGGTGGGACACAGACGGAATCCTTATTACTGGTCAATGCCCTATGATGAAAACCTGCAAAAATTGCTAGACGGCCTTTCCATCTTAATCTGCTTGGCCCTACACTTCACTTTACAATTCACCAACAGAACACAAACCCACATACAATATTGTGGATCGCAGGCGAATCCCAGTTCTGATGTCGCGGGGTAGTATCACTGGCAAACTCTATGTCGGCCAACACTATTTCAGAACCACAGCAATAATATAAACGTGATGATCTCAGCGGGGCGGACATGCACTCACCCTGAGCACCGCTACACATTGATTCCATCCAAGCATTGTACCCAAGAATGCTTGACGTTTCGATTACGACAATACAATTAAAAGATTATAAGTGATTCATGTAATACTTGATTCATTAAATGATCGTTACAACATGCTTTGATCTTACAATCTCCGACATATATATATATATATATATATATATATATATATATATATATATATATATATATATATATATATATATATATATATATATATATATATATATATATTAGGACAGTACTTTTACAGATGTTTCTGTTAGAAAACAAATTTAAGCTGGTTTAGTTAGCAAAATATGTATAAAAGCCGGGGCCTGTGGCTGGAGAAATAAGTTGATTGCGAGTAATCTTCTTAACTATTCTAAAGGTCTGAATATGAGTAATCCATCAAATCCTGAAACCGACCTGCAGGTGAACAAAGTTTCCGTTTCTTTTAAAATCCGTACCGTAAGCTCTCGTTGTGATTTTCATATGCCCGACGTCGCACCGCTTGTTGAGCGCAGGCCAAAGCATTTGTGACGTAAGTTTCCCTAAAGGGTTAAATGAGTCACGGATACTCCACAGGGATGTTCTGTTGGGAGGCCGCCAGCTTGTAACAGTGGACACGGGCAGGGTTGAGAACCACAAGAATGGTTATAAAAAGGTATAAGGGCGCCACGTAATTTTTAACCTTAAAATTACGAAAAGGACGGTACGAAATCAAGATATGAAATTTATTAAACCTACCGTGATCTATGTTGCCTGCAAACGACTGAGGTTTGACAAATAAAAGAATGACTTGATAAAATAGAATTTAATAAACGCAAGTTATAGCGCGCTGAAGGCACGGTAAAAAATTGTGAAATGGTACATAGAATTGTACAACAATGTAACAAAATGTAAAGCAAAAACTAAGTTGTAATAAAAGTAAACTATAAAGTACAAAATATTGTTGAACCATAAACCCGTAACCCAGTTTCGAGCGCAGCGTATTTAAGCCTCATTCACAATGAGGTTTCATTACCGATGCCGATGCCACTAATTCTTGCCGATAATTTTTCTACTTATTTATTTAACACATTTTATATGATGCTATTCACAATGAAGAGGTATCGGGAGTGGCAGTGGTAAGAGTATCGGCAAAGAGACAAATGTTTGGCACAGCCAAACTTTTACCCCTACTTCGGGTTACCGCGCTACTACTCGGGCATAGTCGGACTTGAATAGACAGCGAACAGCATGTATTTAGGGTTATATTCTTCTAGGTTATATTTTATGTTTATGCTTTGTGACGGTGGCGTACTGAATTTTGCTTTGTAAATGGACGAAAAGTTAATAATATTAATAGAATCACAACCTGTAATATGGGACAAAAGGATAACTGGATTTAGAAACGTGAATATTAAAGAACAAGCTTGGAAAACCATTTCAAAAAATATGAATCTTCGAATGAAATTGTATTCATTCGAGTATAATTGAAAAATATATGTGTCTGACAACCTCACCTCTTGAATAAGATGCTCATAATCTCCTTGCTGTTCTCTGTTCAAGTTTATTGGTCTTGTCCACAAACGTCGACGATTTTTACTTCTTTAGTATAAGATACCAAGCGCAAGTCCTATAGTTCCAGCTATTAATGGATTCATTAGTAAAACTTTATATATTATTTGTGATAGTAAATAAATTACCCACTAGAAAGGTTATGTTTAGTAGTAACGGCATCGGTAAGTCTTCCTTATTGTGAATGGCAAAAGGCAACGGCAACAAAATCAGTTAGTGGTAAGAGTATCGGTATCGGCATTGGTAGTGTTATCTCATTGTGAATGCACCTTTACACCCACAGCGGCCGAATTGATATCAGTTCAGACGTGGGCAGACATGCCAGTTGATACACGCATTCTATCTGAATTACAAGTTGCAACTAACGGGCAACAATTCAAACAACTAGAATATCGAAAAATATTACTATACGCAAAAATATAGTTCTGCAACAATAAAACAACAATGAGCTGATGGCTCCAATGACATTGATAATATCAATAATAGTTTAAAAAAAACTGAGCTTCAATGTACACAAAATACAAAAATACTGAACTACAATTGACGCTAAATCAAAGTTAAACTTTCTAATAATCAAAATTACGTACAACAGTAATCATTACATAATCAACAACAATTAAGCGCCAAATTTAATTATATTGAAACGATAATCCTCTCAGGCAACAATAAAGATACAATTGGACAAGTTCTTCGCAACAATAAACACAACAGTTAGGGAAGAACGATGGTAAACAAAAAGGTAACTTAGCTCACGTGGGTCTTCGGGGAAATATGGGCTATGCAGTAGGGCAACGGTGACGACAGGGTGGCTCTCCACAGGATACGGGATGCCCAACAATGTGATGATGACGGTAGTGTCTCAAATCCAAGGACCGATGACTTCCCATGTGATACTGCACCAATCCGGATAAACCGGTGCAAGATTTCGCCAACAATGAAATCTTTCTATGTGCCCGTGATTAGAAGTATTCCGCCAATATGCGAATACATCCCAACTCGACGCCAAGATGTACCCAACAATGTACAACCGCGTCTGGGTGAAATTCACTCCTAGCCACAAATATCACAGAACAACTCACTCCGAAAAACTAACAAACTAATCCAAAAATATTGATTCTAAAACGATAATCGAGTACTACTTTATCCGTTCAAAACTAAATCACGTCGTACTGGCCACATGCCACTACGATGGTTAAAGATATATCATCTTTCTCGAAAAGCACGTTTCGAACCACAGACTCACGTTTAACCCGGGCCACGTTCCATGTCAGAGTCTTCTTGTTGACTGAAGATCTTGTTTTCCGGTCAGTGTTGCCAACTTCTGAAAAATGAATTATGGTACAAGTGATCAAAAATTATGGTATTTCGCTCTAAATTATGGTATCCACTTTAAAATTCACTCATTTTTAACTTTAGCTTCAGCAGAACGCAAAAAACAACGCCACAACCATATAGGAGTTTATTGACAATAATAAGAAGGAAGTCTGAAGTCAGTAACAAATAATTGATGACAAACTAAGAAAATAGAATTTACCTAAACTTGCAGCAACTCGTCTGAACGCAAGGACGTTCAAGAGAGGAACTTCTCTTGAACGTCCTTGTCTGAATTAGTATAAGACCGATACAGTGCACGCGCAATGCATTATCTAAAGCTTACCGTCTCACGAAAAACAGAAATAGAACTTGCTAAATTATAAATATTTTAGTTTTTTATATATTTAAACTTGGTATAAATTTTTAGATGTGTTTATTTGTCAATAATAAAATTATGGTATATTCTGTATAGAATATGGTACTATGGTACAGTGACTAAAATTATGGTACGGATACCATAATTATGGTATGGTTGGCAACACTGTTTCCGGTCATCAAAAATCCACCGGAAAACATATAGCGCCAAACAAACAAAACAAGTAGCATGAAGAAGAAACGCTAACATAAAGAAGAAATACATCGCAAAAATTGTAGCGCGCGCGCCGCTGCCTGCCGAATGCTAAAACTTGTCAAACGAATGTCAACAAACTGCAAGGTCGCTGGAAGAACAAGATATTTGAAGATGCTAAATAACACAGAAATATGACTAAAAGAGCTAAAATAAGAATACAGGTACGTTACTGAATAGAAGTGAAACATAATGTTCATGAGAGATACACAATTTAGGAACTAATGAAACACTTAACACAAACAATAAAAAGGAGAATGAAGTTGCAAAGAAGATTATTGGACAGAACACTAATTAAAGAAGATAACAATTGAAAAACACAAAGAATATAAGGGATTGACAGAATAACAGTAAACATTTGATGAGGGAAATCCAGATTTAAGATAAACTAAAGGTACGTAAAAGATAGATATATGAATCTAGAGCATAAAAAGTTATATGCCAAAATTAGACCGTAACACATTTTCGGAAAGCATACATGAAGATATGCCGAGACACTACGACTGACATCGGCCGTAGTCATCTCCGTGGGGTAAATTCATCAGTTGCGCGGTTCTAGTCACTTACAGTAACTCGTGAATTTTACCGACTTGGCGTTTCGACGCTGCTAATGTGTACACCTGGGCGTTACATACATCTAGTCCGAGTGTTTTCCAGAGCTACTCTAAGCCAACACGTTAGTCAGAGGCGTCCATCTTGCCGCCAATTGACCGGAGTGCGTTATTCCAACTCTGCGCCGCGACGCTTCAGTGCGTATGCCGGGGCTAACCAACCCTAGAGTCTGCGAATTTTTGCTTGGATCATGTTACCGTCGACAATCCGTTTACTCCGCAACATTCCGTTTACGTTGGCATCTTCCAACCCTCCCAACTAGCGCTACATCCACGTCGCGACGCCTGGCGTCGATTACACCAGAATCGCCCAAAACATTTCTAGACGTATCTTGAATATCCTCGCATTTACCGCGTACCCGCAACTGTCACCGCCGTCGCCACGCCTGACGTCGGTCAAGCCGAAACCGTGGGCGTTGTTTTTCTAAAAACCCGAAATTAGACTAACTCATACACCCATCACCCAATTGTAATCATCAGCGACCACCGTATTCATATGTACGTCGAGATACAGCCAAATAAACTTGTTTTGTATATTTTATTTTAATTGTGTTCTCATATTTCACGCTATCTCCAAACCTGCTATCCGACCGTTGGCGCCCGAGCATTCTCACGCCAACTCTCTGCACGCTATCTCTAAAATAGCGTTACATGTTTGACAACGATAAGTATCAGAGCGAGTAATCATGGTTAAGTTCCCGGCTAAATCACGTAAAGATGCGTCTCAATAAGTTTAAGACTACCGATACGGGAAAAGATAATTCTCAGAAAAATTTAATCGAACGTTGCGAAAAAAATTTTA
>OY720466.1:9155650-9280264 GCA_963082715.1 Harpalus rubripes | reverse complement strand
CATACATACATACATACATACATACATACATACATACATACATACATACATACATACATACATACATACATACATACATACATACATACATACATACATACATACATACATACATACATACATACATACATACATACATACATACATACATACATACATACATACATACATACATACATACATACATACATACATACATACATACATACATACATACATACATACATACATACATACATACATACATACATACATACATACATACATACATACATACATACATACATACATACATACATACATACATACATACATACATACATACATACATACATACATACATACATACATACATACATACATACATACATACATACATACATACATACATACATACATACATACATACATACATACATACATACATACATACATACATACATACATACATACATACATACATACATACATACATACATACATACATACATACATACATACATACATACATACATACATACATACATACATACATACATACATACATACATACATACATACATACATACATACATACATACATACATACATACATACATACATACATACATACATACATACATACATACATACATACATACATACATACATACATACATACATACATACATACATACATACATACATACATACATACATACATACATACATACATACATACATACATACATACATACATACATACATACATACATACATACATACATACATACATACATACATACATACATACATACATACATACATACATACATACATACATACATACATACATACATACATACATACATACATACATACATACATACATACATACATACATACATACATACATACATACATACATACATACATACATACATACATACATACATACATACATACATACATACATACATACATACATACATACATACATACATACATACATACATACATACATACATACATACATACATACATACATACATACATACATACATACATACATACATACATACATACATACATACATACATACATACATACATACATACATACATACATACATACATACATACATACATACATACATACATACATACATACATACATACATACATACATACATACATACATACATACATACATACATACATACATACATACATACATACATACATACATACATACATACATACATACATACATACATACATACATACATACATACATACATACATACATACATACATACATACATACATACATACATACATACATACATACATACATACATACATACATACATACATACATACATACATACATACATACATACATACATACATACATACATACATACATACATACATACATACATACATACATACATACATACATACATACATACATACATACATACATACATACATACATACATACATACATACATACATACATACATACATACATACATACATACATACATACATACATACATACATACATACATACATACATACATACATACATACATACATACATACATACATACATACATACATACATACATACATACATACATACATACATACATACATACATACATACATACATACATACATACATACATACATACATACATACATACATACATACATACATACATACATACATACATACATACATACATACATACATACATACATACATACATACATACATACATACATACATACATACATACATACATACATACATACATACATACATACATACATACATACATACATACATACATACATACATACATACATACATACATACATACATACATACATACATACATACATACATACATACATACATACATACATACATACATACATACATACATACATACATACATACATACATACATACATACATACATACATACATACATACATACATACATACATACATACATACATACATACATACATACATACATACATACATACATACATACATACATACATACATACATACATACATACATACATACATACATACATACATACATACATACATACATACATACATACATACATACATACATACATACATACATACATACATACATACATACATACATACATACATACATACATACATACATACATACATACATACATACATACATACATACATACATACATACATACATACATACATACATACATACATACATACATACATACATACATACATACATACATACATACATACATACATACATACATACATACATACATACATACATACATACATACATACATACATACATACATACATACATACATACATACATACATACATACATACATACATACATACATACATACATACATACATACATACATACATACATACATACATACATACATACATACATACATACATACATACATACATACATACATACATCCAGCCATACCTACAGACATCATCGTAAAAATAGTAAAATCGTATTCTAAGGGCCCTAAAACGTGCTTATTAATTAAAAACTCATCATCGAATTTTTTGACGTAAAAATATAGAATTTTCATTAATTTAGAGGAAAATTCGTAGTCCTGGGTTTTATTGAATAAAGGAGTTTATAGTTTATCTGTGAGAAATCCACTTTGTCAGCTGGTGGTTCTAAACACAGGAGGCGCCATCCTACGGATAGATATACAACTATAAAAACATTTACATGCAGTCAGTAACAACTTGTAGTAGCGTAAGCACGTGTGTATAGAGGTTACTAGAAAAATACAATAAATCTGCGTATTGATTGATATATTGGGTGTTTAATATTTCCCTTTATTTTTTAACAAATCCAACAGGTTATGAGCCCAGTGCACGCTAAAACTGCGCCGTAAGAATCAAAAGTTTTTTAGAAGGTAAGCTTACTAATGTAGAAATCAGAGTTACGTACAATATACGTTTAGAAGAATACATGCATGTGTACCTAGAGTCAAAAAGATATTACGTATGTACATTAATGTACGCAATTTACACATATTTTTTAGAATACGTAGTATATACGTGCTTGGTTTAAGAATATTCATACAGATAAATAAAGGTTAGATGTTTGTTAAAATGGCTGCGTCGGGTGTAGTGACGAGTTCGGGGCAGGCGGGCTTGAGCGGGAACTGACGAGTTTGCGCGCGAGCTTGTTTTGTTTTTGTTTCTCTCTCTCCCCCTCGCTAGCTCAAGGACGGCGTTTTTGTTCTAGAAGTTTCTGAGTTTAGAGTCATTGTATGTACATATACACGTTGTAAACAAGAGTATATATGAATAAGAGCAACAAATTAAGAGTCATATTTCCTTTAAGAAAATACATGTGAGTATACACACATATAATGTTTAATTTCTTGACTTTTAACAAAGAAATTGAACGAGAATTTTATTCTCGAAAAATTTAAATTTATTTTGTTTGTTTTAAAATTATTTAATTGTATATTTTTTTTAACTAGAAATCAAATATACAAATTAATTATTTCGGGGCTGCGATTACGCGGTGCTTGCTGTGCAGTGTCGTGTACTCGTTTGCTAGGGATGTTGAAATCTCTGCGTATGTATCCCGAGCATGTGCTTGATCAACCGCCTTCGATGGGACTTCATTGCCGTGCGTGAAGCCGTACATCGAAACAGGTGTGCATGTTCGAGGTGGTGATGCGTGGAGATTCAGCGTCTTGTTTCGAGTCATGATAATTTGCAGTGCTTTTTGTCTTGGCTCAGAAGCACGAAACTTTTTATTTTCTTGTATCTGGTATCAGAGACAATTAGAAGTTAAAAATTAGAATTAAGAGAGAATAGAATATTGAATAATAGAAAATTATTTAATTGAGAAATTGTTTCAAAAACCCGAAATAGATGGCAGAAGAAAAGATTAATGAAATGAAGTCGCTGGTAGACTATGACAGCGATGATGAGGATATATTAGAGATAGATACATCACCAGAGAACCTTGTTGATGCTGGTGATGAAGAGAGTGAAGAAGCCGATGAGACGTTAGAGGTTCCAGAGGATAAAGAAGATGACTCAAATGAGCAAGAAGCTCAAGCGAGTGAAAGTAAGTAGTCATATTTCTTTTTATCTGTCCATAAAATTTAAGTAAATAGAAGAAACTGTGAAATTTAAGAGTTTAGATGTTAGATGATAGAGATTAGAAGTTGTTAGATGATAGAATTTAGAGATAGATGTAAGAGTAAGGCCTAAAATCGTATGATTAGATGAAATCCAGATACTTATAAAGATGTTTAATTTTACAGTGGCAAATATAAAGAGAATCAAGAAAATTAGAGAAGACACAAATTTGATGTCAGCAGTATGTGCAGAAATAAAGAAAGCAGCAGAGACAATGACCAGAGCTTCAATGGCAGTAGTTAAAGCTGCTTTATCTATTGAAGAAAGCACTAAGAAGCTAGACAACGTCATCAGGCAGACAACAAAGATGGCGGAATTGATGAGTGATGCATCGAAGAAAGATGTAGAGGCCGTCAAAGGGCGTTTAAGATGTTTAGAGGTAAATAAAAACCCTGTTAATAATAATAATTCGCTGTTAGATTCTGGTAAGAGAAAACTAGATAATCAATGCAACAATTTAGAGTCTAAAAATAACAATAAAAAATTAAAAACAAATGAAAATACAGGTTCAGAAACCAGGTTGCAAGGAAATGATAATTTAACTAGAGAACTAGAGTCAATTAAAAGAACTCTTGAACAAGAGTTATCAGCTGTCACAAAGATAAATATCAAAAGAGACTATAAACTCACGTCAAAATCCAACTTTGATATTTGGTTTGATTACTTGAAATCAGATCTGACAAGTCACGACTTAATAGATGTGATTGATTCAAATATTCCAAGTAATAAAAATTTACCTGAGTCGTTGATTAATAAGAGAAAGAGTTACGTTAGAGACATTATTATTAACCACTTAGATGAAAAGTACCATAAGAAAATTTTGAACATTATTGAGCCTGTAGATATCTTGAAAAAATTAAGAGTTCAGAGAAAAGACGAGATTAATATCACGTCTGCGTCAGTTCGAAAAAATCTATACTTAATAAAAATGCAGAAAAATGAAACAGTAAATGATTTCTGCGAACGGTTTGATGCGATTATAAGAGAATACGATGCATGTGGAGATGGAGTACCATTAACAAAGCAAGAATTAAGATCGGCTTTTTATCAGGCAGTTATACCAGTAATTCCTGAACTACGTAGTGCTGATTTAATTAAGAGAACAAATTCGAATGAGATGACGTTAGAAGAAATGAGATCATTTATTTCGCAATTAGAGGCGGAGAAAAAATCGGAACAAGCCGAAGATGGGGCAAAAGTCCAACGTGCCAGAACAGATCAGTCAACGAGTGGTGAAAAATGTTACAGATGTAACAAGCAGGGACATTGGGCAAACGACTGTCCTCTTAAGAGCCAAAATAAATGGTTCTGCTATTACTGTCAGGCCATCAAAAACCACAAAGGCGATAACTGCGACCTGGCAAAAGAGAAAAATAATAATAAGAGGTATGTAGAGCAAAATTTTAGAGGTAAAGGCAATAAAAATTACAAAAAGGAGAAAGCAGAGCCTAACACGAATTATAAGAGTAAATTTAACAAATTTAATAAAAGAGGGTTTAAAAACAATAAAAATTATCAAAAAGGAAGAGACAATAAGAGAAAAGATTTTAGAGATAATGGAAAAGTAAGAAGAGTTAGAGCTTCAGAAGGGAACGAGAAAGATAAACCAGGTAAGAGTACTTATATTACTTTTATAGCGGATTCGGGAGCAACAGACCATATTATAAATGATAGTTTAATTTTGAGTAATTTTGAAAAATGCGATAATAAAACTATTAAGAGCGCGAATAAAAATGAATCAGCAGATATTATAATAGATGGTAAAGGGGATCTGTTGCTTTACACGAGTTCGGCTAGAGATAACGTTATCAAACTGTCAAATGTAATAAGTGCAAAAGATATTTCTGAGAACTTATTGAGTTTGCGTAAATTGGCAGATACGGGTTTTGGTATTTACCTAGATGATAAAACACTGAGAGTAGTTGATAGGAAAACAGAAAAACTCGTGTTAGAGGGAGAATATCAAAAACCAAACTGGGTTTTAAACTTTAAGGTTAGAAAGTTTAGAGAAAATAAATTAAATGAAGATTTAGAATACGACATATATTGTTGTAGAGCTGTTATGGTTAAAGACGATGAGATTCTTGAACAATCGCAGAGATTTCATCAAGAAACAAAGTTATTAGAGTGGGAGGGAGAAACTGATGAAAATAAATTAAGAGAGTCTGCGATTGGGAGGGAGAAGAAGAACCCCACGTCTTCAACCAGATACTTAGAAGTACAAGAACCGCTAGAGGTGAGAGAGATTTGGGACTCTAGTCTAATTAACAGAAATACTATAAAAATTGACGATTTAGAGTCAGTGCAAAATTTAGAGGAAATATTTTCAACAAATTCTTTAGAGAAAAATAAGCGTGAGCCAGTGAAAATTAATGAAGCAATGCTGTGGCATGTTAGACTTGGACACGCGTCATTGAATTATCTGAAGAAGTTACAACAAGTTCATAAGAAGTTAGAGAAAGTAAAATTTGATGAATCTATATTAGAATGTGAAGTTTGCATAATGGCAAAAATGCAAAAATTGCCATTCAAAGAGACTAGAAGAAGAGCTGACAAACCACTTCAAATAATTCACACGGACACCATGGGACCGATCAAACCAAAGTCACATCCAGGACAAAAGAAGTTCATCAATGTTTACATTGACGACTACTCAAGACTAGCTAGAGCATACTCCATTAAAACCAAAGATGAGGCAGGAGAAACTTTAGAGAAATTCTTAATATCGACCCGGAATCTGCTAGGAAAAGATGAAAAAGTATGCTATATAAGATCAGACCAAGGCACTGAGTTCACTGGAAGAAAATTCTTAGAAGTCTTAGAAAGAGAAAAAATAGAGACAGAGTTTACATCACCGTACACACCAGAACACAATGGTGTTGCGGAAAGATTCAACGCAACAATTCAGAGGAAAGTTAGAGCCTACATGTTTGACTCTGGACTACCCAAGAGTATGTGGGAATTAGCTGTGGATGCGGCAGTGCACGCATACAACAGGACTCCACACAAGTCAATAAATTTTCAGATACCGTTGACAAAATTTGCGCCAAATGCAAGTTGCCATTTTGAGCAAATTAAGAGATTTGGATGTATTGGATACATCAAAGTTCCAAAACCTACTCTTAAATTTGGAGAACGTGCAATTAAAGCAGTTCTAGTAGGTTATAAGGATACGGGTTACTTGCTATGGCATCCTAGATCAAGAAAATTCTTAGAGTCGCGACATGTAAAATTCAATGAGAAAATTGTATACAAAGATGTGTACAATAACAACCAGTTAGAAGAAATTAAAGACGATGCAGCTCAAGATAAGACTCAAACAGATGAGAAATGGATGTTACAGTTCAATGAGGAGGTTGAACCAGAAAAAGGAGAAAAACCTAAGTCAAGGAAAAGAGGAAGACCACGCAAGAAGACAAAACAATTAGAGACATTAGAGAAAGAGAAAACCCAAAAGGAGATTTGTAAACCGTGTACGCGAAGTCAAAATAAGAGGAAGTTAGAAGTTGAAGAAAAGAGCAAAGTAAATTACGTTAAAATGCCTTTAGAAGATTCAAGCTTTGCCAAGTACGCACCTAGAAGAATCCTTAGAGAGGATAGAGGCAGAGCATATGAAAATGAAGAAGAGTTAAGACATTGTCTTATTGCTTCACTCAACGCAGATCCTATTAATTTTGCTGATGCAATGAATTCAAAAGAGAGAGATTTTTGGAGAATAGCAGTTAGAGAAGAAATTGATTCTATGATGAATAATAGAGTATGGAATTTAATAGACAGAGAGAAAATACAGCTAGACGGAAAAAGAGCAAACATTATAGATTCAAAGTGGGTATTTAAGAGAAAATTAGAAGTTGATGGAAGTACAAGATATAAGGCACGTTTGGTGACTAGAGGTTTCAAAGACAAGAATGTTTACGACTTGAGAGAAACATATGCACCAGTGTCTAGACTTCCAGTAATCAGAGCTGTACTCGCAGTAATAAACAAGTATAACCTGTATGCTTGTCAGTTAGATGTTAAGACGGCTTTTCTAAATGGAAAGTTAGATGAAGAAATATATATGGAAATACCAGATGGTTTAGAAGTAGATGAACACACGAGAAAAACAAAGGTATGTAAATTAGAGAAAGCACTTTACGGACTGAAAATAAGTCCAAAGAAGTGGAATAAGAGGTTCACAGAGGAAGTTAAAAAGCTCGGGCTGGAGAATGACTTACATGAGCCATGTCTCTACACCTGGAGAAAAGATGGTAAAATGGCTGTGCTAGTGATATACGTAGACGATATCCTAACAGCAAGTAATGATGAAAAGAAGTTAGAGGAAATTAAGAACCATCTAAGTAAAGCATTCGAGATGAAGGACCTTGGAGAACCAAAAAGCTTTCTCGGAATGAAAATTGTGAGAAAGAGAGAAAAGAGTGGAGTTAGAAAACATATGGCTACCACGCATGGGGACTTCATTAAGAAATGTGTTGAGGAAAATAGAGTTAGAGTAGAGTGGATTGCTACGAAAGAAAACATAGCCGATATAATGACCAAACCTTTACCATTAGATGCTCACAAATATCTTAGAGAAAAAATGTTAAATTAAGAGGTAACCATAATTCTTTTTTAGTGACACTCTGTTTCAGATAACTAATAGAGTTCAACCGTATCTGACAAAGGGAGGGAGTGTGAGAAATCTACTTTGTCAGCTGGTGGTTCTAAACACAGGAGGCGCCATCCTACGGATAGATATACAACTATAAAAACATTTACATGCAGTCAGTAACAACTTGTAGTAGAGTAAGCACGTGTGTATAGAGGTTACTAGAAAAATACAATAAATCTGCGTATTGATTGATATATTGGGTGTTTAATATTTCCCTTTATTTTTTAACAAATCCAACATTATCCTTACACACTAATAGCGTTTTCAGCTTACAAGTCGAGTGCGCACTTTTTTGCACTGATCGTTTTCAGCTTGTTATTGAGTGCAATATTTAGTCAGCTGATGCGTTTTCAACTTAAGAAAAAGTTGCACCGTCCACCGACTCAGTGCGACTTTTGTGCACTGACTCCCTAGGCAAGTGCAATAGTGTCAGTGCAAATATGGCGGCTAAACAAAATGTCACGTGAAGCCGGGACCACACATTCGGCGAATCCCGAGCAAACATTCGCCAAATGTCGAATGTGTGTAAGGGCTGCTCGCCGCGAATATTCGGTACTCGTCTGTACTCCGCTTATTGTCGGTTTTTCGACCCGAGTCAAAGTGAACGAATATTCGCCTAGCTGCGGAGTAGAACCCGATCCACATATACGCCGCATTTGAACGCAAGCATTCTACATGTTTAAACAGGGTATGTATTTGTATATATGTTATTTTTGGTTTTTAATTATTATTGGCTATAATACTTTATAGCGATGACATAAATGTTTTCCACTGTATACATATTTATAATAATTAATACTTATATTTTATTAATCTTTAGTTATAGGTTATAATTTTTTATAATTATATTTATTTATGTATTTTAGTTTTCATTATTTATTTTCGTGATGGAATGGTCTAATGACACTGTGCTGGAGTTCTTGGATTATTATGAAAATGAACCTGTGATATGGAATGCGTCTCTTGAAAATCATAAAAACAGAAATGAAGTTTACGACGCCTGTAAAAGAATTGAAATAAAGTTAGGTGGGAAGTATTCTGTCCCTGACTTAAAGAAAAAAAAAGGATTCATTGATGGCATCGTTTAGAAATTGTTATAACAAAGTGAATCAGAGCATTAGAAGTGGTGCAGGGTCAGCCGAAATTTATAAACCCAATTGGTTTGCATATGAAAAGATGTTCAGTTTTCTTAAGGACAAAGATCAGCCAAGGAGTACTATAAATTCAGAGGCAAGTGACTCAAAACATTTATTTTATGAAGAACCATACAGTTTTTTTTTTATAATCTTGTCATGAAATGGTATCCATATTCATATATAGGATGTAATAAAAATGGTGGGCTGACTATACACAGGAGGCTTCTATGACTAAAAATAAGAGACAAAGTTTATATAAGCATATGTCCTAAAATTGTTCGTTACTGTGTTACAGCTACTTGAGGTTTTTCAGTTTTTTATTCAAAAAGAAAACAGAAAGTGGAGCACAGCAGTGTGTTCCGACCCGTGGAGGTTATTTTGAACATTTATTATGATTTCAATCAAACAACTCCATTTTCTGTTATCTTTTTGAATAAAAAACTGAAAACCTCAAGGAGCTGTTACTCAGTAACGAACCATTTTAGGACACATTATGTTTATATAAACTTTTTTTCTTATTTTTAGTCGTAGAAGCCGCCTGTGTAGAGTCAGCCCACTATTTTTGTTACATTCTGTATATGCAGGCTGTAAATTTTAACACGGGCTATAGGGCTATACGAGTAAAATAGAAAAATAGTGTTCTAGCTACCAAAAGTTAATTTATAGAAAAGTGGTGAATATTACAGAAAAAAATTTTTTTTTACTAAACACGTAGGTAACATTTCTGTTTCATATGAAGCCAAAAATAATTTTTAAAATTTACGAAATTAAGAAAAATAATCTCATTAGCCATGAAACTGACAGTAATAAAACATTGTTCATAATTTAATAAATTTAATATTTAATTATCCACTATTATGTTAATAAAAAATGACAATGTTTTGTTACTGCCAGCCAACGATCACATATACACTAGATATAACTTCATAGCATTTGTTTTGTTTTCGGCTGGACAGAAAGAGACAACTAAGGATAGAGATATGTAAAGGCCCCTCACGGAGTATTCGCTAGATGTCACTGCTTGTTCTATTAACATGAACTGTACTATATTTGAATTATTAACGAAAACCAATTATAAAATGCATAAAACAAATTGTTATCAGTATTAAGAAAAGGTAAAAGTAATTGTATATAATTATTTATTTTATTCTATTGATTTTTAAACAATGTTGTTTTTATATACTTGCTTCTTATTCTATTTGTAGTCTTTTCTAAGTTTATTTTTGTTTTATATGTGGATCAGGATTTTGAAATAAATGTCTAAAATTAAATTGTGCAAGTGAATGCCATGATTATTTAATGGATCGTAATCGAGGTCCAGGATATCGTTATGAATACAGTCCTACCGAAATTCCCGTAGATAAATTTCTCATCGAGTCTCGTGGCCTCGATCCTGAGTGTCTGGTCGCGAATCTGGGGAACCGGGTTCGATCCCGACCGACACCAAATATTTTTCGAATTTTAAATGGCACAAAATTAAGCCCTGTTGTCAGACAGAATTTAAAGTTACAAAATCGAGGCCCGAACGACCACAACTTCCAAACAAAGGAACAAAATGTCATAAATACATTATATGGACTGTAGAGACATCTCTCGACAAACTTTAGAGTAGACTTTGTATATCTCTATCTCTAGTTGTCTCTTTCCGTCCAGCCGAGAACATAACAAACAATAGTGACGTATAGGGCATGTTTTGTCTAGTATATTTGTGGTCGTTGCTGCCAGCTTCATGGCTAGCTAATCAGATTTTTTCTTAATTTCGCGTTTTTTAAATTTATTTTATGGCTATATATGAAATGTAACGTGTTTGGTATAAAACAAATTCGTAATTTTTCTTCTCTATAATATTCACCAATATCCGTCTGTAAATAAACCAGCAAATATCTCGCTTATGGCCGGCTGCACCAACGTAAGTTATACAAGGTGTTAATTTTTATGTGGTTACAATTGTGATCTCGAGGACTATAATAGGTACGAAGTTGGTTAAATTAGCGAAGAATCTCTTTTACAATAGTATTTCAATGATTCCCCAAAATATGATGAATGAAAAAAGTGAATATATTTAAAAAAAAGAAATTTCGTCGTGTGTGAATTGATCCATTTTTATTAAAAATGATATGGAGAGCACAATTTATCATTTGACAGAAGTAGCAATAAACAAAATATTCACTTTTTTCAGTTATGGCCATCTTTCTTATTATCATATTTTGGGGGAATTAAATCAAATTTTTATAAATTTTTTTCTCAAAAATTTTGTTATGCATGGTTATGAAAATTGTATATCGTTGGATTCTGAATAAAGAGCTGTATTGAATGAGCAAATAAGAAGTATATGTTCCTATTTAAAATTAAAATTTGGTATCCATATTTTGAGAACCACTGGTTTAAAAATAAGTTTATCATCGAAATACCCATGTAAAATAGAGATTCTTTGCTAATTTAACCAAGTTCGTATCTCTTGTAGTTCTCGAGATCGCAATAGTAGCCACTTAAAAATGAACGGCCTGTGTATTAAACTTGACTTATATTGACAATATTACATCGAAATGAAATATTAATAACAAAAATGGTAGTATGTTATCTATTCTATATAATTTCGGAAGTACTTCCTATGTTTGGGTAATTGCAAGCAAGTTTTAATTTTCAATACGGTGTTTCTCCATCCTATATATGTATTTATTCAAATTAAGAAAGTGCATGAAATTTGCTACCAAATAGTATAAAAACAAACATTTGTCGTTTTATTGAAAAATAAGATATAACGGCGAATGATTAAAGTTTTACATTTTTACTAAATGCAAAAAGCTTTGCATTTCATTTATTTTACATTACACAAATTTAAAGAAAATTATCTTTTTCGGAAAATGTGAACACATTTACTGACATTTAGTTATCTAACCAGTTATTTAATGTCAAATAATAGCATTAAAATACGTGACATTAAAAAATAAAATTGCAAAGCCTCCTGCATTTAATGGAAATGTATTATTTTAATCCTTCGTCATTGTATTTTTAATAATACGATATATGATAGTTTTTATACTATTGGATGGCAAATTTTTATGTACTTTTTAAATTTGAATTCATACTATTGCACTAAAACGAGAAATAATACTATTGAATTACCTTACTTCCGAAATTATATAGAGGAGAGGAGGTAATATACTACATATGATTTAGTGTTATATGGTTAGAATCGCAAAAAGAATAGATACTAAGCGAGATACTTGCTGGTTTTTTTTTTATGTACGAACATCTAATATTTCAAATATTTTATTAGCAGTATTTATCTTGCCATTCTACTTTTCCATTAGTTGCAAATTATTCCGCAAATTCATTTCTAAACTCCTTTGCTTCCATGCCGGGTCTTCTTGGGATTTTATGAAGTGGTAGTAGAGATGACAAATCTTCTTGATCTTGGCGCCATGAGCCATGTATTATATTTCCATCTTCTTCAAAATCGAATGTGCCCGGTGGTGAATAATTAGAACGCGATGCTTTACTTTTTTGTAAAAAATTATGCAGAAGAGCACATGTCATTACAACTATAGAAACTTTTCTTGGCTGAAGTAGCATTGGTTTTCGCAGTACGCGAAATACAGAAGCCATGATTCCAAATACATTTTCCACAACTCGGCGGGCACGTGATAACCTACAGTTAAATATTCTAGCTTTCGAATTTTTTTCACTTTGGCCAGGATAAGGTTTCATGATTCGTTTACTTAACCCAAACGCATCATCACCTACAAATACGTATGGCACTCGTTTATTCCGCCCTGGTAAAGGTGTATCTGGAGGGCAGTTAAGTTGTTCGTTTTCAATTTTTTTAAATAGTTCCGTATTTCGAAAAACTGCACCGTCACTAAGTCTCCCTTGGCAGCCACAATCGGCAAACATAAAACAATAGTCAGCATCTACTAAACCCAATAATACTATGCTGAATTTCTGTTTGTAATTATAGAACTCCGAACCACTGTGTATTGGTGACTGTATAATAATATGTTTTCCATGCATGGAACCAATACAGTTCGGAAAATTCCATATATTCTCAAATGTTTGAGCTACCTTTTTCCATTCATCTGTATTTTCTGGAATCTAAAATATAATTATATTTTTAATTTTTTTCAGGAGTTCCAATTTCAGCAGGAAATTGAAAATAACGAAGTCGAGGAGGCTGGTGCTGTTGATATCTTAGAAAATACAGAAAATGTGGCCAATGAGGGTATGTACTAAAAAAACTAATATTTATTACTAAACAGGAATTAAAAATTATTACTTTTCTTTTTGCAGCAGCGGTATCGCCTTCTATTTTAAATTCTCCTTTCAAGATTCCTTTACGAAAGAAGAGGGAAATTAGTGATACAGATGAAATCAAAAATAAATTGAACGATGCATATTCTGTGTTACAATCTACTATCCAGAAAAGTGTTAAAGAAAAAGACGTTTGCGATATATATATGGCGAATTAGTTGCTACAAAATTAAAAACAATGGAAGAGCAAAGCAGGGAAATCGTAATGAACCGAATTGACAACTTCCTTTTCGAAATGAAAATGAATCAAAATATACCACCTTACCAGATCAATCCTCAACGAAATATAAGTGTAAATACTCCTCAATATTCACCTAGGTCTCAATCCCCAATCTCAGGGTTGTTCCTGTCAGTACAATTATACTGATCTCAGTACAAATGACAACATGCCAGTACATCAGTACTACACTTTCCATTATCAGTACAAATTAGGAACTACATTTTACTTATCATTTTTAGTAATGAATATGTTTCAAAAATTCATGATTATATTTTTTTTTAATTTCCCGCTTCGGAGATGTTTCACTAATGTAATATAGATGTCACTAGTCATTACTCTAGGTTGGCGTTTGCATTGACGTCAGCGTACGTACGCCATAGTTCAAGTATGGCGTCCGTACGCTATGATAATTGTTTACCGTTTGTCAAAAACGCCATTGTTGACTTGTTTTGTTTTGTCAAACTGTTATTTTATTTTATTAAAGCGTTCACCGGACGCCAGAGTTGTTTTTGTTTACTGTCAAACACGCCATAGTTGTTTTGTTTACTGTCAAATTTATTAAATATGGCGGTCAGTACATTTTTGGCTTATATCAGTACATTGGCAACACTGATTTCAGTACACATTGAACGTAGCTTCGGAACAACCCTGCCCAATCTCCCAAACATCAAATTTTACAAATATACCTGCTCGCTATTCACAAAGCTCTCCATTACTAAGTTCTCAAATACCCAGTTTTACAAATTTAACTTCTCACTGTTCACAAACTTATTCAGTGCCAATCTCTCAAACATTAAATTGTACAAATATAACTTCTCCTAGTTATCCACAAAGCTCTCCATCACCATTCTAATAGCACTGGCATACCGTCGCAACCACCATCACCTCTATTGTATGATATTAATAGTGATGAAGCAGCACATGATAGTTTGACGTACACAGTAGGTGTACTGGGGGTATACGGGACCAACTTCCGGTCTCCATCGACCTCGATGGCATGTGCCATCGACTTCTTGCAGCAACCCAGATTTTTCAGCAGCCTCTGGTAGTTTTTATCAGTTCTTGCATGCGCCTCTTAACGGTTAACCTCAATGTTTAATGCCCATTCCCAAAATTTGGGATGAGGGTTGAGGTTTGAATTAGGATTGGGGTTTGGAATTTGTATTCTGAATTGGAATCTGGATCTGGAATCTGGATTTGGAATTCGACGCCTAGATGGCGTTGTGTTATGTGTTTTAGTTTTTGGAGTATAGATGGTGTGATACGATGTGTACAGCGTATAGATGGCGTTGATGTTAGAGTGGTGGGGACCTGTGTAATAGTACTAATAGTGTGTTATATCAGAAAGTGAAATGGGAAAAGTGTAATTACTGTGTTGCAGCGTGTGTTGTGTAATAATTAAAGTGAAGGAGGGTGTAATATAAAAATAAAAGGTACGTAATAGTTTCATACATTTAATCATTAAGGTTATAATTAATTATAATAATTTTATATTAAATATTACAATTATTATAATTTTTTATAATCGCTACCGGTGTTATAGTAGCTGCACTCTTTTTCTATTGTAGCAATGTTTTTTTGTTAATATAAGAACAGTAGGCTTTGGTATGTTTATTTTTTGAAGATAATTTAAATAGGACTCTTCTGAATGAAATTTCGCCCAGTTCTCATCCACAATCACACACCAGTCGTTGGATGATGCAGCCATTCTAATAAAAAATAATTATAAGTATAACATGAATAAAAGTATAAGTAAAGTAACTTTAAATAAGACAATGTAAGTAAAGTAAAACAATGTTTTCTTACTTTGTAGTTGTAATGGTGGTAGACGTGTAGTTGTTAATTACTTGAATATTAGTTGTAATGGTGGTAACCGTGAATATGTTAATTCGTTGAATATTCTACTGTTGATTTGTTCAATATACTATATGATGTAAGTGTTGGCTATTTTATATGTAAAAAATATGAACCCCACTACGATACAAGTTTAAAACTTGATATGAAATTAATTTTAAAATATAAGAAACCGAGATATGAATGATAATATGAATCTGTTGTTTTGATTAATTAATATGTGAAAAAAGTGTATATGTAAAAAGTGATAATTTGTAGGAAAATAAAAAACCGAGATATGAATTGCAACACTAATTTGCGGTTCATTATCATTATAAATATATATTGTTAGAAAAATAAACAACTGCGATAAAACCCGTATTTCCAATCTATAGCTCATTGTAATATTGTGGTTAATTAGAAAAAAATCTTAGCCGCAGTAAACAACTTTATCATAACAAGTTTCCTGCACGTGTTAATATCTACAGTACAGTGGTTAATTAAAACAAAAAACGCAAACCGCAGTAAACTACTTTATCATATCAAGTGTCCCGTATGTGCTATCAAATATAATAATTATGGTTTTTTTAATTGGAAACTTATAAACCACAGTAAACAACTTTATCATAGTTTCCTGCACGTGTTAATATCTATAATATTGTGGTTAATTAAAAAACCTCAATTATTAGATTTGATAGCACATACAGAAAACTTGATATGATAAACTTGTTTACTGCGGTTAGCGTTTTTTGTTTTAATTAACCACAGTATAATAGATATTAACACGTGCAGGAAACATGATATGATGAAATTGTTTATTGTGGTTAGGGTTTTTGTTTTAATTAACCACAATATTATACATATTAACACGCGCAGGAAACTTAGTAAGATATAGTTGTTTGTTGTAGCTAGGGTTTTTTTAATTAACCACAATATTATACAAATTAAAACTTACGAGTTATTAAAATGTTGTGAAACAGAATTGCGGTTGAAGGGAACTATATGCATATAAGAAGCTATTTAGAATATTAAAAGTCAATTATAAATTGGTTATTATACGGTAAACAACTAATTTGCAAAATGAGTGTAAATTCGTTAAGTCTACATAGTGATCAAGTAATAAATAATATTCGAAATGCAATTAAAATAATTAAAACTGTGGGTGAGGCTGAAACATGGCGTCAACATATAAATAAAATAATATTATTGCTACAACGGTATTTAAGAAAACATAAAAAGTATGGTACTGGTACAACACAAGAAAATGTTCATAAACTGGAGGCGAATTTATCACTTTTAAAAGTTTTTCGTGAAAAGTTAAAAACAATTAAAAGAAAAACTGGTGCTGGACTTAAACCAAGTTGTAAGATACTTTGGCAAGATGTAAAATCAGTTTTTAATAACCGTATAAAAACAGGTGTAATTATAAATAAATCTAATATAAAAGATCCTAAAATATATTTCTAAAACGAGCAATTACAATTTTTAAAAACCAAATTTAAAAAGCCCTTAAATCATCAATTTTAAAAGTAAATGTAATACTTAGTGGAAATTTCATTTTACCTAGTTCAGGGGTAAATGAAATAAAAACATTTAATACAAAGAATACAATTATTGATCATACAACCAACATTGAAGAATGGTATATGGAAAATGTAATGGATGTAATTATGAAAGATTTAGAGGAATTTCAAGAAAGAGATTCTGGTTAGTCTTTGTATGAAATATTACACTTAAAAGTAAATATAAATAATTATGCACCAATAACAATGTACAGTTGAATTAGAATTGTATTGTATGCAGGATTTGCTATTTTAGTTATTTTAAAAATATACTTATAAGATTTCCACTATAATTATATTAAGAAATTTTTAGTAATAATGTGAAATTACTGTATAAGTGTATACTGATGCAGATAGTTTAATTTATTTATTTCATGATTTCCACTATAATAATTATATTAAGAAAAATTTAGTAATAATGTGAAATACTGTATACACAAATAGTTTAATTTATTTTTTCACGATATAAATATTTATGAAATAATGAAATGAGATATTATGAAATAATGTTTTTAATTTACCTTGTATTAATAAAAAAGTAATTGGTCTAATGAACGATGAAAATCATAGAATAATGACTGAGTTTATAGGCCTGAGATGAAAAATGTGTACGTATGAAGTACTTAACAATGAAATAACTGAAGAAGTTAATAAAAAAGCAAAGGGAATAACAGAAAGATCATTAAAAACAATAAATTTTGATGATTATTATAAATATTTATTTAGTAATATATTAGTAAACAGGGATCAGTCAAATATTAAGTCGAAGAAACATGTTGTATTTACTATTAAACAAAATAAGTTAGCGTTAAGTTCATATGATGATAAGCGAATTGTAAATTGTTTATACACTGACACTTACCCATGGGGTTATAATTTTTGTTAATAAATATGCTAAAACAAAAAATGTATTTTATTCTGAACCTTCATATAAAGAGTACGTATAAATAGCACTGGATTACAACATGTAAGTATATTATTGCACACAACTTTCTAAATAGGTTGTTTACAATTTAGTACTATGGCGATAAGTTGAAAATTACGCCCGCTGGGCTTTTTTGTAAGTTTTACTACCCACCGGACTATAAAAGCGGCAAAACGCTCGGTAATGATACTAGCCTTTATTTAATTATATGAATTTTAGAAGTATTACGCCCTTAAAAAATAAAGTTCCTCCGCTTCGCGTCAGGCCTTAAACTTTGTCTTCAGAAGTAGTATTTTTTTTAGCCTTAAAACATAAATAACTATAAAGAGGTATAGATATAACATTAAATAATGAATCATATTTTAAATCTGAAATAAATATTGAGGGAATAGCTAATGATGGTGAGGAGGATGTACAAATAAATTCATTCATAAATTATAATTATTGTAAAACATTTATTTTACATTAAAAAAATTACATATTACTAACAATATTTGTTAATGGATTATAGTTAATTATTTTGTCATGTATAATTAAGCAATAAGCAGCTGTATTTTCAAGTATATTTTCATTTGTTTCAAATTCCAATCTTATATCAACATTACCTGACTTCATTGTCTCACTCTGATGTGAACAATCTATGACTACCAACGGTGCTGTATTGATAAATTCATTATGCGTGAATATAGGCTCACATGGTCGTTCATAGTAAGACAATTGAAATTGAATGTACATTTTATATAACATAGCCCAGTTGTTATTTTTAATATTCAAATTTAAATTATCATATGGGTACATATCAGAATTTAAATGCAACTTAATATTACTTAAATTACAGTGATCAAATTTACTCATGTCCTTATTAAGTTTATTCTTGCGATCTGTCTGAAATCCAACAATGATGAAACGAGGGGTTTCCAATTGTGTTGTAGTTTTGATTGGCCAGGAGTGACGTTGTGTTTTCTGTAGGAGTGAATATTCATGAAGTTCCCAGCTACGGAAAGCTATCTCCAAATTAACACTCTTTTCTATATACTTCATAAGAATTAGCCGCTCGGCATCGGCTACCGATATATGTGGAATCTTCCAATGAACTTTACTTAATTCAATTTTCATATTTTCAGTGGCGTTGCTGTCTTCAATCGCATTCAAATCAGTGCTGCTTCGTATGAGAACTAATTCTTGTTGTATATTTAAAAGAATTTTTTTAAAATCTTCGCAAAATCCTAAGAGCATATTAAGGGGGATGCATACATTGAAATTACCGTTACTATCAACTATATGTTTTGTATCAACCAAAGGTAACCAGCCAGCATTTTGTAAACGTTTACTCTCATTTGTATTGTAAGAGACATAACCTTTCATAGTTGAAGTTATTCCAGGATTTCGAACTCTATCTATTACTATTCCTCCAATTTCATATCGAATTTCACTAAATAAGAATGCAAATGCATTATTTATTAATTTAGCTGTTGTCGACACTTTATTATCATGCATGAGAAGTTTACCCTCTATATAAAGTAAACTATTCCACGGTTGAGTATATAAGTCTTGTTGCTGTATTGGAATGCGAATCTCATCATTATTGTTAAAAGTTGTAGAAGCATACGGTTTATGGGTGTGTTTCTCCGCATGACTGATTGAATCATCAAATAAGGCATTTTCTGACACATTTAATATATTGCCGTTCATTTTGCTGAATGCAGAGAATAATTTTTTAGACTTTTTATAATAAACTCAAATCCAAATAATAAATGCTTTTATCCGCTTTCTTTGTTTATTGTTATCCAAATTGAACTTTAAACCCAAGTGATTTTAAAAACTGATAATTGATGGGTGTTTCGAGCAGTATATATATATGCTTGCGAATAGTATGATTAAAAATTATTCCCATCTTGTTTTTTAAAATGTAGTCTTACCGTGATGAGTTCCTCTCCAAAATTAACTAATTTTCCCTTATGATCTGTTATTTTAAGGGTTAAGGAAGTTATTACTCGCGTGTTGATTGGTAGATAGATTATTTGTTTTGGAACCTCTATAATTTTGTATCCAGGCTGGACGCGCGGGAAAAATTCATGAATAATGTGCACTTTTTTACTATTTGAATAAGAATTTGTAGTTATGCTACACTCAATACATATTGCATTTATTTTAGTTATAGAAACGGGGTTATCTGATTCATGTGATTTATTAGCATCTAATCGACGTGGTTTAAAACCTAGAATATCACCGATTGAATCATTTGGTCTAAAATTTATTTCCTTATTGCTTCTAACTTCACACTTAAGAGTATTATTATTTGCTACAATACTTAATTGAGTACCCGCATCTAACTTCTTTTGTAAGAATTTAGTTATATCATCTATTTCGTAAGAACCTTCGGGAATAGTAATTACATCACTACCAATATAAAATTTATTATTTTGATTATCGATATTCGACAGCGCATTATATACTCCAAAATTTATTAACCCGAGTACATACTCCGAATCCTCATCGAGTATAATCGGAGGGTCAAAATTTTCAGTTATAACTGAATTAGTATTGAAGAGCGTAAATGTATATGACATGACAGATTAATCAATTCTGAGGAGTAATCAGGATTGTTTATGTTCATATAGAAATGCTAAGCACAAGTGACCGCATTTTACACTATTATAAGGTTGGTACCTACTGTAATTGTAGTGTATTGAACACTTGTTTCCAAAATAACTAACTAGTTCTTTTGGTGGTGGCAGGTTTCCGTAACTGTCAAAATATATAACTAAATTATTACGTTTTTTATAAGTTACCCAGTGCGACCCCGGTCCATCATTGCTATCCAAATTAACAATGGCGCATTCGTTACGATTTACTTTTGTAGGCAAATTATTTCTCATGAATACCCCTCTAAAAATGCAATTTTCAGTTCCTTTGCATATTTCTGAAGATCAATATTACTCAATGCCCGCGATGGCAATTCTATTGGTAGTTTTTTAAATGCAGTCCAAGTCCCTTTCGATATGGTTTTAAGTAGAGACCTTTACCCATGGCGATGGCTTCAATCATTTTATTATGACGTTTAGCTTCTTTTAATTGCTCGGTAGCAACTTTTGCGTCGTTAACAGCCTTGGCAATACCTGCAGCACCACCTCCAAGTGCGCCTAAAGCGCTCAAGCCAGCGAAAATTGGAATTAATGGAAGAAATCCTCCGGTTTTCGGTACAGATATAATTCTTGGATTTTTAATTTTTCGCTTGATTCTCCTATCTTTTCGTAAAGCTATTCTTGCAGATTTATTTAAATCAGAACCACTACTATTTGTTTTTATTGCTTTCCGCGCGCGGTTGACTACGTTGCGGAACGACAAACTTTTGTCAGATTTCTTCTTTTTCTGCATTCTCATCATGACTATTTAAAGAGCACACGTTCTACCTCTTCCGCAGTGAGTGACGAATTGTGCTGGAGTAACGTTTACATCCTTATTTATATCAAAATGCAGACTGTAAAGCAAAGTAATGACTTTAAGGTCAAGAATTATGATTTTATTAATGCTAGTAGTGAGCCACGTCATAGTACATTATTACCAGATATAGTTAGATGTATTATATCAGGTCCTTCCGGATGCGGCAAGACAAACGTAATGATCGCACTTTTAGAGAATGAAAATGGTCTATGTTTTTCAAATGTATATATATATACTCAAAGTTATTATTCCAGCCTAAATATAAGTATTTAGAAATGTTACTAGAACCTATTGAAGAAGTAGGTTACTTTGCATATAACGAAAACGTAGATATTGAGAAACCGTGCAATGCGCAATGCAACTCAGTGTTTATATTTGATGATGTGGCGTGCGATAAACAGGATTTAATTAAAGAATAATTTTGCATGGGTCGTCATAAGGCTATAGATTGTTTTTATTTATGTCAAACATATACAAGAATCCCTAAACATCTTATACGGGATAATGTTAACCTATTAATATTATTTAAACAAGATCATATGAATTTAAAACATGTACATTCTGATCACGTTAATACAGATATGCCATATGAAAAGTTTAAGGACCTCTGTTCTTTTTGTTGGCGTGACAAGTATGGTTTTGTGGTTATTAATAAAGAAAGTGACTTACATAGTGGGCGTTACCGTAAAGGCTTTGATCAGTATATTATAATAAATAACGATTCCACAAGCTAAGATACCTCAGTTGGTGGTTAGCTATCATAAAGTAAACATTAAGATAAACATCTGGACCAGGATAAAGAGAACAGTAACAGATTAAATTTAAATCACACCTGTTTTAAGTTGTTTATACAGGTATTAGATCTGTTTTTTTTATCTGGTTATGAGCTGGTTATCTGCTATTAGACCTGTTTTTAGCTGTTTCTACAAATAACAACTTTGTTAATTTAAACAACTGTTTCGGAGCTGGTTATTTGTTACCTGTTTTTATCTGCTATTGGATCTGCTTTTTACCTGTTTCTACAAAGAACAGCTCTCTCAATTTAAACACCTGTTTCGGAGCTGGTTATTTGCTATCAGGTCTGTTTTTGTCTAACATCTATTCCAGAGCTGGTGTGTGATCTTGGCCCTGTTTTACCAGTCGCTTCAAATAATATCCTTAATAGCTGTTCAAAACTGGTTTATTGCGAGCATAAATTAAAATGAATGAAAAATTAACAAATGATATAATTAATACTAGAAACATTATTAAGCAGAAGTTTAGGAACCTTAGGCTTGGTGCATTACATAGAAAAATTGAATTAGAATCGCAGTATAAACCAATTATCAAGTCTTTAGAAGATATTGCCATTAATTTGCCAATGGCTAATATAAAAGAAGAAGTTAAAAGTGAACCGAAAGAAGAAGTAAAGGAGGAGGAGGAAATATCTGAAAAAATGAAACTTTAGTAGGCCCCAAATTTTTAGAAACAAGTGTAGTAGCAGAATCAATGGACGAGAGTGGGGATGATGCTGACGTATTTATTGAAAATCAGTCACCTATGATTGAAAACCGCCCATCAATAACTAGAGAGGATATTTTGAATTTAACTCAAGAGCCCTCATTCAGGGAGTATTTAGATCAGTATGATCCATTACCACGACAATATGTTGAAGAAATGGTAACAGACGACAAAGATTTATTTGATTTCAAATATGGCGTGCGTCATGATGTGAATACTGATAAATTTTTTATAGGTAATTCCGAGTTACAAATTGTGGGTAAGGATATAATTGTACAAAATCTAAAGTATGTCGGAACACCTGGTCTATATGAGCTCTTATTTAAAAAGCAACCACTGGCGTATACTGAAACCGATAGAAAAAATTATGCTGATATTGTAAAAAGAACAAATGCTGCCCATCGACATTATAGTGATAGCGAGCAACTTTCAGGGACCAGATCTCAAAAATATACTTCCATTATTGCCCCAATGTTAGACACTCGGAGGAAAGTTGTTCCAGCTTCTAAAAAATTAAGTTCAATTCCTAAAAAACCAAGTTACATGACAGGTGCAAGTCTAGCTTTAAAACATATAAGTTCAATATCCAAAAAACCAAGTGCCACGTTAGGTGAGTTATTTAAAAAAATTAACTAAAAAACGAGTGGAGTATGTATATTGGGATAATGTAAATGAACTGGTTGATCGATTGCGACTTTGAATTGCATCACGTGATGCCGGTCATACAGGACACAATAATGAAATTATATCTATAATTGAGGAGTTAAAAGAGGCTGGAGTTATAAAATACCGACAGTTTAATAATGACTCTTGATAAGTTTGGACGTCATATCGAGCATCATAAAACTAAAATATATACTAATAAAATAATACCTCTTATTTCAAGACAAATTAAAAATTTAGAATTAAATTATATAAAGAAAGTAAATATACTAACAAATGATTTCCAAACAGAATTGTCTAAAGTGAAAAGTAATTTAAAATCCATCATTGTTATAAATTTAAAATTAAAACTAGAAGGTGATACTTATAATATAATAAACAGTTCTAATTTATCTTTTTATAATTTACCTTGTACAGGTAAAATTATTCAAATTAATATAAATAATCCAAAAGAGCGCCTAAACTATCGATTTAATAACGAACCTCGTATCTCAATAATAGTTGGTAAACATGTTGTAAAGGGGGATAAATTGATAATATATCCCAGTCCTATGAGCTTAAGAACTAGTGAATTATATATGGAAATTGCACTGGAAATACCTGTTAACTATGTCGAAAATTAAACGTGAAATTGTAGAAGAAATGCATAGACCAGCACGAGTGAACTTTCACAGAAGGCGTGTAATTACAAAAGGAATAGATGACTTATTTCAGGCTGATTTGGTTGAAATGATTCCTTATGCTAGAGTAAATAAAGGCTATCGCTACATTTTAGTTGTAATTGATGTATTTTCCAAATTTTTGTGGACCAAGCCTGTTAAAAACAAAACAGGTTCTGAAATTACAGGAGCTATGAAAAGTATTTTGCTTAGTAGCAATAGAATTCCGCAAAATTTACAAACTGATTTGAGAAAAGAATTTTATAATCAAAATTTTCTAAATTTAATGAATAAATATAATATTAATCATTATTCAAGCTACAGTACTAAAAAAGCATCTGTTGTTGAGCGAGTACACCGTACTTTAAAATCAATGATGTGGAAATCCTTTAGTTTACAAGGAACATATAAGTGGTTGAGTTTATTATCTAAACTTGCGGAAAAATATAATAATACAAAACACAAAACTATTAGTATGAAACCTATTAATGTTAGTAAAAAGAATGAAAAATTACTTCTTGACAGTGTTTACAGTAATATTAAAATGGTTGGGAAAGCAAAATTTAAAGTGGGTGATTTTGTTCGAATAAGCAAATATAGAGGGGCTTTTGTGAAAGGTTATACTCCTAATTGGTCTAATGAAATTTTTACAATACATTCGGTTCAATTCACCAATCCTATTACTTATATTATTAAAGATCAGGCTGGGCAAATTATAAAAGGGGGATTTTATGAATATGAGTTACAAAAAGTAAAGTATCCTGATGTATACCTTGTTGAAAAAATTTTAAAGAAGAAGGGCAATATGATATTTATTAAATGGCTTGGGTTCGATAATAAACATAATAGCTGGATAAGTAAAACTAATGTTGAATGAAAATTTAAAAGGGGAGGGGTTTATTTTTTCCACCAATTTAGTACAACAATAATAAATACAACTTGTATAAGATTCTACAGAGGTATTTGATTTATAAACATCAAAAAGTATAAATCACCCACTAATTGATAACTCCAATGCTAAACAAGATGGGAAATGTAAAAGTATTTAATATTTACATGATGAGATGGAAACTTCATGAATATCCGCTCATGCAAAAAAGTCTTGCAAAATTTATGTTAAAAAATCTGATAAAATTAAATGGTTGAATAATATATCTTAGGTTTGCATAAATTAAAAATTCTTAACATTGAATGTTTTCATGTCCTCGATAAAAAGAATTAGATTAATCGTTTGAATTAAATTTATGTAAATCACATACGCAAAACTGTGCATTAAGAAATGTATGGCATCATTTAAATAATTTAATTATTGTCAAATTTTGGATTTTATGTTACCAGAAGAAATATGCTATTTACCTATGGAGTTTATTATGGTTTGCACCCTACTTAAAATTTATGGCAAATAGTGTAAATTTCAGAAAGAATTCCAGAATAATTACAGGCATTCCACTGATAACCCGCTAATTTCTCCAATGGTAACAAAGTCGGGGATGTGTGTCCCATTAAAAAGTGTTGTATTAAATGTAATAAACAATTTTATGTAATATGAATTGTAACGAAATAAATTTGAATTTAAAATATTTTTTCTTTTATTTTTGTGTAACCCCATATCCACATTGCTGGTTTCTAGCTC
This sequence comes from Harpalus rubripes, assembly GCA_963082715.1. Classification (NCBI taxonomy): domain Eukaryota; kingdom Metazoa; phylum Arthropoda; class Insecta; order Coleoptera; family Carabidae; genus Harpalus; species Harpalus rubripes. The sequence goes on along the minus strand of OY720466.1, from coordinate 9,253,509 downwards.
GTTTCACCGTTATCACATTCCTGGGTTGGTTTTTGTTTATCAACTTTTTAAACCACATACTCTTTGCTGACACATATTATATAATATTATATTATAAACTGTATTTAAATATAAAAAAGATTCCCAATACTAATCAATATACCAATTACCAATTCACAATTCCCAATCTCTTAGGTTTGAAGTTTTTGTGGTATATTAGAAAAAACACTAACCGTAACAAAACAACTTTATCATATTAACTTTCCTGCAGGTGTTAACATGTATAATATCGTGGTTAATTAAAACAAAAGTTATAACCGCAGTAAACTACTTTATCGTATTAAGTTTCCTGCATGTGTTAATATGTAAATGATTACAAGTATTTGTGGTTAATTAGAAAAAACCATACCGAAACAAAACAACTTTATCATATTAAATTTCTTGCAGGTGTTAGCAAGTATAATATTGTGGTTAATTAAAACAAAAACTTTAACCGCAGTAAACAACTTTATCATATTAAGTTTCCTGCATATATTATCAAAAATAATATTGTGGTTAATTATAATTAGAAAAAACCTTCAACCACAGTAAACAATATTATCTTATATTGCTGTTATAATTATTTTTATTTTTAATAAGTTTTAACCGCAACAGAACAACCTTATCATATTAAATTTCCGGCACGTGTTAATATGTAAAAAATTACAAGTTTTTGTGGTAATTGCTAACTCCAATGGTAACCAAGTCGGGAATGTGTACCCCATTAAAAAGTATTGTATTGAATTGTAGCCTACGTTATTAATACAAGGCCGGGAATCATTACAATATGTCAAAAAAATTCTAATTCCAAATAACCGTTTAACAACGTTATAACCATTTTTTACATATGTCCAAGTGACAAATAATTGAATATTTTCAAAAATTATAACCGCTAAATTGATTTTCTAACAGACTAAAAATGTCTTTTAAATGACAGCAAAAATAAATCGCACCCTCATCACTGATTTTGGAACTAGAGTTTTTGGCCAGATTTTGAAACAAAATTTGAGTTGTTTCCCAGCCTTGTATTAATAACGTAGGCTATCATTGAATATAGTAAACAATTTTGTGTTATATGAATTGTAATAAAATAAAATTAAAAATAAATTTCAATTTAAAATTATAATTTTTATTTTTTACGCAACCGTACACACCATCTATACTCCAAAAACTAAAACACATAACACAACGCCATCTAGGCGTCGAATTCCAAATCCAGATTCCAGATTCCAATTCAGAATACAAATTCCAAACCCCAATCCTCCAACCCTAATTCAAACCTCGACCCTCATCCCAAATTTTGGGAATGGGCATTAAACATTGAGGTTAACCGTTAAGAGGTGCATGCAAGAAGTGATAAAAACTACCAGAGGCTGCTGAAAAATCTGGGTTGCTGCAAGAAGTCGATGGCACATGCCATCGAGCTCGATGGAGACCGGAAGTTGGTCCCGTATACCCCCAGTATACCTACTCACTTTGCTTTTTGGTAACACCCCTCCGCCTCTGACGTAGGGCGGTTACCAAGCGACGTGCTTTCGGTTACTGTCATAATAGTTATTTATGTATTAAGGGCATAATTAAAAGATTGTAGCACGGGGAATGTTTACAGCTCGACGCATAGCGGAGATCTTTAATTTTCCCGAGTGCTATAATCTTAATTATGCCCGTGGTACTGATAGCAACTTAGTAGGCGGCAATGACTTGAAACACGAATTAAACTGTAATTAACGATTTTATTGTACTGATTACAAGGCAAAGGTAAAATACAATGTAATGACTTCACATGAGTACTACACTGAATTGTAACTAACTTCACACTGTATCGCTAAGGGCGCTAGTGCGCCACATCTTGTTACCATCTGTCAGCAGATATGCCAACAGGTACATACAACATTTTATTTTCGTTCTCGAAATTCAATGATTTAATAGGTAGTTATATTTGTTATGATCTAGCAGTCATATTATGATCAAAAATCTATCTATCAAGCAAAATCCATTTTATGTATGTTCGATCAAGTGACAAAACCAGTTGAATATTGTTAGAAAAAATAAAGCATTTTTTATTTTTCGCTTTCGAACTCAAATTCATTCGTGTTAATATATTATTTCGTGTTATGCAAGTTCATGTTTTACGTTATACAAATGTAGAGTATATTATAATACTAAAATAGTATATCCTATACTCTACATATTTGTATATTCGTTATCGTTGTGCTGGCGATGTGAATTTTAAGTATGTTGTGGTTTCTACATAATTTGTTGGTATTGTTGTGTTTTTTAATATAAACAATTTTAATTTAGTGTCAAATGAAAATGACAGATATCGGTTGTTCCAAAGAAATATCGGATGAATTTGAAGCTGCACAAGAAAAGTTGGTTCCACAGAAGTGAAAAGGCGTATACGAGAAAGAACACGAAAGTTTTGCGAATGGCGGTGTTCAAAAAATGTGATTTATCGATTTTGTTATGTTATTTGACATTTATCTATAAACCACAAATTTGATATTGTAACGTGTGAGCCCCGCTGCTGCGTTGAACAAGTGTGTAAAGTATAGCGATGACGTAATCGCACTAGCAGCCGGGCGACGTAAACAAACGAGTTGCGACGTGTTTAATTACTGCCGGTCGCCCGAACTTTTTTGTGTTCGTTGTTATTAGCACGTCAAGGTCGCTCGAGTCACGTGTGTGCTCGCGCCCTCTATACCACAGTTTATCCATGAATGGGGTATGTGATCAAATTTTTATTTTTACATAATATGATACTAGACAAAAAATAAAATACCCGTATTTTTTACATCGATTAATTATTCGTACTTTACGATAAAATAATTATTAAAAATTTGGGGAAGGGATTTGTGACGTGACAATGATAGAAGCGTGAAAAAAGACGGTTAGACTGGGAGGAAAAAAGATAGTTATAGCTAGATGTGATCATGCCACACCCTGTACACCTACCACAAGATAAACCAGACTCTGATAAGCTGATTTATAACTGTCTCTTCCCTTCCCGCAGTTTGTCTGTCTTTGTCCACGATTCTAACATACTTACGGCATATATCCCTTCTCCACAACATTAAATTGTTAATAACAAGATTCATACAAATTAATGTTTAGTTTTTATTATTATAATGAGAAGCTATAGGCAGTGTGCACAAAAGTAGTCAGCGCCGACAGCGGACAAAAATGACAAAAATGGTTACTCATTGAAACATAGCAAGGTTATGTTTTATGTCAGAATAATTGTGTAATTTCTATTTTATAAAATACTTTCAATAAATGCGAATGATAGAATGTCAAATATTATGTGATGCATTGGGGGATGTAATAATTCTCACAAAATTACCGATTGAAATATCAAATTTGATAAATTTCCTAGAAGATTATATGAGGAACAGATGTTTAAGAAAATAACTTTTTCTTCTACTAGCATGAAAAATTCTTTTAGGTATACATATTTTCTCATTGTAAAAGATATTTATCGTATGAATAAAATTCCAACAATAGTCGTCTGATTATCTACTTTTTAATATCCTTCATTTTTTCGTCCTATTCTCAAATATTTTTCGTTTGAGAAAGCTCAGTATGGATTCTAAATCCAAACAAAAAGTGGGCAATACAAACTGTTGTGTTTACGGTTGTCATTCCCGCGCGGGAAAGAAAATGGGAATTAGTTTTCACATTTTTCCCAAAAAAGGTGAAAGGGAGGTTAAAATAATGAATAAATACGGAGAAAATGAGCTAGTGGATAAAAGAACTGCCTGGATTAAGCAAATTCGCACTGGTAAAGCAGTTACAGGACATATGAAAATATGTTCCCTTCATTTTAAGAAGGAAGATTTTTTTTACCAGGTTTGTTTAGTGTAAATATAGGAAGCGAGAAGCGAACAATCATGTGATTTTGTTGACCTTTGCAAGTATACGTGAGGATCCGAGAACCCGTGTAAAAATGGCAGCTAGTAATTATGTACACAGTACACAACCTACAAATGTTGGCATGTTTCATTCAAAATTTCATGATTTTTCTGATATCATGCGATTTATTTGTTATTAGGAGTATGAAATTCAGTTAGCGAGGCAAGTAAACCACATAAAATTAGAAAATTATGAAATTATGCAGGAAAAATTACTTGTAGATTGTGTACATATTAGTTGTCATTCTGACATAAGAGACCCTACCCATAACTGATTCTCAAGATCAGCAAAGTTAAATGACTGGTCGCATCGTATATCTATATGTTCTTGTTTGTAGTTAATAATTTTTTTAACTCGTAGATATACCTGCTCAGAAAAGAAAATTAAAACCTTCTGCTGTACCTACATGCAATTTACCCAAGCAAGAAGTTCAGATTGAAAGTAGACGTTCAAGGAAAAAAACTGTTGAACCTGAGATAATGACAAGTGCAAATAATATTGAAGAGATGATGCATGATACGATAGATGATTTTGATTTTGGGGCTGTGAAACATAGTGCAAGTGATATTGAGTGTGCCAAAACATTATTAGATTTAGCATCGGTAAAAAACACTTATGTTGATGTCGGTGTGCAGGTGACAAGCGGGGATATTGCACAACGTTTCGTTGATCTTATTGATACCGATCAAAAATTGAATACTTTAACTGGGTTACCTAATATAAAATTATTATATCAACTGGTAGAGTTGTACGAGAGAAGTTACCCCAATATAAAAATTTTAAAATTGTCTACAATAGAGAAAATCATACTCACATTTATCAAAATGAAATTGAACATTACTTACGCTGTACTGGGAGTTTTATTCAAATATGTTACTAGGGTTACCTCTAAAAATGTATTTTGTGATACAGTTGACAAGTTATATAATATTTTAAAACTTTGTATTTATTGGCCATCCAAAGAAGAATGTGTGAAAAATATGCCTATTTGTTTTAAAGACTTCAGTAATGTAAGAGTAATATTAGATTGCACCGAAATTCCAATGCAACAACCAAAATGTTTCTGTTGCCGCTTAAAATCATACTCTCATTATAAATCCCACAACACAATAAAGTTCCTAACTGGAGTTAGTCCGGCTGGTACAATAACTTTCATAAGTAAATCGTATGGGGGTAGAGCCTGATAAAGTAATATTTGAGCAAAGTAAGTTAATAGAAAAATTAAACATGTACGAAGATGCAATAATGGTAGATAAAGGTTTCAGAATAGACGAAATAACTGGAAGTTATGGTATAAAGTTAATTAGGCCACCTTTTTTAAAGCAAAAAAATGCAGCTCTCTAAATAACAAGCAGATATGAACTGTAAAATAGCTCGTGCTCGAGTACATATAGAGAGGGTTTTTCAAAGAATAAAAATATTTAAAATTTTAAATACTCCTTTAGCATGGCATATTCTACCTCTAATCGATAAACTCTTTACGATTGCATGTGTTATTACAAACCTTTCTACACCAGTATTAAATGACGATAAATTTTTAGAATAATTGTAGGAAATACAAACCAAAATTAAGGACCGGTTTTTACATCTATGGATAGTGTCAGGGTGTCAGTTAATATATCGGCCAGTTAAAAGAAAAATATCGCATTATATAATTGACGGATGCAATATTTTCATTTTATCTGGCAATTAAATTAACTAACACTTTATCCATAGGTGGAAAAACCTGACCTAAATATAATTGTAGTATATCTGTATAATTTTATAGTTATTTATATAATCATTTATGAAAAGAGTGATATTGTTTGATGTACATAATATTTGTCAAAACGAGCGAACCTAGTTTTGTAAATTATGTGAGTATATTCTGAAACTTTATCTACGTATTATGTACAAAATTTTATCTAATTCCGCTAAAACAATTTTTAAAATATGTGATTAGCACATGACCTCCCGCCAATTCCATATTTAAAATAGCAATGAGCATTAAGTAAAATATCACTTCAGTTTGATCGTTAGTAAACAAAATCTAATTTGTTGTTCCAATAAAAAGGAAAGTCTGTAATACGAAATTTTGCATATTTTATTTTTCCTTAGAAAACTGTTATGAGTTCCAAGTTAAGTACTACCTCCGGTTTATCATATAGTCAAAATCTAATATGTTGTTTCTCATCATATACGAGTTTTAAATACCAAATTTGAGAATTTTTGGAAATTAATATATTTTTTCAAGAGCTTCAAGTAGAGTACCACTTCCGGGTTTTCTAGGTTGTGAGGATAGCTTACTAAAGTTTTATTATTTATTATTACTTTGTAATTTATTAATAAATACACATTTAAGTACAAATAAATATTTTTTATATTTTGCGTTCATAATGAAGTCATTACGATACGCAATTGCGTATCGTAATGACCTTCATTTCGATACGCAATTTTTTGTTTTAGTCGGTTGGTACTAGATGACGTTTCTTTAACCCATTTTTACCTAATTTATTTTTAGTTAATTGACAATTCATTTTAATAATATAATGTCGATATTATTATTATTTTTTATTTAGGGAAGATTATTTACATGAAAATGTACAAATATAATCACAAATTGAGTAAGTAAATGTTAATATAATGTTCGAATTAGTCCACATAGATGGACCTAGTAGTACTAAAAATTTGTAGATTGAACCTTGGAAGAATAGAAAATTATTTTTAATTAATTTTAAAGCGTTTTAGTTCAAATATATAAAAAAAAATCCTATACACTGAGGCTGAAAGGGTTAAATTGTCAAACGTCAAAGCTGGAAGATAAGAAATTTCAATATAACCTCAAAATTTCTTTTACTTAATAAATCACTTTATTTAATGAATATAATAATAATACATATTTTCGTCTTACTTTACATTTCAAAATAAGCAATCAAAACATTCTCTGTTACGCCTTTGACATTATTTTCTTTACACTGTGTCAAAATTTGCAAATTCTTTCTCATAAATTTCGCGCGATTTTTTAGGAAGTAGATTATTTACTGTAGTCTGAGCTATATTGCGTAGCTCAGGCGGAGTGTAACTGATATCATCTTCCATGATTACACTAAATTCACTTAAATTTGTTCGTAAATATTGAAATGACATGAACTTTCAAATAATAATTGAATGTGGTCAATTCAGTGTTACCAACTACAACATTTCACTTACAAATTTCCCTAAATCAACTCGGTTTAATTTTAACAGTTTTTTAAAAATATTTTAGTTTGTAGAAGGCGCAAAATATAAAAAATAGTATAAAGAACTCATTTTATAAGACTTTCTTTCGCACTTGTCAATTAGAAAACTCGCTAACGCTCGTTTTCTAAATTTTGACGCGTGCGAAAAAAACATGTCTTATAAAACACGTTCTTTAATATACTATTTAAAACTATAGGTATTCAAAAATAACAAAACATGTACACTACTAAATAAAATATATTTCTAGTATAAGAAAATAAACGTCAATTTTGACTAAAAATAAACAATAAATAAATACATTAAGTACAAATAAATAGGTTTAAAACAAGGTATTCAAAAATAACAAAACATGTACACTACTATACTGTATTTCAGATAAGAATAGACATGGTGGCGCTGCGGCGCCAGCCTTTTTTACACACATAAATCTTATAAATTAGTTTTGTTTCGTGTATGATATACCTGACAGATCAAAACGTGAAAATTTGATTATTTTTAATTGTGTAGTAAATAAACAGTTACTTAAAGTTGTTAAATAGATTATAAAGTCAAAATGGAATAAATAATATACCTACTTTACATACTGCTATTGTAAACTTGGTTTGCGTTTAGACCAATCAGAAAGCTGGAATCGTAAGCCCTATCCTAAGTCTATTCTTATCTGAAATACAGTATAAATGAAATATATTTCGAGTAGGTATAAGAAAATAAACGTCGATTTTGACTAGAAATATGCATTTCGACTTCAATAAACACAGATACAAACACACATACGCACTTACACTATATATTTACATATACATATATGCTCTGTATTTAATAACAAACTCCATTCATATATGCTAATATCACAGTGAAAAAGAGAAAAAATAAATAAATGCCATTTCGGCTTAAAAGTACAATAAACAGATACAAACACATACGCGCACACACATTTATACTCTGCATTTAATAGCAAACATACATTCATGCTATCACATTGCTAATATCACAGTGAAAAAGAAAAATAAATAAATAAATGCCATTTTGGCTAAAAAAAAATTATTGCATTAGGAATTTGTCCTATTCTCGCAAATGTAGTGCATCATGTTGTCAATAAAGTTTCTTTTTACCGTGAAGAGCATATCTCTCACAAAATCCTCATCGTATGGTACAACGATGTTCAAAAATGTTTTGGAAAAACTAGAAAATAAAATCAAATCACAAAATTAAGAACATTTAATATTGCCATACCTAGTTGAACTTGTCCGTAATAAGGGTGTTTGCGAGACAAACATATTCCACTGCTGGTTACTTTCAGGTAATTACATTTCGCTAAGCACTGCAAGGGAGAACTCTGGCGACCTGAAAATAAATATATGATAATAATGTATACAGTATTATATTAATCAATGGGGAAATATATTTACATTTTTTAAACACATACCTTCTACAGGACATTTCATTTCTAATAATTTGGTTGGTTTCCCATCACTCATTATAACACCGTCAGGTGAATATGCCAACCATGGATTTAATTTGCTTACGATTAACCCTGTTTCGACAACATTATATCCCAAATTTTTTTTATAAGTATCCCGTGCTTCCTTCTCAGTTGCCTTTCCGTATTCCATATTCCTGGAACAAAAAGATTTTGGCCAGAAATATTTTTTAGATTTGGTAGACCAGTCACCTTTGGCATATGTATATAGCTCGTAACACCTAGAACCTGTCACCCTGAACTGGCGTTCCTCTTTCCATCGTTTAATATCATGTCTAGTGCTTCGACATATTTCTTGTACGTTTGTACGTTCAAATAGGGCTACAATGAAAAATAAATTGATAAAATAAATCAAACTCATAAATTATTATCGTTTACCTTTGTATGTGCTTCTGCAGCATAGTTGTGGAGGTTCAGGAGTAAACGAAGAGAGATCTTTCAAAACTTGCCTTTCTTCTTCAACAATGAAATTGAAATCAAGTAAATCTTTCTCTTCTTCCAAATATTTAGCTCCTCTAGTCTTTCTACATAAAATTAAAGTTTATGCATATATAGATACACAATTTTAATTTATGAATAAACAAACCTGTGTTTTGTTATAGCTGAGTTAGGGTCGCAAGAAATTAATTTATCAAAAATTTCTTTTTGTAGCTCTTCGCTCAACGGAGAAGTATTACTTGTAACTTTATCTTCATAGCACTCTGTCTCCAACCAAGGCATTGGTTTAAAATTCTCTAATGATGACTTCTTTTTTTTTCCAGTAGCACTGTAAATCAGTTTGAGATACAGCCTCCAAGTCTTTTACCTTATGTCTAAAATAAGAAATATACACACAAATTATAATTCACATTCGTTAACAAATATAAATGAAATATTATTACCGTGAACAAAATATTAAAACAGCAGCAATATGCTTACACTTGCCGCTGTTACCTGCTTTACATGAGCATTCAAAATTGCTTATTTTAATTATATTATTTTCAAAATAAATAGTTCCATTTATTTCATGGGGAATTGCAGTAAGAGCACTGGTCTGCAAACATAACCCAACTAGCTTACACTTATTTAAATTAACTTCCACAACTCCACATAAAAATAGCAAGCCACTTTTAACTACTTCTTCGCCTTCAATAAAATTTCTTGAAGAATTCATTGCCTCCCGGTACCTAAATAATTCTTGAAAACCAACCTGCTTATCGGAACCAAGAAAGTTATCCATACCTAAAATATAATTAAAGAGCAGATATAACTGTTTATTTTTCTATAAATAAATAACAAATACTTCCCTTTAAGCAATACAACACTTCAAATCAGTTTAAATTTAAAAATTTATGAACTTTATTTATTTATTTCCACATGTCACACGCTAATCACAGTATACGAGTTATGTCAGTTACTCTTCTCGCCGGCCATTTTTAAAATCGGTGCTGCCTCTATCGGTCATTTTCGTTGCCAATAATACTTACAGTTGTATGAAATAGAAGTCTATTTTTGACATAATTCGTCTATTTATTATAGATTTTGTACATGTAATGTTAATGTTATTTACTTTTCCGAGCTAGTACAACTGATTCCACTTAGAGCCTGGTACATTTTCAATGAAGAATCTTGAACATTTATTACGAATATAAAAGAAAGATGCTAACATGATACACTGATATCGTGATATGTAGAAATTTTCTTCTTTCCAATCAATCAAGTTTTCCAACTTTTTAATCTCAATTTCCAATTATTGCGCATCTTGTAACATTTAACTAATATTATAAATTATAACATAAATATAAATATGATAAAATGATTTACAGAAATCACACGTATTATTCGAAAAATTATATTTTTTGCCACAGTACCTTCGCTGGTATTTTGACTTTTTTGATTGTCACATCACATATATAGCATTTAAAATATTTTCTTTATTCATTTCAATATAATATGATGTATAATATTCATACACAATAGCAACAACTCAAAATAAAATTGTAAATTGTATCACTTTCTTGAAATGTCAGAATTGGTTCGGTAACCAAAAATGCCAATGTAGCGTTAGAGGCGCTGACGCTTAAAATGTGCACATCGCCTATAGTAGTTAGTTTTTAGAGTGTCTCACAACTCGCGCCCCAGACGAAACTGACACTTGCCGAAGACAATAGGTTGCCAAAAAATAGAAGAAAATAATTTGCGGCTGCTTGCATAACGGACTTACAAGACTTTTTAATCCACCAATCCCGGAAGGATATCTTGAGGTGTGATGATATTACAAAATAAAACTGGTTGCTAGGTTTTAAAAATACTACTAGTGAGTTACAAAATTTGTTTGACTGTAATTTTGACACTTTAGAGTTGACTTTTCACTTTCAACAAATTTAGATTTCTATCCGGAAAACGTTCCGAATGGACTCGTGCTGCCTCTTTGGCGTTACGTCCACATTCTCCGAAAATTATAATCATTTCCAAGTAATCAGCGGGTAAGAATTTGCCTTTTTTTATTCACCTTGTTAAATTTAATTTGACACTGACATTTTTCGAAAACTACTGTAGCCCACACATTATAAAGAAGATTTGATTTGTATAAAACCCTAGTAACGTAAAATTACGGCAAACACACGTTAAAAGTGTAGGTCTCTGATTGGTTAATTTTAAGACGTCTTTTCTCGAATATCTTTTAAGCTAGTTTTTTTTTCTTTGAAATTACACAACCGAGTGCAGTCTCGTGTTTCCTCATTCGCTCTGGGGCGCGAATTGTGAGACAGCCTGTATTTTATGACATATATATTGAAATTCGAATATGGTCACATAACTGTAAACTCACAAAACTCAAACACCGTATTTTAATAAAATAAAAACGTTTATTCTTATCAAAAATACAAGTTCGTCATACTCTCTTTCTACCACGCTCAATTTCCCTCCAAATTCTCTAACCTCCCCCTCTGTATTACAAAAATTCCCTATATCAATGTTACTAAAATTTACACGGGTAATTCAAACTTTTAAATTGTGATTATAACTATTCCTTTACACTCGGCCATTCCTGATAAGAAATCGACCTCGATTTCAGTTTTACTACAAAAGTTAAATTATTTATACAACATATAGTCTCTATATTTCGGTGATGTCTTCTTTATTCTTCGTGGGCGTTTACTTTCCTTTTCCTCATCAAAATCTTCTCCTCGGTCGTCCATCTCTTTCGGTGCTTGTTCTTCATCATCTTCTTCGGCTTCTTGGAATTCTTGGGCTTCTGATGTCTTGTCCTCATCATCTTCACTTATGTTTTCTTCTTCATCTGCATTCGTAGACGGTTTCAACTGTGAAATGTGCGCCGTCGTTGTACAGAATCTCCCTGGCGTTTCTTCTCGTAGTTGGGATACTTGGTATGTATCACTTGGATAAATCTTGGTTATCACCAATAGTCCTCTATACTTTTGTTGTGTTTTTGTACTCATTCCAGTTGAAATGGGTTTTCTCTTCATGAATACAATTTGTCCTATTGTGAGCTTTTCACGTTTCGTACGTTTTGCGTTATATGCTTCCTTCATTTTCTCTTGTTGTTGCTTTATATGTTCACGCAAGTTTTCACGCATAGCTTCTGGTTCAGTCCACTGTTGTCCTTCAATTGCTATTCGTCGTATTATGCCATCATGAAAGTGAGGTCTACTGAATAATGTCCTTCCAAATTATGAAATTTATGCGTGATACTTTTCCTCATTGACTTTGGCATTACAAATAATTTCCGCGTTTCGTTTTCTGCTTTATAAATCCGGTATAACAGACCTTTATTGATTTCATAATCTTTTACGGTATTTTTCTCATCTCTTCTCTGTATAATTGCCACATGATCGTGTTCTGTAACAGTTAACATTACTTCAAAATTTGTTTCTATTACCTCTTCCATGGTATCGCTGGCTGATCCTTCTGGTGCTCTTGATAAAGCATCTACGTGTTGCATCTTCACACCTGGCTTATGTTTTATTTCAAAATTAAACTCTTGTAACATCGCCCAACGTGCTATCTGCGGATTCTTTGTTTTACTTGAATTTAGGTAAACGAGTGCTTGACAATCAGTTACTACTATAAAATGTATACCTATTAGTAGTGATCTTAATCGTTGTATACTCCATACAATAGCCATTAATTCAAGTCTACTGGAGTGTTATTCTGACCCTTGACCTGTAGTCTTCTTACTTACGCAATATACCAAATGTAATTTGCAGTCTGCTGTTCTTTGTAGCAACATACCTGCAAGACCTTCACTACTCGCATCCGGATGTAACTCAGTTGCCAACTTCGGATCGAACAGTTTCAAAACAGGTTCATCTGTGAGAATACTCTTTAACTTCTCGAAAGCTGTCTGCTGGTCTTTCCCCCAATCAAAATTTGTTTTCTTTTGCAACAAGTTCGTTATTGGTTTTGCTAACTCAGCGTATCTTGGAATAAATCTTCTAAAGAAACTTGTCAGTCCAATGAATCTTCGTACCTCGTGAATATTTTTAGGTTCTCTAAATTCACTTATAGCCTGCACTTTTCTCTTCCCTGGTTTTATTCCGTCTTCGCTTAAAATGTCCCCTAAAAATTTTACAGACTTCTTTCCAAATTCACACTTACGTAACTTTAAAGTTAACTTTGCTCGTCGGAATGCTTCAAATACTAACACTAATCTTTTCAGCATATCTTCCCAATCTGTATCTGGTGCAAGGACATCATCAAAGAAACATTTTACGACTTTATCACGTAATGGTTCCAAAATTCATTAAGCGTGAAAATTCAAATGGCGCGTTTTTAGGCCAAATATCATTCGTTGAAATTCACCGGTCTCATCTGGGGTGATGAACGCAGTCTTCGGCTTTGATTCTTCCGCTAGTGGCACCTGTAAATAACCATGCGCAAGATCTAGAGTCGTAAATATTTTACAGTTACTTAGATTTTCAAAAAATTCATGTACATCGGTAATTGGAAAGTTTTTCTTCTTCGTTTGCTGGTTTAATTTACAAAAGTCTATGACTAACCGTGATTCACCTGTCTTTTTCGGTACTAATAACACCGGGCTTGCGTACTCGGAGTCTGTTTCACGCACTATTCCAGTTTTCTTCCATTCACCCACAATTTCAGCAATTTTTCGTCTATCATCAACACTTGTTTTATAAGGTTTCACTCTCACTGGTACATTATTATCTTCAATTGTCATAGTCATCAAATTAGTACACCCAAGTTCTGTGACGCACCTACCCCTGTGTAGGGTTTTCTGTTGCTGATTCGGGCGCCATTCTGTGAACTGTCTGTTTAGGGGTAGATTAGGGTTGCGGATAGCTAGTCGGAGGTCCAGGATTATAATTTATATATCATTGTAAAATATGTAAAACTTAAACTTTTATTGACACACACATAATGTACAAAATAAATAAAGGTAACTGGTTTCTGTTATTTTACTGAAAACTGTAATCTGACTATAATATTACTGTAAATTGAACTTAGACTCCGTGATGTGAAACTGTAAATTGACTTTGTATTTTTACTGTAAACTGAACTTAGATTCCGCGAAGTGAAATCTTATTCGGACTCTGTGTTTTCACTGCAAGATAAACTTGGATTCAGTGACGGTTTCGCTGTTGAGTCAGTCTACCAGGATGCTGGTAGGCCGGTGGCTCATCTCGAGTTTCTAAGTGAGGCTGGATGCAGCTGTTGCTTAGAATCTGCCTTCTGGGCTCTGCGGCGCGACTTTTATATCCGATTTTGGTTGAAACTCGCGCGGTTTTAAGAGGGGGACTGTTATCAGTAACCTTATTGGTTCGGAGGCGGAGTTATATCGCGATGTCTGATTGGTTAAAAACCTGGGTTGCAAAATATTTATTTTGCAACTTTGAAATATAATAAATAAATTTTCAACGTTTCTGTGGCAATTATGACCAGGTAAAATTACACAACATAATAGCATAGGAATACAATAAATAATATTACATATATTTAAGTTTCCCTTGAAGTCCGCGTGGCGCTAGTGGTGCCCAGCTCCCACCTGTTATTGCGGTTGTCAAATGGATTTCCCGGTGATCTTCTCAAAGCCCTGTGGATGGGATCGTACTCTCAGAGTCCTTTAATATTGCCCAGACAGGTAGCCACGGCCCGTGGATTAGGGGCAGGTCGGCTGGCAGCGGTTGTACATCTTCACTTAACTGGTACGTTCCCTAAGTGTGCTTTGACAAAAAAAAAAAACATATTTTTCATCTCGATTTTCTTAGCGAAACCTGAAGAAAAGTGTCGAATGATGTTCCCTGCCCTGAATGCAAAGTCCACGGATCGGCTATGAAGAATGGAAAATGCTGAAAAGACTGTCAATATGGAACTTTGACGAACTCGTGTCTGTAGAGAAGTATGGCTCTGTCTGTCGTCCTTACCGGGAAATTTGAATGAACTGGACGAAAATATGTGACTTCGTCACAGTTCATTAATGTTCATCGCGAAACACTCTCGATATTTATTTATTAAGTCTACCAGTGTATTGGCATCTGTTTCGATCACTTGTTCGTCAATGTTCACCATTTCGCGAGTTATTTCACTGTACTTCACGTTTTCGGTTTCGTACTCTACATTTGCATTACCAATTAGTTTGTCTTTCTTTACTAATATATCATTCGAACTGGTGTTCCAAGCCGGAATTTCGATCTCGTTCTCTCCATATTTCACTTTTATCAGGTTTATACATTGGCTTTTCAGTACACTCTCTTCACTTGTTCTTACTGCGGCTGTCTTCAGTTCTTCTATTTCAATATCTTTAAATGGCTGTTCATCCTTATATCCAAATTTTAAAATATTATCAATTCGAATATAAGCGATATCAGGTGATTCTGTGTATGTTCTTCCAACAATAACACTCGGGGCTTGTGAATTAACTGGAACTACAATAAATTTTATTTCATTGATTCGGACTCCATCAACAGCTAGACTCGTTTTGATCATTTTTGTACATATAATTTGGTTAGCTTTACTTCCAAATCCGGTTAGAGTAACTGTCTTCTCCAGACTTTCTTTTTCCACTTGGATTTCTTTCGTTGCTGACTGCTTAATGGTACATACACTTGATCCACTGTCAATCAATCCTATCACTTTATGATTATTTGCTACTTCGATCTCTTTCAAGAACTTTAAGTCTCCGTCATCTTTGTTGTTAATCACACTTACTGACTTTTCCTCTTTCTTCGTCTTCGTGCAATTCTTTGCTATGTGTCCATCTTGTCTACATGCATAACATTTCGGTACTGGCTTTGTCTGTTGACAGTCTCTCGCTATGTGGCCATACTTTTGGCAATTAAAGCATTTTACTTCATCTTTTTCGTTTCTCAGTGGTGAACTCTTAAGAGTATTGCTTATTATTATTGTTACCTGAATGCTCGCTAGCTTTTGTTGTCCCCGCAACCGTTTGTACATTCTTTTCAATTCTTGGCTTGTCCTGTCTTTTAAATCTCTCACTACGTGTATGATAAACCCTATCAGCTTGCAACAGGTCATGTACTAGATCATCTTCATCCTCGTGTTGCTTGGCAATTACCATGGCGCATAAATCCTTGGAATACAACCCTGTCAATACTTGTTCTCTCGTATCATCGAATTGCAGACCCACATCGTAACATAACTTCACCTTTTCATGAAAGTACTGGCTTAATGTTTCATCTGTAACCTGGGCTCGCTGTATCATTCGTTGCCACTTAACAGTTTTGCTAACCTTACCTCCGAATGTTTTCTTGAATTCCTCTTTGAATTCGTCCCAAGATTTTATTCTATTTCTGCGGGACGCGTACCAGTGTTGTGCACCCTTTTCTAAATGCGTTCTGGCAGTCTCAAGTGCGAATGCATCGGGCCACGCATGCAAACTTTGCATTCCATCAACATTCGCCAGCCAATCTTGAGCCTTTGTCGCATCTCCTTCGCCATCAAAAGTTTTTATATTTTTCGTAAGGTCGGGCATAACATGAAAAGATTTATCTTGTACTAATGTTGAGTTAACTTGTGAATCCGTTACCTTTTGCACCAGCTTCATCATTTGGTCATTACAACGTTGATTTTCTTCTATCATTACTTTTAACAAATCTTCCATGGTCATTCTCGTTGTTGTTGGTGAATTATCACGATTTGCTTCTGCTACGTATAAACTATCGACACTGTTCTCGTCGTCACTCATTTTTCGTCTTTTTCATCCACTTTTTCTGGTTAGCTTATCTTGTTTACCTTGATCACGTTCACAATTCCACTTCTGATTTGTAAACTCACAAAACTCAAACACCGTATTTTAATAAAATAAAAACGTTTATTCTTATTAAAAATACAAGTTCGTCATACTCCCTTTCTACCACGCTCAACTTCCCTCCAAATTATCTAACCTCTCCCTCTGTATTATAAAAATTCCCTATATCAATGTTACTGAAATTTACGCGGGTAATTCAAACTTTTAAATTGTGATTATAACTATTCCTTTACATAACCCATTGTAAAAGTGGGCCTAAAGTAGTTGTTGAAGATTAATATCTTTGGTTGTGTTGATTTTCGTTTCATGATAACTTTCGAATACTGTCTGCACATGCGTACATTCAATGCAACCTTTTCAAAGCTGGATGCATGAGTGCGCGCAGTCAATAAGCAGAACTGCTTTGCACTTAAATAAAAAAAAAACACTGTCCAGCTGCATAACAAATGCATCTATGTAATAAAAAAACGACTATCTGCAAGTTAATATTGCAGGGATACATATCTGTGAAATAAAAAAACGCGCCCATACTTAATATAATTTTTCCATTTCCCATGTCTTTTTCTCTTTTCCTTCTAGATTGGTCTTACTGACGTTCTCTTCTCTCTGGGCATAACTCCCGATTGTATTATAGGCCACAGCGTCGGTGAATTAGGTTGCGCTTATGCGGACGGTTGTGTGACAGCTGAGCAGATGATTTTAAGCGCTTATTATCGTGGTAGATCTTCGATAGAAGCAGAATTGATCCCAGGATTGATGGCTGCAGTTGGTGTGGGAGCTACAGAAGTTGCAAAGTTTGTACTCGAATATCCCTCTATAGATATCGCGTGTCACAATGGACCTGGTAGCTGTACTCTTAGTGGACCCAAGGAAGACATGGAGCAGGCGGTGAAAAAGCTATAAGTAAGCAAATTACACTCTATGGCCCGGGTGCTGGAAACACAGTGGTATCTATTTGTTACTTAACTGCCTGGTACCTCCTAACATGTCGGTACCTTTTTACAACATGCTAGAAACGAATGTTGGCTGTTGCTTCGTAACAGATCGGTATCAGTTAGTATTGGCACAAACCAATGATATATGATGTGTTCTTCCACAATTCACTAGATGGCAAAACTATCTAAATGTCAAATACGTCAAAAAATATACATTTTTGAGGTTACATTCAAGCAAAAAAAAATATATTTTTCGCTGTTCTCTGCTTATAAATATTAAATTATACTTGTTATTTTAAAGTATAAGAGAAAAAAGAAATGTCACGTCTTTCGAGAAAAATCATTTAATAAATATAATTTTAAAATACAAAGATAAATTGACTATTTCTGGTAAAATTATTTTAATTATTCGATTCACAGTTCTTCGAACGATCGCAAATTATCTGAAACCATTATTTGAAAAATCCTTAAATAAAATGCATGGAACAAAATATGAAGAAAGCACAAACATAATAATTGACCTGTGTCCAAGAATCGTAAATAACATAAGCAATATTTTTGCAATTCTGCTAAAATTTATTTACTTTTCATAGTTGCTGGTTTTAAGTTATCCTCTTGCTCTTTAACTAAATTTTTGGCAAAATTTTTCGAAATCTTGTAACCTTTTTTAAAATACACTTCATATATCAAGATTACTTCGTTTTCTGAAATTGATTGATAATTTTAAGAATACATTTTAAACATTAAAATTACATACGAGCAAAATATTACCAATATGACAGCTTGACAGTACATAGCAGTCAGGTAACTGGTCGTGAAGTCGCTGTTATATGTAACACAGCTTTCACGATGCATTTTAGAGTAACATACTTTCTAGCACGTCAAATCGTCAGGTACCTGTATGTTACATGTAACTGTGTGATACCTGACGTTCTAGCAATCGGGCCTATATCTCCCAGTTGATCCCCACGTCATCAATTTCTGATGCAAGAATTACAATACTTTTATCTAGCATCTTTGTCGTACACACATGGCATATATGGGACTTTTATTCGCTATCTCATTGTCGTCGGTTTTTCAGAGGGGTATACGCTATCTCCGTCTAACCAACGCCAAAAAATGAAATAGAAACTGTATTTCAACCGCGGTAACGAGTGTCATTTTCAAATATTTGAATTATTCGAATATTCATGTCATTCTTGTGATTAAGGTCACATTAAGGTGATTTTGGCGTCGATAATAATTTGTGCATCGTTGTGTGTTGGTAATTTTGTTAATTCTTGGGATTAAACATATTGTGCATTTTGCTATTGCAAAGACGGCTTTCTAAGATTTCCGACAAGTATTGCAACATATTACTTTTGGACAATAAAAAGAGGTATATTTCATCCATTATACTTATATCATATTTATTTGTTTATTATATCTAAATAACTATTTGCACTTCGAATTTTGATGAATAATAAAATTGACACAAAGGTCATACTGTCAGTTTTTACCAGTATTGACATCACAATACATCATAGTTATTCAATTGCGAAATATCTGTCACTTCAAATTTTGATGAATAATAATATTCACACAATATGTATATGTTATATTAGCGAACAACAAAATTATTGCAAATAAAATATTGAAAATGTCAAACATGCCAAAGTCCTGTCATACTCCACCTTATATCAAACTAGAAAATTAAATCCCCATAATAAAGCCATGGTAACAATATTACGTCATCAATTCCCTCCCTCCCCTGGCGATTTGAACCATATGTTTACTATTGATGACGTGGGGATCAAGTCGTGGCAACGGACTTTATGTCTATTATTTACTTAAAAATGACATGGGTTTCTCAAAAATAAGACTAAATTATTCAACATGGTGGACATCTATACGCACTCGTACACTGTTCTGTGAATACAGGTAACTCTATATTCTTGCAACATTCTTTGACGCGTTTTTCGAGACTTTACAACCGCTAAGCACAAAAATTTGATGATACTCACTGCCTGTTTATTCACCGTCATGATGTATATGCCGAACTTTTTATTTACATAATAATGAAGCAACTGTGTGTACAAATGTACAGGTGTCTCATTTTCGATGTTTATAAAGGTATCTCGGGTAATATTAATGATAGATCAAAACCGTTTGCACATTGCAGGGTCAACTTTTCCAGAAAAGTTTAATAGTCACCATAGGTAGAATTTTCGATCTTCTTTTGTTTCTGAGCTGCAGGCAAAAACTCGTTTTTCGCTCATTTTGAATATATATATATATATATATATATATATATATATATATATATATATATATATATATATATATATATATATATATATATATTATGTATTGTTGTATTCCTATTCTACAATAATTATTACTATGTCAGCACTTCTTCAGCAGTACTTTTCCATTATAACATGCTTTGTAATAAAAGCCCCTGTAACTAAGATAAGTTGTTCATTCTTTCTGTATTCTCTTATCATAACATATGTAGTCTTGTTGATAATAAAATTAATTTTTTTAAAATAATTTAAACGAAATTATTTAATTGGCGCAGTCACGGTAGGATCAGAGAAACACAAAAAAGTAATTGTGTGGTGAATTTTTATTCTTTACTCTGATAAACCAATCAATCATACGCAAACCAAGAAAAATTAAATTTCAATAAAATCGTCTACAACGATCTGTGGAAACTTAAGAAACGCAGATCTCACGAAGAAATATCTTTCCTTCGTAATCTCAATACAACGTGCAAACTAGACTAGGGGTGCTGCCCAGTCAAATACATCGTCAGAAGAAACGTCAATCGTGGACCCCCAGCGAAACTGATCTTCGCAGAACGATCTCATCAAGAGAAAGGAAGACTTGCTGTTCGACAACTCTTCGATCACGTCTTCAGACACAGGAAGAATCAGCAACCCGGTGATGTCCGTAAAGCATCAAACAATCCTCGTACTATTTACAATAACTTTGTAAGTTAATATTGTAGTATTGTACTTTTGTGTTACACAAAGGGATACCTCTAGCAAACGACTAGTAATAAAGGTATCGAGGGACCGGCACAGTCCCAAACACACACAATAAACTTATGTCTGATAGTAAAAATACTTCAGAATCTGAAAACTCTGATACTGAAGTAGAAAACACTACACCTTTGAACAATACTGTTAAAACCCTAATTTTAAAACCGAGTAGATTAAACGTGGCAAATAGTTCAAACATGGCTACAACCACACTTTCAGAACTGAAAAACCTTACCGAAATTATTCCTCCATATAATGGAGATATTAAAATATTGAACAATTTCATCAGTGCCGTAGACGACGTAGAGTCTTCACTGAGAACCGTTGTACTAAGTCCCATTCAGAAAACATATCTTTTTGGACTTATAAAAACTAAATTAACACACAGAGCTGCCGAATTACTTTCCGAGAACAAATTCGAAGATTGGAAAGATTTAAAACTTTACCTTACTACAAATTTCTGTGATAAAAGCACAGCCGAAACAATATTACTGGAAATTTTACAAATGAAAAATAAAACCAGTACAGACAAAACTCTAGAAGTTATTTCTCAAAAATTTTCACAATATAAATCAAAAATATTGTTAAAAGAATATAGTCAATTACAGAAGACTGCAATAATAGCAGAAAACCAAAAGTTAGTAGTTTCACATTTTATAACCCTCCTACCCTTATCAGTGAGAGGATCATTTATTGTCAAGCAACCAAGCACATTAGAAGAGTGTGAATGTTTAATAAGAAATGAATTTAATTATTCACATCAAAATCCACACCAATCACCAATGTTAAAAGATAAACAAAATTTTAGTTTCAATATACCACCCAAAAAATTCCCAGGCCAGCAATTCCCATCCAAACCAATTCAATTTAATACCAATCAAACACAACAAAAAGCCTTTGCCCCTCGTCAAAATCTAAAAAAAATTTACGAAACAAAACGAACATTTCAGCCCAAACCAATGACACAACAAACAAGGCTTACTACGCCTATGTCTACCCAAACAATTAAACAGAACTATAATCTCAACGAAAGCTCAGATGACCAAAGTGAACAAAATGCTGACGAATACGAATACGTAGCACAAGACGATGACACTGAAAATGACTCTTTTTTAGAATTAGAGACAGAGATAGACGAACAAAACAAGTAATGTCTAGCCTAACATACAATTTACCGTCGTTACAAATACAAGACTATATAATTTTACTAGACACGGGTTCAAGTATTAACTTAATACATCCAGATTTAGTCAATTTCAAAAAAATTTAAACTTATGAAGAAAAATGTACGTTTACAACCGTAAATGGAAAATCTACTATTTCACATTTTGTGATACTCAAAATTAATAAAATTCCACTAAAATGTTACGTTTACAAATTTCATAAAGAATATAATTTATTATTAGGTATTGAAGCATTTAAAAAATTAAATATTCAAATTGATTTCATAAAAAATTCGGTAAATATACAAGGAAAAGAAAAGAAATTACAAAATGACTTCAAAACTGGCAAACAAAATAATAATATACAAATTAGATCAGAACATTTGAACCAAATTGAAAAATCAAAATTAAAAATACTTATAAACAATTTTGAAGACCTTTTCCCAAAACCAAACGAACCATTGTCTTGTACCAATTTATGCGAACATAAAATAATTCTTAATAACGAAACACCAATCTACACGAAAAATTACAAACTCCCGCAAGTATACGAAAACGACATTGAAGAACCTATTGAAAAAATGTTAAGAGAAAAAGTTATACAGTCTTCTCATTCCCCATGGAATTCTCCCATTTGGATAGTTCCAAAAAAGTTAGACGCTTCCGGTAAACGTAAAACGAGACTAGTAATCGATTTTAGGAAAGTAAACACTCAAACAAAAGATGACAAATTCCCAATCCCCAATATTGACACTCTATTAGATCATATCGGTCATTCAAAATATTTCACAACCCTAGACTTACATTCAGGTTTTCATCAAATTCCCATGGACAAAAACGACATCGAAAAGACCGCATTTTCTACTCCATCTGGTCACTATGAATTTTTACGTATGCCTTTTGGTTTAAAAAATGCCCCCGCAACTCTCCAAAGAATGATGAACATCGCACTAGGGGAATTAGTAAACAAAATTTGTCTAGTCTACTTAGATGACGTAATTATTTTTGGCAAAACTCTCGAAGAACATCTAAACAATATCAAATTAAGTTTGAAGTAGTTATTTAACTCCGTTGACCGGGATTTTTAATATCAAATTAGTTTTCGAAAAACTAAGAAAAGCAAACCTAAAAATCCAAATTGACAAATCAGAATTTCTGCAACCACAAACAAAATATTTAGGATATATTATTACACAAGACGGAATTAAAACAGACCCTTCCAAAACCGAAAAAATAAAAAACTTGAACATCCCCAAAACAAAAAAAGAAATTAAGCAATTTCTCGGTACAATAGGATGGTACCGCAAATTTATACCAAATTTCGCTAAACTCACTAAACCTCTTACCTTATGTTTAAAAAATGGTCGAAATATAGACATTTATAACGAATCTTATTGAAAATGTTTTAACGAATGCAAAGAAATCCTTACCTCATCTCCCATATTACAATTTCCAAATTTTCAAAAAGATTTTATACTGACCACGGACGCCTCTGATTACGCTATAGGATCAGTTCTACTTCAAAAAGACGAACACGGTAAAGAAATGCCAATAGCTTATTTTTCAAAAACATTAGGTAATGCCGAACAAAATTATAGCACCGTTGAAAAGGAATTACTAGCAATAATAGAATCCGTAAAAAAATTCAGACACTATCTATTTGGTAAAAAATTTCTTATAAAAACAGATCATAGACCTTTATGTTGGCTATTCAATATGAAAAACTCTAACCAGAAACTCATGCGTTGGAAAATAGAATTAAACGAGTACAATTTCGACATAGAATATTTGCAAGGCAAAATGAATGTAATTGCAGACAATCTTTCTCGTCAACGAGATAAAACACAAATTCACAATAAAATCGGTGACGTAACAGAAACAAAAATATTCGCTCGCTGTATTTCTGAAGATTTTGAAATGAGTCAAGGATTAGCGGATCAAGTTAATAGAAAATTTGATAGTAGGAATTTCTGTAAAAATACAAACGTTGTAAATAAACATATTATTACTCAAAATTGTAATAATCAAAGAATTATCCATTTAATTACTAAGAAACTATTTTATGAGAAACCCTCAATTAAAGACCTAGATAAACCATTAAAGGAACTCCGAGATTACCTCATTCTTAATGAAATTTTTGAAATCAATATACCCTTATTAGGATGTGGCAGAGATAAATTAGAGTGGAATCAATGTCTGCAAAAATATTAAAAATATTCGAAGATACGAATATACAAATTAACGTTTATTCCTTACCCACAATAAATTTACATAATAATGATAATGAATCAATTAAGTCAAATCAAAATACAGTCCATTCAGATCCAGAAAATTTAGTAAACGGAATTAAATACATAGAAGACAGAATAAACATAGCCGATAATCAACTAATATTCGAAAGTCATAATTTTGAAACTGAAATAGAAATTACAAAATTATTTGGTAACAGAAAACAACGAATTCATTGTAAATTTAACAAACAAAATCTCGACGACGAAATATTAAATTTTCTTAAACAATATATAATTCCAAAAATAAAATACCTAGCCATTTTTAACGAAAAAGATCTAGACCTAAAATTTTCAAAAATAATCAAAGAAAACTTTGAATTTAATACCATTAACATAATTGCTTGTAATAAAATAGTTGAAGACATAGAAAACGAAGAGGAACAAATAGAAATAATTCGTGACTTCCATATGGGACTAACTAACCATAGAGGAATAATCGCAACCCTCAATGCATTAAAAGAAAAATATTTTTGGCCCAAAATGATTAGTAATATTACTGAATACATAAATAGATGCGAACTTTGTAAATATAACAAATACAATAGAAAACCAATTCCGGCAATAGACAATCTAACACCTACCCCTCTAAAACCATTTGATATAATAAATATCGACGTACATTGTTTAAATAAAAATAATTTTTTAACAATCTTTGATCAATTCTCTAAACACGGTCAGGTTTGTCCATTAGAAAATAAAAGTTCGAATAATATATTACAAAAATTAATTCAATATTTCCAAATTTATACTATACCAAATAAAATAATTATGGACGCTGGACCTGAATTCAAAAGTAGCGTTTTACAAGATTTATTCAAACTCAGGAATATAGAGAGTCATATAATTTGCGTAAATAACCCTAAAAGTAACGCTGTTGAAAGAAAACATTTTTAGAAAAACTTGACTTAACAATCTTAGCTTATAACAATACTAAACACACCATAACAAAATTAACTCCAAACGAAATACTATTTGGCAAAAATAATCAAATTCCATTAAAAACAATCCCACTCATTAACGAAGATATAATACAAAACAGAACAAGAAGAATTATAAATAACAAAATAAAAACTGAGAAACAAAAACGCTATAAAGAGAATGATAATCCCTTACAAATAAAAGATACTATTTATGTAAAAGAAAATCCAAGGTTAATCAAGAAATTCAAAAAACCTTTATTCAGAAAATATAGAGTTCAACACTATAATCCAATACTTGGGAAAGTAAAAATCAGAGATCAAGTAGCCGATAAAAACGTCCGGATAAACAGAATTAAACAATAAACTGTTGTTTCAGATGTACGGCTCAACTTACGGACATCTCAAATGACAATGGATTTCATTTAGCTAAATTAGGGAAAACGCAAATAAAAACTTCAGAACAAATAATATACTTTAACTATAACATAACTCCGATTAACGATGAATTTATTAAAATAAAAACATTGAAAGAAATCCTTCTCTTCCAAATTAAAGATTCAAAAGAAATATTTCAAGATTATATTAATATTCTAATATACAATTTTAATGACTTAGAAAATCAAATTAATAAAATATTTCACAGAATTTCTAAACGCGGTTTAATTAACGGAATAGGAAGTATCATCAAATCAATTTCGGGAAATTTAGACGCTTTCGATGGAGAACGCTATGACAAAATTCTTGAAGAAATAAAAAATAATAAAAAATTATTACAGGATCAAACTAACCAAAATTTAAAAATTAGCAAAGAGATGATTAATAAATTTAATAATCAAATCGAAAATATCAAAAGCAACGAGAATAAGCTAAAAACGCAATTAGAAGATATTCAAGAAATTTTAAAGAAAAATTTTAATTGGCAAGGAAAAATCGACGTTGAAAATAAATTTCAAAAACTAATATTTATAATTCAAAATTTAAATGATCTCACCAAACAAATTGAAATCAGTTTAACTTTTTGCAATCTAAGGAAATTACACACAAGTATTATTGACCCAAATAGTATTAGAAAAATCACACAAAACCAAGATATTTGGCAACTAAACGAAATTGTTGAAACTTACTGCCAACACGACAACGAACAAATACAGTTTCTTATTAATATCCCAATTTTTTCTTCTCAAACTTATGATTTATACCAATTTACACCCCTACCTTTTATTAAACATGATACAATTTTACAATTGAACGAAAAACAAACTATGTATTTTATAAATAATAACAATAATTTTAAGATAAATAATTGCATTTTAGTTAATAAGATATATTATTGTAAAACTGAGTATATCGTTTTAAATAAATATATAGTTAATATTTTGAAGGCACAAACGAATGATGATTGTAAATACCATACTCTGGAATTAGAAAATACTTGGGAGAAAATTCAAAACACAAATGAATTAATCATAATAAGCCCCAAGGAACAACAAATTCAAATTAATTGTGAAAGTAATACACTTAACAAAATAATCAAAGGCATATTTAAATTAAAACTCATTAATAAATGTGTAGTAAATAATTTCAAGTTCGATATAATTCAAGAAACTTATAAAGAAATAATATTCGAAAGCCTTAATTTTAATAGTACGTTTCAACAATTAAATTCAATAAATTTAGATAAAATAAGTAAAGTAAATATAACTATTAAAGATTTACCACAAATAAAAGAGTTAAACTCGCAAAATCAGAACAATCATCATTTCTATATTATTTATACTATATTATTTTTAATAATTTGTATTGTCTTATTATATAAGTTTAGAATTAAGTTTTTAACAATTTATAAAAGAAATAAAAATTCCAAAGATAATAAAGAACCAATTGTAGAATTTAGCTCTATTACATAACAATTATTGTAAAATCTCAGAAGGGAGATATTATGTATTGTATTCCTATTCTACAATAATTATTACTATGTCAGCACTTCTTGCAGTACTTTTCCATTATAACATGCTTTGTAATAAAAGCCCCTGTAACTAAGATAAGTTGTTCATTCTTTCTGTATTCTCTTATCTAAACACATGTAGTCTTGTTGATAATAAAATTAATTTTTTTTAAATAATTTAAACGAAATTATTTAATTTGTATACACTTGAGGACAGACGTAGGATATATTCATGCCTATACCTTTATAAACTACTAAATAATCTGGTTGATGATAATTTCGCTTAAGTCTAATTTATTTTTCCGTACCACGTTTGCATTCCCGTTCCAGTAATACTTTTTACATTCCTGTTATACGTAACAATTATGAATTAAAAAACCCTATTAGAAGACTATGTGTTATCTATAATGAAATTGAAAACAAATGTTTTAGTGAACTAGACATTTTCTATCATACATTTACTCAATTTAGAAGTGTTCTCTACAATGAGTTAAACTAAGTGACACATTAGTTCACTTATTTTTTCTTATATTTTTATATTTGTAAACTTCATATATTTTTATATTTGTAAACTTCTGTATTTTTTATTCTCTGTATTTCCATACTCTGTCTATTCTTGCCTGTTTATTTTGTATATATTGTTGCCTCTCCCATGTTTTTGGGATACTCACGTATCCTGTTTTGGGAGAGTATAAATAAATAAATAAATAAATAAATAAATTGACTGAGCCCATTAAAAAAGCTGCCATACATCATATTACTTATCATTTACAAAATTAAGAAATAATAACCTCAAATATATTATTGGTTCATATTTAACAAGCTTATAAATTACATCAATAATCCCTGGAATCTCAAGTTATGTAAAAATAAGTATAGCTACAGTTTGCAAGTCATTAAGTCATATATAAATTCTTAATAGGTATCTTATTTATCAACATAGCATCAATGTCGTGAATAAATCATGTTGGTTTGTAGTCATTAATTTACAGAAGTCAGTAACAAAGAAACTACAGTTTATTATTCTTTACTTATTCCAGAGTACGCTTAATTAATACATATTTATTAAATACCAATAAAATGATAGAGCCTGATTTGCTAGACATGTCGATTTTGATTGTAAAGGATATTTTTATATGTAACAAATTGACCATAATACAATTGCTTATGTACTTGTTGCATACAAAAATTATAAATAAATTAATAAATATATTGTAACCTTTTTATTTATTTCGGTAAAGTGTAAAAATCAAAGAATTATTATTAATTAAAATAGATGTTTATTGAACGATAAATAAATATTTAAAAGATAATAAAAGTGACGGTTACTATTATAATACACATGTTAACACTAATTTAAGACTAAGAAAAAAAAACACTTCATTTATTTACTTAACAACATTCAACTATTGTCCGGTCACTTGACCGAACATTAATAAAAATCTGTGGTTGCTAGATGTAGCTGCAACATGTGTGTTCGTGTGTGTGCGTGCGTGTGTGTGTGTGCGTGTGCGCGCGCGTTTGTGTGCGTATGTGTGCTTGTGTGTGCGTGTGTGTGTACGTGCGTGTGTGTGCGTGTGTGTATACGCGTGTGCGGGGGTACGCGTGCCTGTGCGTGAGTGCGCGTGCGCATACGTGTGCGTGTGTGCACGTGTGTGTGTGTGTGTGCGTGTGTGGGTGTGCGCGCGTGTGCGTGCGTGTGTGCGCGCGTGCGTGTGTATGAGTAAGTGTATGCGTGTGCGTGTGTGTGTAGGTGTGTGCATGTGCGTGTGCGCGCGGGGGTGCGTGTGGGTGTGCGCGTGTTTGCGTGCGCGTGTGAGTGTGTGTGTGCGTGGGCATGCGTGTGTGTGCGTGTGAGTGTGCGTGTGTGTGCGCATGTGCGTGCGTTCGGGTGCGCGTGCCTGTGGTGTGTGTGTGCGCGTGTGTGCATGTGCGTGTGCGTAAGCGCGCGTGCATGTGCGTGTCCGTGTGTGTGGATGAGGGCGCGCGTGCGTGTGCATGTGCATGTGTGTGCGAGTGTGCGCATGTGCGAGCGTGCGCGTGCCTGTGCGTGTGTGAGTGCGCGTGTGTGTGCGTGTGTGTGAGCGCGCGTGCGTGTGTGTGAGGATGTGTGCGCGCGCGTGTATGTAAGCGCGCGTGTGTGTGCGTGCGTGTGTGTGCGTGCGTGTGTGTGCGTGCGTCTGTGTGCGTGTGTGTGTGAGCGAGCATGCGCGTGCGTGTTCGTGTGTGTGTGTGCTTGTGTGCGCGCGTGCGTGTGCATGAGCGCGTGCGTGTGCATGAGCGTGCGTGTGTGCGTAGGCGTGCGTGTGTGTGTGAGTGCGCGTGCCTGTGCGGGTGCGTGTGTGTGCGTGTTTGTCTGTGCGTGAGTGCGTGCGTGCGTCTGCGGGTATGCGCGTGCGCGAGCGTGGTCATGTGTGTGCGTGTGTGTGCGCGCATGTGTGTACGTGTGTGTGTGTGCGCGCGTCTGCACGCGTACGCGTATGCGCAAGTGCGCGTGCGTGTGCTTGTGCATATATACTCTATACTTGTAAAAAACGTAAAAACTAAACTTATATAATCTAAAAAACAAATGAATTTAAAACGGAAAACGAAACTCGAAAAACACTTCATTTATTTACTTAACAACATTCAACTGTTGTCCGGTCACTTGACCGAACATTAATAAAAATCCGTGGTTGCTAGATATAGCTGTAAAATGTGTGTTCGTGTGTGTGTGCAGGTGTGCGCGAGTGTGTGTGTGCGTATGTGTGCGTGTGTGTGCGTGTGTGAACGTGCGTGTGTGAGTACGCGTGTGCGGGAGTGCGCGTGCCTATGCGTGTATGCGCGTGCGCATACATGTGCGTGTGTGGCGTGCGTGTGTGTGTGAGCGTGTGTGGGTGTGCGTGCGTGTTCGTGTGTGTGCGTGTGTATGAGTAGGTGTATGCGTGTGCGTGTGTGTAGGTGTGTGCAAGGGCGCTGGCGCGCATGGGTGCGTGCGTGTGTGTGCGTATGTGTGCGTGTGAGTGTGTGTGCGTGCGTGTGTGTGTGCGTGTGTGTGTGCGCGCGCATGTGCGTGTGTGCGTGCGTGCGGGTGTGTGCGCGTGCATGTGTGTGTATGTGTGCGTGTGTGCATGTGTGCGCGTGTGCTTGTGTGCGTGCATGCGTGCGTGTGCCTGTGTGTACGTGTGCGTGCCTGTGTGTGCGTGTGTGTGCGCATGTGTCCGTGTGTGTGTGAGCGCGTCTGGGGCCCGATTCTTGAAATCATGCGAAATTTTCCGCACGCGACAAAATTTGTGTTGTTAGTTTCGTGCACGAACAGTACTGTACGTATGAGGGGTACTCTTGAATACCAAACGAAACTCGGCCGAAGCCTACGCATACGATTCTCGAAAGCAAGCGAACGTAGTTTGCTGCCAATCTAAACGAAATATTTGTACCACGTGAATGCTTCATCATATAATTGTTTTTTAACTGTCACTGTCAACCTGTCAACCAAAGCTGTCAGCCATAGCTGTCAACGACGCTGTCATAAGTTATAAGTGTTGTAATTTTAATATTCAAAATTTATTATATATACATAATATATTTGATATAGTAGGTAATTTTTCTTAGTTTACAGTATGTACGTACATATTATGGCAATATTAATATGCAAGTGTTTTGTAATAATAATACTCTAATGTTGCTAACCATTTTAGATTTGGAATGCAAAGCTCGTTAAGAGGCACCTAAAATTACTTTCTAACAATCCATTGCATCGTTTTATGAATGCACGAGCACACATTTTTGTAGAATATTATAACGATATCAAGTGTATGGAGATTCTAGGTTTATAATTGGCGTCATTATAAGATCATAAAACGTACCCGGAATTATATAAAAGCATAATTTGATTTATATCATCTAAGTACTAATACACCAAATACAAGTAACAGTGACAGACACAGTTTCGTGTGCGAATGATACTTTCAAGTTATTCATACGGAATATTTGCCTACGACTACACGATTTCGTTTCAAGAATACCAATATGCAGTTCGCATGCGCATCTCTCCCACTTACGCATGCGAAAAATTTCAAGAATCGGGCCCCTGCCCGCGTACACGTATGCGCAAGTGCGCGTGCGTGTGCATGTGTGTTTGCGCGCGTGAGTGCGCGTGTGCGTGTGTGTGTGTATGCGTGTGAGTGCGTGTTCGTGTGAGTGCGTGTTCGTGTGCGTCTGCGTGTGCTTTTGCGTGTGTGTGTGTGCGTGCGTGCGTGTGTGTGTGCGTGTGTGTGTGTGTGTTATAAAATATAATTCAAAAGTTGGTATTTACTGACACTTCTATTTGTTGGAACAACAAATTAGATTTTCTTTACAAACGATCAACTGGAAGTGATACTTTACTTAAAGCTCATTGCTATTTCAAACATGGAATTGGCGGGAGGTCATGTGTTGGCCACATGAGATTTTTTTGTTATGTTGGAGGACTGTAGAAATAATCTTGTGTGTGTTCCGAGCGCAAATGGACAATGTCCCATTTTGCTCTCTTAATACACAAATAACTATTGTTGTATTTTGTTTTATGTTAAATCGTAAATTCCTTGACCTATTTCTAGAGACCCAAGATTGTATACATAATTGGCTTTGCTTTGAGTTTACTAAACATATCTTGAATTTAGGAATAATTACGTGACACGAACATAACCCGTCAGACGTTAGTGCCAAAATAAATTCGTGAGTGAACGCGAATCAAACATAAATAGTCGTTCATGATTCGCCGTAATTACATTTTTAGTTCCGTTAAGCTTCCGTGATCGTGAGCAAAAAGTTTTTCACGCACCCACCTTTACGGAGAATACGAGTATTGTGTTATTGGTTATAATAGTTTTGACGGACTGAATTTAAATTAAGTTAAACTATCAAAGTTACAAATTATATTGAAATATCAAGTCACACAGAATTGACGAATGCCGTACCCTCTCTATGATAGCATTTACTGACTGTGATAAAATGTGTGGTATACTCTTTACAGTAACTGTCTACATTATATTATTACTACTGAAAACTGATTATGACACTCCACTCAGAATGGGCAATAAGACTTGATGATATTATAATAACAAAGATCCCAATAGCGAGGGTCGAAATTGGGCCTCCTTTATATGTATCATTTCTGTAAAATAGATGGTTAATATTTGAAGAATTCATTAATATTTTAATAAAATTATTCGAAATACGAATCGTGAGATTTTTAAATATTTATATATATAGTGCAATAAGTATTTACTTATTTTTGTTCCACTCTTTTATAATTGGCAACAGTTTTAAAATGTTTGAATAAGATTGGAATTGTTTTTCATCCCACTTACAATTCCAATATAGTGTAATGTTTTTATTTATTTGGGTGAAATGTAAATATTAGACAATTATTATTAATTAAAATAAAAGTTTAATATAACGATAAATAGATATTAAATATAATTAAAAGATGATAAATATAACAAACACTTCGATTAAACACTAATTAAGATTAACAATATTATAAGACACTTAAACACTAAGATTATTTATTTAAACAATATATAGATCACTTATTTATTTATACAACTATATTTGTTTATGTTTATCACTTGTCGACTATCTGTTTATATTACCAACTGTTTAGCACGCAAAGCTTATTTATATCAGACTGTCTAATGCCTTTACTAACGGTGCTTATATACCCCGGCACTTGTATTCGAGAACTTACTAGAACACTATTCCAGATAAAAACTCTAACACAATAGGTTACATCAGCCGCGTAATTAAGCAGGTTCCGACAAGTCTGTTGCGTCATCGCTAAAAATAGACACTCGCTCGTGCCTGCGACAGCGGCGGTGACAGTGACGGTGACAGCGGCGGGGACAGTGGCGGCGACGGCGGGCACTGCACATTACAATCTGGGGAATATCGGTATATATGTATGTGTAAATATGTTTCAAAATAGGTACGCATATAACGGTGGAATACATATTTACCATTTTATAATGCTGATATTTATATTTGTATTAAATCTTAGATGAAACCATATACCTATTAGATTAATATATTGGTAGTATCTTTCCCAAGAGTAGGTGAAGGAAACACTGTGAAATGGAAATATCATTTCTGCATAAGTCTATCTCACACAATCACCTAACCTGGAATTATGCGCACGTTCGTAAATCTTGACTACTATTGGCTAAAACTGACAGCTGTAGCCGACTGATGCACCGAGCACATGGTTTGACGTTTGATTCCATTTCTGTTTGTACTATTGTACATGTACTTCGAAGTACTTGTGCTCTGATAGAAGAGTAATCATATTAATAATTAACATAAAAAATCGGGGGAGCCTCCTATATCCCTCAAAGGATGTGGCATTTATTTGTAAAAAGGCCGAAAGGGTATGTAGGCAAAGCCAATAGGAAATCTTCAAAAACAAAAAGTTAAAACAACGCATGATTATTAGTGTTTCAGCAATGCTCTCATGTGTTTAATACAACCGAATTTGTTAACCACCTCAAGGAACGAACTATTTTAGACAAAACACAAATTATGAAAATTATTGACACATTTCTAAAAATTAGATTTTATCACGAAACGAAATTACTGTCGGATTTTATAAATTATTTCTTTTAATCTTCTTTACCTTACTGTCACCTAAATAATTTCATCCTGACTAGATTGTATTCCTATTATTTTTACAGTACAACAAAGCAAATTTTTAATACAAATTTAACACTAGAATATTTCACTGTTATTTATTTTTACTTATATTTATATTCAAGAATTTATACACAAGATAAATAGGTACATTACTTAATTTCTCAAATTTAAATTTAAAATTTCTAGCACTATTCGTCAATAATTAAGTCATATTCGCCGTGTTCCCAGGGCAGGCGCTAGGCAGTAAGCGTGGCAGGGGTGCAAACTAGTGGTGGGAACCGGTTCCGGTTCGGTTCCGGTTCCAAAATTACCCGGGTACCCGGTTATTTCAATGTGTAATTACCCGGTTCTCGGTTCCGAGTCCGAAACTACCCGGATCTCGGTTCTGGAACCGAAACTACCCGGTTCTGGAATCGAAACTAGTGTTTCTGACTAGACGAGACATTCTCGAATCTCGTCTCGTCTCGAAATTTCTTGTCTCGCCGAGACGAGAAAGATTTTTGAACTCACGAGACGAGACGATACTTACATGTCGAGATTCTCGATTCTCGGCAATTATTCCGAGATTTCTCGACAATTTTTTGTACTTTTAAAAATACAGTTTTTTATATTTTCATTAGAACATTTTGTTAATTTGTATTAAAAAATTATCATATTTTATAAATTATAAATCTAATACAGGATCAGGCTAAAATTACTTAAATAAAACTATCTATATTTAGCTACAAAACGATCAGATAAAGCAGAGGACATTTTGAAATTTAACCAAAATGGCGCGAGATTTTTTAAGTGCCCAGGTACTTCCGTACCATCGGAAAGATTATTTTCGCAAACTTTAGTGTTACCAAAACATAGAAATCGGCTTAATGAAGATTCTGCAAAGAGCATTTTGTGTTTAAAATCATGGTTAACACAAAACTTTTTAACTGGATAAATAATGTAACAATTTACACCTCCAGACGTTAAATTTTAAACTTGATTTAAATAAATAAAACCAGTTCGAATGTTTGACACTAATGTCCATTATTTAAAATGATATCTATCTTGCTTTTCATTATTTTATTTAAGCAAAGCATAAAATTTGCTTTTTGGTGGTGCAAATTGCTTGGCTGGTAGTACACTACAGCGAGCAGTTGATTAGCATTGTTTTATCTCTCAACTCTCAATCGCTTATTAATTATTCTAAGGAAAAATACTTCAAATAAAAGATGCATATAATTAAATTTTTCTACGACTGTTATTTGAAGTATTTTTCTCTAAACTAATTCATAAACGTTTGACAGAGATAAAACAAAGCTAATCAACTGCTCGCTAATCACCCGTACTTAATTAATGTTTATACTAATAATTAACATTTTTATATTATACATTTTATCATTCTAAATAAGTTGTGTTAACTTGTTTATTTGTAACTGTTCATGAATAAGAACATTATTTTATTATTATAGTAGTGCTGTATCAAATTACTCTGTTTCTAGCTTTGTAATTTGTTGTATAGGTATAAAATTGATACTGAAGAAAATAGTTGTCTCAATTTTTTTAATAACCCTGAATATTATTTATATGTTTTTACGGTAAATATATAATAATAAGTTACATATTGGATCCATTAAAAAAATCGAGAAATCTCGTCGAGATTCTCGGCCGAGACGAGACTCCATTGTTCGAGACGAGAAAAAATCGAGACGAGAGTTAATTTTTTGTCTTCTAGACGAGACGAGACGAGACAATGTAGGTTCTCGGCTCGATCGTCTCGTCAGAAACACTATCTACCCGGTTCTCGGTTCTGGAATCGAATCTCATCGGTTCTCGGTTCTGGAATCGAATCTCATCGGTTCTCGGTTCTGGAATCGAATCTCATCGGTTCTCGGTTCTGGAATCGAATCTCATCGGTTCTCGGTTCTGGAATCGAATCTCATCGGTTCTCGAATCGAATCTCATCGGTTCTCGGTTCTGGAACCGAAACGTATCGGTTCCCGGTTCTGGGACCGAAAACGGGTGAATCTCGATTATGAAGCTAATAAAATATACATTATTACAATCCGTGAATTAGATTTACGTATTATGATGAATAAGTTAATTATTTTGGAAGATATTTTTTTTTATATTATTAAATAGGAACAGGTAAACAATTTAGGAAAGTTGGTATCAGATATTCTTATAAACTGATATAATGCAATTCTCTGAAGAACACGTGCAAAAACTAGGTACTTTTTCTTTTTCCCGACTGCACGACCAATGTCTTTGTTTAAATTTCTATAGGATTTGTGCTTTGTAGCCCCTTTCGGTTTCTTTTAATCTTAAAGTTAATTCAATTGGGCATTTTAAAATAATAACCAAATTTTTTTAAAAAAATTATGAGGCACGCTACTTTTACTTCGAAATTTATTAAATGGTGTTATGAAATCCAGAAATTAGAAATATTCATTTATATACATAACTGAGAGATCAAAATGTAAAGATTAGAACAGAATGTATAAGTAGGTACATATAAGTGAAATTCTTGGAAATATCCATTGCTTTATCCCTTAAATTTTAGGGCCGCTATTGTTATTATGTAGGTACCGTTATTTGAAAATATAACTCAAGGTCAAGTTATTGCAATAAACCATATTGAATGAAAATTGAAAATATAATATGAAACTGAAATCTGCATTTATTTACTATATTATGTGGTTATATTTGTAGCATCCTCTTGCCTTTGATGTAATAATATTTACACAGATATTTTCAATTAAATTACATATATTTTTTTAATATCGTTCAATAATATTTCTCAGAAAATATGTTTATTTCTCAAGAATGACGAGGCTAATTTAAAATTATAATTGAATATTCCATAACTCGGATCCAAACTTCGATTTCACTGCTCGGAACTGAAACCGAAGATCGATTCCACTACTCGGAACCGAAGATCGGTTCCACTACCCAGAACCGGAACCGAAGATCGGTTCCACTACTCGGAACCGGAACCGAAGATCGGTTCCATTACCCGGAACCGGAACCGAAAATCGGTTCCACTACTCGGAACCGAAGATCGGTTCCAGGAAACGGGTACCCGGATAGTTTTGGAACCGGGTACCCGGTTAAAATTTTTTTGGTTCTTGGCAGCACTAGTGCAAACACATGAGGGGCGCTAAAAATTTTTAAAACTAAAAAATGGTTATAGATTTATGAAGAAAATTATGTGTAATTCTTCAAATATATATCTAATACATACTCTTAAAATACCTTTATAAAAAGCAAATGAAAATGGCGTTAAGTATGTTTCTCCAATTCTAAATTTAAACGCCCAAACACAGTTTTACACTTTGAAATACCCCAACACAGCCATACTTTCAATTTTTACCTTCCGTCGCCTAGGTAAGGAAGATATTATCTTTGATCAAAAATTTAGGTGGTGAGTTTTTAATGAATAAGCTCGTTTTAAGGTCCCTAGAATACGATTTTACTATTTTCACGATGATGTCTGTATGTGTGTGTGTGTGTGTGTGTGTGTGTGTGTGTGTGTGTGTGTGTGTGTGTGTGTGTGTGTGTGTGTGTGTGTGTGTGTATGTGTGTATGTGTGTGTGTGTGTGTGTGTGTGTGTGTGTGTCTGTGTGTGTGTATGTGTGTGTGTGTATGTGTGTGTGTGTGTGATTGCGTGTGTGTGCGCGTGCGTGCGTGCGTGCGTGCGTGTGTGTGTGTGTGTTGTAATGGCAAAAAAAGGCGTGTCAGTCAGCCTGTCAACAGTCCCTGCTCGGGCGCCATTTTGTAATGGCAAAAAAGGCGTGTCAGTTTGTCAACTTTTACTCGACGTTCTCTTCAGTTCTCCTTGCTGTCAAAACGGGTTTCTCGGGCGCCAATCGATCGGTCGATAACACAGCATAGGAGATGTGAAGGACGCTATTATAGCGTCGCTGAAAAGAGCGGCTTGAACGCCAAAAAGGGCTCGGGTAGCTTAGTGGAGACAGAGTTCGGTTTTTGACAATGAAATCATATAATGAATTTTAATATTTTATTAAAATATATTAAAAACGATGATAATAACAAATAAATGAAAATAACAATCGCTAGCATATAATCGGGCAATACAAGTGAACCAGCGATACTTGCAGGATTTGTTCAATCAAAGAAACTGTCAACAATGAACGGGTAACAATGGCACACACCAAAGTTACGGGGCCGCGACATGAACGGTCAACAATGGCACTCACCAAAGTTGAAAAACGCAAAACAGTGTTGTCACTTGACAACACTCATCAACAATCGCGATTTCGATACGGAGCCGTGTTGACACACACCAACACTCCTCGACAATCGCGATTACAGTGGTAAACCCCACTCAAGGCACCTTCTGCACTCCCTCACGAGCTGCCGGCACGCACCAACAGCACTGAGACAGAGGCAGCCAAGGTCCTAACCAACTGCTCACCCGGCACTCACCAGGTTCGCGGAAGACGGCACTCACCGTCTCCCCGAGAGAGCACTCACTCTCTCTTGAGACAGCACACACTGTCTCCTGAGACAGCACACACTGTCTGAGTAAAACTGTCGCTTGGACCCGTATTTATACCCCGAAAAACCGTTAAAAATACAAAAATATGTTTAAACACGATTCTAATAATCCTGCAAATACTTGCTATTTGAAATAAAAAAAATAAAAAATACAAACTCTTGTGAGATCGAACCCGAGGGGTTGGTCACTTAAGAAGAAAGCGTACAATTCAATTTTAATTCCACTAATTCTTCTAATTCTTAGCTAATTCCACTAATTCCTTGGTAATTCCCAAATAATTCCACTAATTCCCAGGTAATTCCTCTAATTCCCAGGTAATTCCGCTAATTCCCAGGTAATTCCGCTAATTCTCAGATAATTCCTATCCAATTCCTATAATTTTTGATAATCAATACCTTGACTATATACGTACTTTGTGACTTTGATTCTTAGTAATTTCTAATTATGTGGTATCTAATCCATTTTTGCGTTAATACGCTCTTAGTGTTTAAGTATACTTTTGAAAACACCTCTTGTTTAATGTTGTAGTAAAAATTAAAATTATATTAGATTTATGGATACATATCTGACACATAATGGAAGTCAAAGTAAAAGCTAAAAGTAAGGATAACATTAACTGAAAAACCAAAGATAATACCAATACAGAATAAACATGGCAACAGAAAACTGGACAGAAATAAACATGCCAAAGAATATGTTAAATATCGTTTACTTATTTTCCATTTTATTATAAATATATTTATTTTCAATATTGAACATGCTACTCAAACTAGTCCAATTTTTAACTTCATTTAAATTCATTTAAATAATAAAAAATGGGGTGTTATGTTTAAAAAGCTTAACATAGAAATTAATTTTTTCAAAAATTGTCGATCACTAATTTATGTCAATGTAAACAAAAGCTTTCTTTATAAAACTGTTTTTACAGATTATAGATATTCGATTCCATTTTTGAGAGAGTGATGATAAACAAGTGACCGTTTTTAAGGAAAAGCAAAAAAGTTGTGTTAAGCCGGAAGTGGTTGATTATGGTAAAATGTTTCTATTATTTCATATGTAGAATTTTCTGCTGAATTCAAGGACAAAATAAAAATTTGGCATACTATTTAAATAAGAAAGTTAGAAACATTTCCGGTTAAATCGGAATAATAATTGTTTTGAAAATATTTTAGTTGAAACGGGTATGGCGGAAAACCCCTAGGTACCAAATTTCGTAAAATATAATTGAATAGTTTTGAAAATGGTTTTTTTAAATAAATATTTATTATTTTTAATTTGTTATTATTATAGTTTATTATAAAATTTTAAAGTTGTTTTCATATGTTACAATTAATTAATAAATCCTTATGATATTTTTAAAATTTAGAACTGAGATGAATTAAAAAACGTGAAAAATATATTGATATCTAGAACATACTATAAACCAAGGTAATTGTTAAAATTTTAGTGAATTCCCTAAAATTCTAGTTATTTCCTGGGTAATTCCTTCAATTCCTAGTGAATTCCTTCAATTCCTAGAGAATTCCTATAATTCCATGTAAATTCCTCTAATTCCTAGCTAATTCTTGCCAATTCCTACTCAAGTGTACAACTAATTCCCAAGTGATCAACCCCTCGATCGAACCCACGATCCCCAGCACGCTGGTCGAGCACACTAGCCACTCGACTACGCGGTACCTGACAGGTAAATAACAAATTTATAAACATTACCAACTTCAAACAAAAAATACAACAATTCATTTTACAACAAACGACATACAATATAATCAAAACAATTACATTGTATGCAAAATTTCAATCAATACAAAATAATAAAAATGTAAACAACATTTTTACTGGTGGGATTTGAACCTCGATTTGAATTTATAAACTTTAGCAAAAAAACTAACTTGTTAACCACAAGACTACAATGCTAAACATGAAAATTAAATCCAAATCTAGTGACCATCGTCACAGTGTGTGTAACAAAATTTTCGTCTACGATAACTCTAATACTAGAATTCCAAAAATTATAATACTTTCGTCTCGACTTTCGTATTCCTCTTCGTTGCATCCATATGAAGAGCTTACTAGATTTTGGTTATAATTGGTCAACCGGAAGTACCCTCATTTTAAGATTTTATCAGTTTTTCTTGAAAAAACGATGTTAAATATCATTTATTCACATTTTATGTTATTATAAATATTAAAGAACATTTCATTCTCTATACGATTTGACTGCATTTTATACTTCATATTAAATGGATATAGAGTTATAAAATTATAAAGAAATTCAATTTAATAAATTAGCTAGCTATGATAGAAACAGCTACTGTATTAAAAAATTCTGATTGAAAGATGTCACTGTCAATTGACATATTCGTAGTATATTTGTGTTATAATTTTACTCGATTTTTTTGCTCGAAACTTTCTGTATAGAATTCTGTATGGATTTTATAGAAAATACATAGGCATTTACGAAAATTGTACCGGTAGATACCGCATCTACCGACTGTGTTTGAAAACACGAGTGGTAAAATGTTACCGTGTTCGAAAATTCTATAGTATCTACCAGATCCTTATACCGGATTCATAAAGAATCTAATCTCAAAAAAAGGTAGTGATGCAAAGCGAACCGCACGCGTTAAAAGTGGAAATGTGCTCAAAGTATGACTGCTCAGTTTATTAACTACATCAAATATCTAACCTGTTTCAAATTTTCAAATTTTTTTAAAGGTTATGGATCTATCTTGTTTACCCCTTGCGTTCTTAAAATATCGATTCTGGCAGCTATAACCTGATAAACAGCTGTTTACCGGTAACAGTTCACAGGTAGAATTTTCGTAAATGCCTCATATAACTGACGGAAGGTAATGTGCTGGCCACATAAATTTTTTATTATTGTCCTGCTTTCTTATCTTTTTTCTTTCATGCAACAATGTGGAGTATTTACATTAAAATGTAAAACTAAGTTAGAATTAGGAAAAAATTTAAATGTTAACTTTAAACTGGGAATAAATAATATATACATATATTAGGTTTGTTCGTTCCGCTACCCTGCGTCTACCGCAAACCGCGGCTGTGAAATTTGCTGTTTTTTACCTCCCGCTACCCTTGGTAAGGGAGGTATAGAGATCGTGCTAAAAATCGCATATCGCACGCACGCTGAACACACGCACGCACGCACGCTCGCACACGCACGCAAACACACAAACACACACACACGCACGCGCACGCACGCCCGCACGCTCACACACACACACACACACACACATACACACACACACACACACACACACACACACACACACACACACGCACGCACGCACACCGGACCTTCGATATGACGGGACGTAAAAATAGAACTTTTATAACACTAGTTAATGTTAATGAAATAGTTATGTGCAAACCGTAGTTTTATTTATATGTATTCACATGTGATACGGATATTTTCCCTATTAATTTAATTTATGCTGTTTGTAGTTGGTACGAACTGGGATATATCGAATTGTTATCGTGTATATATAAATCCATGTCATTTATGCATACCCGCATTTTTCAATTATACTTTCGAAGAAGATGACACAGTACAAGGAGAAATTGAAATATTATTACAAGTTTATGCATTTTTTACTTTTTTGTGTGGGTTTTGCAGGAGCACAGACAGAAAAAATTCTTAGAAGGAACGGAATTTTAATTATAATATTCTGTCTATATGGTGTTTTAGATGTGTTATGCACTATTCACGATGCATATCCTGATAATTTAGAAGAAATTGTATATACCATAGGGCCTCTCACGGCATCTCTAAATGCAATATTCAAATTATGTATTTATTTGGTATGTTATAATTTCTATACATATAATGAGTTATTCTATTGAATTTTTTATATTTTTTCTGATATGTAAAAATCTAGGAATATTGGTAAAAACGAGATGTTAAAATTCTAAACAGTATGAGATATGAATTTTTGAATGTATGAAATTATTTGTGACGTCATACTCCTGAGTCAAACAGTCAGTTCTAGGCGTATCTACATTAGGCATATATTTTCATTTGTTTTTATTGAAGCTTCTTTATCTTGTGAAATTACAGAAACAAAGAAAAATGTTTAAAATAAAATATTTTAAATAAATATTATTTCCATCTATTTTATGAAACATTTTGACAATGTCATTAGGATGACAGTAGTGTTGCTACAGTTCTTAATTTAAATTCAAACCAAAACAACCCGACTTAATTCAAAATTTTACGATAATAACCGATTAGTAGTTTTGCAGCGTCCCCAAGGAATAAGCGGTGTGCACAAAAGTAGTCAGCGCCGACAGCGGACAAAAATGACAAAATGGTTACTCATTGAAACATAGCAAGGTTAGGTTTTATGTCAGAATAATTTTGCAATTTCTATTTTTATAAAATATTTGTAATGACTGCGAATGATAGGACGTTAAATATTATGTGATGCAGTGAGGGATGTAATAATTCTTACAAAATTACCGATTGAAGTATCAAATTTTATAAATTTCCTAGAAGATTATATGAGGAACAGATGTATATGAAAATAACTTTTCAACAGATATCTTCTACTAACATGCAAAATTCTTTTAGGTATACATTTTTTCTGATTATAGAAGATACTTATCGTATGAATAAAATTTCAACAATGGTTGTCTGATTCCAATAAAGAATTATATAAAAATGTATTTCTTAAGTTAATATTTGAACAAGATATAATACAAGAAGCAGAAAATTGTCTTAAATTGTATAATACTTGCAGTTGTATGAAATAGAAGTCTATTTCTGACATAATTCGTCTATTTATTATAGATTTTGTACATGTAATGTTAATGTTAAAGATAGAAATTCACATGGTTCTAATTTTTCGTGTGTTTTCTTTTCAGAGCTTGTGCAACTGATTCCACGTAGAGCCTGCTATATTTTCAATGAAGAATCTTCTTCATGTGTTGCGAATTTACAAGAAAGATGCTATCATACACTGATATCGTGATATGTAGAAATTTTATTCTTTCCAATCATTCAAGTTTTCCAACTTTTTAATCTCAATTTCCATGTATTGCGCATCTTGTAATATTTAACTAATATTATAAATTATAATATAAATTTAAATATGATAAAATGGTTTACAGAAATCACACATTATGAGAAAAAATATATTTTCTGCCACAGTACCTTCGCTGGTATTTTGACTTTTTTGATTGTCACATCACATATATAGCATTTTAAATATTTTTTATTATACATGCATCATAATCCCTCTTTAAAACACGCCAAAGCGTGTTTAAATCGACCATAAAAACACGCTAAATTTTTGAGTTACCTAGGTAACGAAAAATGACAATTAATATGAATAACAACTAAAACAATTATTATTATTGGTTTTTATTTAAATTTATATAAAAATTACAATTTTTGTTGTCAGCAATATGGAAATTACAGGATTTTAGCTGGGTATTTATAGTTTCGCTGTCGCCGTTTGCTGGAATGTCTATATTATCTTTTAATATAGTTTGTGTACTGGTAAGTGCCTCTCCAATGCGTTTCGTGACTGATATTTTGTTCTGTATGGATTCTTCAATATATCCACTCGCTACCGTTGATGATTTCCATCCTACTTGGCGCTTCAGTTCATCCACACTCATTCCGCTGTTTGCCATGATTGTGGCAGAACTGCGCCTGAACGCGTGTCCGGTATACTTTGTAGCGTCAGGAAGATTTAAGAAACGCGCCAGAAGAGAAGGACATTTTCCAAAAGTATTAATTCCAACGACTTGTTTAATGCATTTTCCATTGGCGTATTTCAAAAATACTCTATCCGTAGATATATTTTCTGGACGTAGAGATAGGTATTTGTTAAATAATTTGACATACGATATGTCATCATTATCAACCACAGCAAACTTTCGACCTTTTTCGGTTTTTGATGGTCGAACATTAATAATTAAAACAGAACCTTCTTTTTTAATATCAGACAGGCGCAAATCACATAATTCATATCTCCTGCATGAGCCAAATATTCCACATATGGCTACCACCTTTAAAATAAAATATTTATTAAATTTTGTAAAAAATATCATAATCTCGCGCTTACCTTCAAAAATAAGTAGGTATTAATCTGGGGCTTCAATAAAAAATTTCCTTAACTGTTCTTCCGAAAATACGAAAGATTTTTTCGGCTCGTAGCCTTTATTAACGCTTTTCATGAAAGCATGCAATTTATGAAAAGTAGCTATGTTTACTCCTTTCTTAAGTTTTAGCATTGCTTGTAATTTGGAATGAATGCACCATAATGATGAAGGTTTATACTGATTTGACTATAACGAAACACAAAATAAGTACAATAAATTTCACAAGTTACCGTTATACCATTTGGTTCATATAGGCCAGCATGAGTGTTTCATCCACAGTTACGGCATTTTTATTTTCCATCCATTTATTTAATTTTTCGTATTCCTTATAATACGCGTCTTTAGATTTAGGCGGAATTAATCTTAACTCCGCCTGTTCAGCTAATTCTTTAATTTCATTCATTTCTCACTCTCACAATCACGTGATAAAATATTGACTTGTTGACAACTTAAACAATACGAATAATTGCTAACTGTCTCCTTGGAAACGCTTAAACTCACTGG
The DNA here is from genome assembly GCA_963082715.1 of Harpalus rubripes. Lineage (NCBI taxonomy): Eukaryota > Metazoa > Arthropoda > Insecta > Coleoptera > Carabidae > Harpalus > Harpalus rubripes. The sequence goes on along the minus strand of OY720466.1, from coordinate 9,208,597 downwards.
ATCAAAAATCAAAACCGTATGATTTGCAATAATTTTCAGTTTTAAATGGTTATGATGCATTTATAATAAAAAATAGCGTATGATACACGTGTATAAGCTAGCCTTTAAAGCACTACGACATTAAAGCCACTCCGCTACGCGTCGCGGCTTTAAACTTGTCGTGCGTGCTTTAAAGGCTAGCTTATACACTTATATCATAATATACTATTCTTTATTCATTTCAATATAATACGAGTATGATGTATAATATTCATACACAATAGCAACAACTCAAAATAAAATTATAAATTTTATCACTTTCTCGAAATGTCAAAATTGATTCGTTAATCAAAAATGCCAATGTAGCCGATAGAGGCGCTGACGCTCAAAATGTGCACATCGCCTATATGACGTCACGTTTACAATAATTATTAAGAATTTTTATTAGGACAGAATTAATTACTGGTAAAAACCAGTAAGCGGGTCGCTACGAAACGCTTCTGTCTTGACCCGTTACTCCATACTGTAGTATCCTGTATTCCCTGTAGTACCTATCATTTCAATTCTGTCATTTTGATAGCTGTCTTAAATAACACTTTCCACCAATTTTTGAGTTCTTGAAAGATTTTTTTGAAAGACATGCTAGTTTTTTTAAGAATCCATGTATTTTATTTACAATATTGAAAACTTGAAATTTACACAATAATTTTGTAAATGAAATGCTAACTTATAATTATTGAAGTTTACTATTTCTTTGCAATGTTTGAATACCCCATTATTTATTTAAATATATAAACTATTATTTAATTAGGAAATTATTACGCTAAAAAAATATTTCACATAAATCAATAATATATCATGCTTAAATAGGATATTTAAAATAATAAAACTTTTCTAAGATGCTATTTTGTCTATTACTTATAATAAAGAAGTTAAAAGGGAGGGACATCTTTACAGACTCACCCTATATACAGGCTGATTCATCGGTCTGTCCTCTCTTTATATTTCTTTTATTTTAAGTCAGATAGAAAAACTCTTTAAATATAATTTATATGATATATTTTTGTCTATCTATTTGTATATAGGTTGCTCCGTTTAAACGCAACAACATGTAACTTTATATATAACAAATGAATCATATGTAATCATGTTATCCATGAATATAAATAAACTAACATTTCGTAAAAATATAGTTGGTTGATTGATTGGTCTTCATATACAACTCGAGCTTCGACAATCATCTGAATACACAGTTTGCGGAATCGATGTGTTAGCTGAAAACACATCTCGTCCTCTTAACTGTATATTCGATTATTTTCAATTCGAACCTCCGGCTGTATAATTATTGAATATAAGACCCCTGTCTTTCAAAAATTCATTTTGATTCGATTAAGTTACGAAATTCTTGTTTAAAACGATGCTCGTTATCCTTAATACTAGAGTAGATTCACTATAGTTATATATATATATATATATATATATATATATATATATATATATATATATATATATATATATATATATATATATATATATATATATATATACAGGGTGTTTCCTTTAAAACAACCAGCGCTTTTTTGGGCGAACTAATGACTTTAGAAAAAAAATGTTATGTATAAGAAATAATCAAAAATAAGGAGATAATTCATTAATAATACCAAACCGAAAATTCGACCAGTGGTTCTCAAACGGCAGAACAAAATTATATTTTTTTAAATGGTATCCTATATAATTTTTTAGCCCAATTAAATAGATATTTTTTTCTGATTTCAACGATGTAAATATGGTATAGGGTTGTATAACAATTATTTCGAGAAAAATGGTATCCAAATGTTATAATATTACAATAGGCTATGCAATACACAGGTATATATGTCTGTTGCCTAGTTACGCTACTAGTAAACCCATTTTTTATTACATTATTTCTAGTTTTTAATACTATTTTTCTCGAAATAATTGTTATACAACCCTATGTTATATTTATATCGTTGAAATCAGAAAATAATATTCTATTTAAAGGCTTAAAAAATTATATAGGGTCCAATTAAAAAATATAATTTTGTTCTACCGTTTGAGAACCACTGGTTAAATATTCGGTTTGTTACTATTGATATATTATCCCCATATTCTTTATTATTTTTGGTATAAAACATTTTTCTCTAAAGTTGTTAGTTCGCCCAAAAAAGCGCTGGATGTTTTAAAGGAAACATCCTGTATACAGGCTGAGACATATACTATTTGATGGCAGTAGTAGATATTTTTTATGAAGTCAGGTTTACAAGATACGAGTATCGACTTTTATTTTTCAAATGGCAACCTATAATTATTTTAATAAAATAGAAACCGCCATTTTTTTCTCTTTTCAAAGATGTATTATTTTTTATTAATGTATTTGAAAAATTTCGAGAAAAATGAGATAATTTAGAAATATAGAAATAATTTTTAAACAAATATTATAGGTGAAAATAAACAAAACGTAACAGTGCTATACAACTTAGCAAACTAAAACAACAAATTTAGTGACAAAAACAACTTAAAACAAATGTTCTAAATTACGACCATGTTCTGTAATACAAAAATTCAAGCGTTGAACGTGATGTGTTCGAACATCTGCCAGCATGTTTCGCGAAATTTCTGAAAAGCATTCTTCTTAAACATTTCAAAATGTTTTTTTTTTGTTTACAAAATAAGTTAAATTAAGTAACAAATAAATGTATACTTTTTTGACATTAATTTAATTGTTTTACATTGTTACGTTTTGTTTATTTTCACATAGCCACTTATAATATTTCTTAAAAAATTATTTTTAATATTTCTAATTTATCTCATTTTTCTTGAAATTTTTCAAATACATTAATAAAAAATAATACATCGTTGAAAAGAGAAAAAAAATGGCGGTTTCTATTTTATTAAAATAATTATAGGTTGCCATTTGAAAAATAAAAGTTGATAGTCGTATCTTGTAAACCTGACTTTATAAAAAATATCTACATCTGCCATCAAATAGTATATGTACAATAATAAAACTTTTATATGAGCCATTTTTTTCTATTACTTATAATAAAAAAGTTAAAGAGGGGGGGGGCGTCGTCTTCCCAGACTTACCTGTATATATATATATATATATATATATATATATATATATATATATATATATATATATATATATATATATATATATATATATACAGAGACTTTATTTTAACATGCAACATATGGTTTATCACTTCCATGGTTACACACTCCTGTCAAAAAATGACAGCAATGTAATATTTGTCCATTTTAAAATGCAACATTATAAATAGTATTGCAGCACAGGAGATACCTCCAGAACACATCACAAATGCTGTCAATTCTTTCTACGACCGAGTAGGATATTGCCTCATTGTGAATGTGGTTATTTTTGATCATTTATTACATTAAAATTATGAATTTTTGTAAGCCAAAGTTTGCTAAGATGTGTTTCATTAAAGTTTTGATTTTTTGTTAATCGTGTATAGACTAATTTATAGGAAATTAGGACTGATAATACAAAACTAAAAATTTGTATGTTGCATTTTAAACTGGACAAATATTACATTGCTGTCATTTTTTGACAGTAGTGTGTAACCATGGAAATGATTGATCATATGTTGCATGTTCAAATAAATTCACTGTATATATATTAGTGTCCCATTTAAGGTACGAATGCATTGGGATCTCGAGAACCGTAAGAGCTACGAGGTTGGTTAAGTTAGATAAAAGTTGCCCCATTAGGAGACCATTTTAATGGTATTTTGTTAATTGCGAAAAAATGCATAGGTCACTAGATATAGGCGAAAATGTAAATTTTGCAGTTTTTTATTTTTGCAAATAACTTCGAAGTGTGAAATTATACTGGATTTTGGTTTGCATGTCTTTAGGGCACTTTTTTATGTTCTTTTGACTGGCGATGCTCAATTTTTTTTATCAATGTTGGTTTTCGAGGATTGATGTCAAAGTTTTAATTTGTATATGGACGCCATATTGGAAAGTTACGCCATTGAAAAGAGAATTTTTTTATTTTTATAATTAACAGAGAAATTAACAAAAAAATTTATTAATACTATAATTTACAGTACAATATTTAAATATTAGATTTGGAGGACAATGGATAGGGACCAACAGCGAAATCAAGTGGCCTGCTAGATCTCCAGATTTATCACCTGCAGATTTCTTTTATGGAGATACTTAAAAAATAAACTTTTTATTCGGGAATATCAGATTGAAAATGAATTTAGAAATGCCACAGTAAGAATTCTAAATCAAATTAGGCCAAGAATGCTGAGAAAAGTTATAGAAGGAACAGAACGAAGGGCGCAGAAGTGGGTAGAACGAAATGGTGGGTTATTAGAAAGTTTATTGTAAAGTTTTTGTAAATTATTTTTGTATTTTTAACATTATTTGTTTAATAAATAGTTATTTTCTCAAACAGCAGCCTTCGATTTACTTTTTTCAATTAAATTTTAGTATTAATAACATTTTTTGTTAATTTCTATGTTAATTATAAAAATAAATTATTACTATTTTATATCATTGTAAAGCTAAAAAAATCTCTTTTCAATGGCGTAACATTCCAATATGGCGTCCATATAAAAATTGAAACTTTGACATCAATCCTCGAAAACAAACATAGATAAAAAAAATTGAGCATCGCCAGTCGAAAGAACATAAAAAAGTGCCCTAAAGATGTGCAAACCAAAATCCGGAATAATTTCACACTTCGAAGTTATTTGCAAAAATAAAAAACTGCAAAATTTACATTTTCGCCTGTATCTAGTGACCTATGCCTTTTTTTCGCAAATAACAAAATACCATTAAAATGGTCTCCTAATGGGGCAACTTTTGTCTAATTTAACCAACCTCGTAGCTCTTACGGTTCTCGAGATCCCAATGCATTCGTATCTTAAATGGGACACTCTGTATATATATATATATATATATATATATATATATATATATATATATATATATATATATATATATATATATATATATATATATATATATATAGAATGTAACAAAAATTGTGGGCTGACTTTATACAGGCGGCTTCTACGACTAAGAATAAGGAATAATATTATATAAACGTGTCCTAAAATGGTTCGTTACTGAGTTACCGGTACTTGAGATTTTTTAGTTTTTCCATGACCCGACAAGCTCAGCAATGTGTTGCTACCATATACCTATTAACTAATATATTGCTGATCCTTTGCTTTTCTTGAAGCCAAAACTGTGAAATGGAAACAGTGTTGCCACATGTCGAAAAAATAAAGTACTAGGATTGAGAAACAAAAAGTACTAGATCATATAAAAAAGTACTAAATTTGAAAAATAATCTTTATTCAGACAAATAACAATTGAAAATATAACTTTTGTAAATTATGTATAATACTGATAATATTAATTGCACATAAACAAAGCTTTTAATTATTATTATTAAATATATTAATAGTTTCTAAATTATCAGTCTCGTCAGTAACAGTAGTAGCGTTGGCATCAGTACAATGAGTACTGATATGAAATATAATGAAATAATATACAAACAGAGCAAACGTACAAGCAGATCGGGTTTTGAAATTATGAAACTTAAACACGTTGCAATGCAAATTCACGTTCTATAACAATGCATAGACAATGATAGCGTAACGCATGCGTCAGCGTCAGGTTGCGTTTAGCAAGAATTGAGTGCAGACTGCAGAGTGCGTTCAGAAAAAAATGAAAATGTTATTTCATTTAAAAAAAATAAAGTAAACAAAATAGTGAAAAAGTACTAGATTTGGAAGAAATTAAAAAAAAAGTACTTTCGTACTTCAGTGTCTTAAAAAGTACTAGATCTAATATCATTGCTAAGTCTATCTCACACACACTCAACCTTATGCGCATGCTCGTAAACCTTGACACTATTGGCTAACGACATCATGATCACTTTTATCATTTAGATTGCGAATCACAGTTCGAAGGAACATGGCTGATATGACTTCTGATTATTGACGAATAGTGCTAGAAATTTTAAATTTAAATTTGAGAAGTAAAGTAATGTACCTTCTATTTATATTGTTTGTAAATTCTTGAATATAAATACTAGTAATACTAAATAACAATAAAATATTCTAGTGCTAAATTTGAATTAAATAATTTGCTTTGTTGTACTGTAAAAATAATAAGAATGCAATCTGGTCAGGATGATTATATATTATATTAAGGTGACAGTAAGGTAAAGAAGAATAAAATAAATAATTTATAAAATATTTATTGATTTCTAAATAGCACAATTTGATGATACTTATTTCTATTTGCGATAGTATTTTCGTTTCGTGATAAAATCTAATTTTTAGAAATGTATCGATAATAATTTTCATAATTTGTGTTTTTTTTAGTGTCTAAAATAGTTTGCTCTTTGACGTGGTTAACAAATTCGGTTGTGGTAAACACATGAGGAGAGCATTGCTGAAACACAATAATCATGCGTTGTTTTTTGTTTTAACTATTTATTTTTGAACATTTCCCGTTGGCTTTGCCCAAATACCCTTTCAGCCTTTTTACAAAAAATCTGATGTGGCCAGCACATTACCTTCCGTCAGTTCTATGTATTTTGTACAAATTTCATACAGAAAGTTCCTTGCTAAAGATTCTATTTCTTGTACATTACCTTCCGGCAGTTGCATGTACTTTATGCAAATTCCATACAGAAAATTTATAGCAAAATTTCCAGTAAAATTATAAGACAAACACAGTATGTCAGTTTCACTAGACACTGACATCTTTCAATCAGAATTTTCTTAATATAGTAGCTGTTTCCATAGCTATGGCTACTTTATGAAATTTAATTTCTTTATAATTTTTTAACTCTATATCCATTTAATATTAAGTATAAAATGCAGTCAAATCGTATAGAGAATAAAATGTTCTTTAATATTTATAATAACATTAAATGTGAAAAAATTATATTTAACATAGTTTTCTCAAGAAAAACTGTTAAAATCTTCAAATGATGGTACTTCCGGTTGATCAATTGTAACCAAAATCTAATCAGCTCTAGGTATGAATGTAACGAAGAAGAATACGAAAAAATTATAATTTTTGAAATTGTAGTATTAGAGTTATCGCAGACGAAATTTTTGTTACACTCACACGCACACGCACACACACACACACACACGCACACACACATACAAACACATACACACATGTGTGCGTTAGTGCGTGCGTTCGTGCGTGCGTGCCGGCGTGCGTGCGTGCTGGCGTGCATGCGTGCGTGCGTGTGTGTGTGACGATTTTTGTCGTCCACGATAACTCTTATAACAAACCTGAAAATATATCTATTTTCCGTATTTAAGCTTCCTGCAGTCATATAACGAGTTGAATAGATTTTGGGTAAAATTGGATAAATGGAAGTGATACTTTACTTGAAACCCATAACGGTTTTTAATGAAAAACTATATTAAAATATAATCCAAAACTTTTCAGTTTTAGTATTTAAGACTTTTATATCATGGGAATCAACATATTAGATTTTGGCTAATATTCATTAACCAGAAGTGATACTTTACTTGAAGCTCTGAACAGATTCTCGTAAAAAATATATCATGATTTATTTCTAAACTTGTCAAATTTAGTATTTAAGACTTTTATATGAAGGAATAACATATTAGATTTTGGGTGCAATTGATAAACCGGAAATGATACTTTATTTGAAGCTCTGAATAGATTTTCGTGAAAAATATATTGATACAATCGAAAACTTTTCAAATTTGGTATTTAAGACTTTTATATTAACGAGGACGACATATTAAATGTTTTCTAAAATTGATAAACCGGAAATGCTACTTTACAGGAAGCTATAAATAGATATTTTTGAAAAAATGTATTAAAACATGATCCAATACTTCTCAAATTTGGTACTCGTATTTAAAACACGTGTATAATTTGAAACAACATTAGATTTTGTTTACGAACGATCAACCGGAAGTGATACTTTACTTAAAGTTTATTGCTATTTTAAACATGGAATTGACGGGAGGTAATGTGTTGGCCAAGTCAGATTTTTTTATTTAGTCATTAAATAACTAATAGTGTGTATATTGAAGGTTCATGTTTGTTTAAATTGTAGATATATCAGAAAGAATTAAAAAGTTTAATAAATATAATAACAGATGAGTTTTGGAATGAGAAATCCATAAGTTCTGAAGAGGAACGCAATGTTATTTTAAAATACGCTCGATTTGCTCACCTCTGTGTTCTACTGGAAAATGTACTTGGATTTCCGGCTGCAATGTTGTATATCATTTATCCGGTGGGTGAAATGGTCGTGAAGAGCATAAAAAATCCAAACGAAGAATTTAAACGTATTCTACCATTCAACACATGGTGGCCAAATAACTTCAGTAAGTGAATTATACAGGATGGTGGCGGTTAGGGGTGAACATAGGGATTTAACATGCGATTTTAGTTTTTTGCAATTTCCTGCTCTCCTGTTCTTTTTACGGCAAAAACTATAGAGTACAAAGTTGTTCAGAATTAAAAATTGCATACAAAAATGTATTTACATTTATTATTATGATTTTGGTTTCTTCACAATTTTAAAAAGAAATTTCAAAATTTCTGTTATTTTGTAGCAATAGCCATGGATTTTTTTTTCTGGTTGACAAAAATTATGTATAAACGTCAACCATGCGTTAATCTAACTTAAAAATTAAATAAAAACAAACAACTTTTAATTTTAATACGCATTTTTTATTAGGTACACCATTTAATTTTGATTTATCATAGCCAATACCATTTCTTCATTCACTTCGTTATAACGTCTTCTATTATTATTTCCTTCATTAGCTACAGCTACAGCTACACTAGCTGTGTTCTCAACGTTTTAACAAGTTTAGAAATTGTTGCTATAATAGGAATTGGTGTATTTTCGTACTTTATGGAAAACAAATCACGTATTCTTCTAAAAATATTTCCACCATAATATTTTTTTATAATGAAAACTCGTTCCTTATTCGAATAAACATTCATTATTAAATTAACTTTTTATTAGAGAAAATTTCGAAAATTTGACAGAAATTGAATGACATTATTATGTTTAAACATTTGAGTTATAAGTCATGGCTATTGCTACAAATTAACAGAAATTTTGAAATTTCTTTTTAAAATTGTGAAGAAACCAAAAACATAATAATAAATGTAAATACATTTTTGTATGCAATTTTTAATTCTGAACAATTTTGTACTCTACAGTTTTTGCCGTAAAATGAACAGGAGAGCAGGAAATTGTAAAAAACTAAAATCCCATGTTAAATCCCTATGTTCACCCCTAACCGCTACCACCCTGTATAACAGTTAGGTATGTAACATATGTTCATTCATTTATTTATTTAATTAATTATGCCGTTATTTACTTATTTATCTATTTTTTATTCATTTATTTATTTATTCATATATGGCTTAGAATTTATCAATATTAGTATATATATATATATATATATATATATATATATATATATATATATATATATATATATATATATATATATATATATATATATATACAGGATGTAAATGAAATAAGTGCATTAAATTTAACCAGTAATGTAACTCGACGAGAGCAACAATATTTCTTTTTTTTAAGTCTTTTAGATTTTGAGTTAAAATTCTTTAAAGATTTGCTGCATATTTCGTTACCCACCCATAGAGAACAAATGGCTGCTGCCGTATTCAAGTGGGATACAAACAGCTAAAAAATTGTCGGTTATCGGCAGTGGCGTACCTAGGGTGGGGCAAACAGGGCAGGTATAGATATGAACTTTCATGATGCCGCCTTAGATTTAAAAGGTTGAAGAGATTATTTACGCAATGAAAGAGAAACTTTGGTGACTGAAGCTCTGGAAATTGGACTCTCTGTCAAAACTGGGATGTTGAAACCGAAAAATCTTCGGATAGCCATGCAAATAATGTTGACAAACAACAAATTAAAACGGATCTTAAATTATCTGAGAGTCTCCATGGGTCAAGATCGATTAAGTGATCTTGCTTTGATGAGCGTTGAAAGAGAAGAAACTGAAAAGACCGATTTCGAGCACGTTATTAATGCCATTTTTTGATCGTAAAGACCCCCGGAATAAATGGTATAAGTGTGTCGGTCGAGTCGCGGAACTGATAGTTATTTTGTTATTGTGCTGATTCATTCATGGTTAAAGTTACTTCGATATTCAAGCTTTCGTGTATTTCGTGTAAAATACACGAAAGCTTGACAGATTTTAAAAGAATCTACTAAAACAAATTTAAGCCCAGAAAACATCCTACTGATATACCCACTAAAATTTATCTCTATTTCAACAACAATACAAATGCCACATATCTCGCTACATTAAACCAAGAAAGAAGTAATCTTGATTTTACATTTTTGACAGGGGGCGCAATTACGACCCTTCCCCTGGGCACCATTTCACTTAGGTACGCCACTGGTTATCGGTTACACTTGCAGTCACAGTAATTAATAAACGAATCAACGGAAATAACATTTATTATTAATTAATTCGTAATAGTACAATTTTTAAAATAAAGAAATTTAAATTTTGGATAACAAAATTTTAAAGTTGTGTATTAAACCAGGCTTTTAATTACCTGTGAATAGAGGAAGACAAGGAGAAACGAGGAGGAAGAGCAAAAGCATAGTTGTTAGGTTATGAGATGATTATTTATCGTTGACAAATCATAATACTTTAAACACGTTATTCAAAAAATGTAAGTACAAACTTTTGTCCATTTAAACGAGGTACATGAGTACCAATAATTAGGCGTCCATTTATTGTTCCCGCCCTAACATTTTTTAATGAAAATTTTTACATTATTTTCGTCCGTCGAGATGTGTATTGTGCATAATAAATACACCTTCCCAAGTAAATTCAGTCTCATTAATGAACATTATGAGCCATTCCCAAAATTGAAGCCTGTTATGTACTGCAAACATTGAACTTTTTGCACATGGTATGGATACAACTGTTGCTTTTTTTAAAATTGTTATATGTGATAAAGATGTACAGGATTAATAAATGTGCGAATATTAGGAACAGTATGATTTGAAAACGCTCCGTCTAAATGCGTTGGCAACTCTATAATACTGTCTTTATATCAACCACAAATTAAAATGTAGTAAAGATACGAATAAATAAATAAACCATAGGTAAGTAATTATAATATCTGTGTACTCGCTATTTGTGAACGTAAGCATTTTGACAGAATTTTACCTTCTAAACAAGTTTATTACTAATGTCAAAATTTAATTGCAACAACTGACAGGACTGTCAATTGCTAAAACAAAAATTTTCAGAGCTATTGCTACTGCATTCAATTATTACAAAATACTTGGAACGACTCGTCAATTTACGAGGTTGTAAAAATGCTAAAAAAATATGCGATTTCGAGAAAAAGTTATTAAGAAATATTGTTGCTCTCGACGAGTTATATTACTGGTTAAATATAATGTACTTATTTCATTTATACCCTGTATATATATATATATATATATATATATATATATATATATATATATATATATATATATATATATATATATATATATATATATATATATAGCCTGTCTCACAACTCGCGCCCCAGACGAAACTGACACTTGCCGACGACAATAGGTTACCAACAAATAGAAGAAAATTATTTGCGGCTGCTTGCATAAGGGAGTTACAAGACTTTTTAATCCACCAATCACGGAAGGATATCTTGAGGTTTGATGATATTATTACAAAATAAAACTGGTTGCTAGGTTTTAAAAATACTACTAGTGAATTACAAAATTTGTTTGACTTACTGTACTTTTGACACTTTAGAGTTGACTTTTCACTGTCAACAAATTTAGGTTAGCGAAGGTGTCATCCGAGATCATCATTTATATCGTACAGTGCAACGTATTGTAGCAGCTGTGTAAAATGTGCTAAACGAAAATATTATGTCATTTGAATTCTTTGAGATTAAAACAACAAATGGTGGTTCTAAAAAGAACCGTTTTTATTGTAATGCAATTTAATTTGACACTGACATTTTTCGAAAACTACAGACGCCCACACATTTTAAAGAAGATTTGATTTGTATAAAACTCTAGTAACGTAAAATTACGGCAAACGCACGTTAAAGGTGTAGGTCTCTGATTGGTCAATTTTTTGACGTCTTTTCTCGAATATTTTTAAGCTAGATTTTTTTTTTCTTCGAAATTACACATCCGAATGCAGTCGCGTGTTTTCTCATTCGCTCTGGGGCGCGAGTTATGAGACAGCTGTATTTACTGTAAAGTTAAATAATCATACCATTTTCAAGAGTTGCAAATTATTGCCAATTATTTCAATTTATGTGTTTAACACACAGATATAAAATAAATAGATTGCTACATCCGTATGCTAGCTTTGTGATTTAATGGGCGGTTATGGCTGCCAAACTACGCTAACTGCATTTTTTTTGCAGCACTACAAGGCAGTACATATCTTTCACTTGAATTGCCAGTATGTACAAAATATTAATTAAATTGCACTCAAAAGTAAAAAATCAAACAAAGTATTAAGCAGCTTGCACACTAGCTAGTATGAACTTTCAACACGAACAAAATATGTTGTTTGCAAATAAACACAGGACCAGAGACAACTATCTAAACAGAGATTGGAAACTCAATGCTTTTGTATCGTTATAAAGTTCGCCATCTATCAACATATGCAACTAACTAAACCACCGTGACTAGATCTTTAAAATGTAGACCGGTGTTTTTAAAATTAGTTTTTTTTTTAATATTTGAAAGAAAAAGAAAAACTCATATTCAATAATATTAATAAGAGAGTTTAATATTTATCCAGATAATTATTTTGAGGAATAGTGAAAAATTTAATTGTTTGTGTATATACAAGTTTGTATATTTTTTTGCAATATCTTCACCTCTTCGCGAGATTCAATTTCTAATTTGTGTACTGTAATATCTGAGCCATATTTTTACATTTATGTATGTGATGTAAACTAAAACTTGCAAGCAACACAATCGGATATGTACATCGTTGTATTAATATTATTTTTTTGAAAGAATTTTTAAATATGATTTAAATATGTGTTGAAAAGAGACCTACGTAGGTGAAAAAAAAAGAAACGAAAATTGGGAGCTAAGGAATATCAACCTCCAACATATTCATAGTTCTTCACATAACTAATATAGTTGGATCTTTATGAACGATATTGTCAGCTTTTAAACTACCGTGGATTTCTAGTTTTTTTTGTGTTGGTTCCTTTCTTTTCTCATATAGAATTCTTCTGAAGAATTGCAAATGATCATGGTCATTTGATGAATGTTCAACAGGATATTTATCTCCTAATTTGTAAGTTTCGGGAAGTTCTATATCATTCGATGTACAAGCATTAAGAATTTGTACTCCATGAAATTCTACAGAAACATATATAAGAAAAATTTATAAATATTATTATATAAAAAGTAATTGTTGAATAATGTTAATTTAATAAGCACACTGTACTGTCAGCTGTCATTATGTTATCATGGCATTTTGTTTTTGTCTGAATGACGTTGTTGTCATGGTAACAAAAATGTCACTAGTTAATTGTTAAGATTTTGATTTGTACATACATACATACATACATACATAAAATCACGCATTTCCCACTTAGTGGGTCAGCACAAACCCGAAAGAATTAAAATAACACCATACAAAAAAAAAAATCAGTCTCTCTTTCAACAACATTCTTACTAACCTGACATCATAGCAGGGGATATAATTTGGTGCAGCTCTGGCTTGTTTCTGCAGTTCTAAATTTGAAAAATGCAGCTCTAAATTCTAATTTTGCAGTTGCTTTCACTTTTCCCTATATATTAATTATTAAAAAGTGCACATGAAAGAATAATTAAGGTGCATTCACAAATGAAAATTAGGTTTATGGTATTTGTTTAGTTTTAAGCACGTAAGTCATTCATAAATGTAAGTTTAAATTACCTGAAAATTAGTTTTAATATGTACAGACATCTGTGTAAATGCTTCAAAAACAAGAATAAAATATCGGTAGAGCAATAGTCAGCAAGACATCTATGCGCCGTGAAACTCTCATTCGCTTGGCATTATTGGTTATATTTCAGTAATTAAGTTATGACAGTCTCCATGTTCGCATTTGTGTAAAAAGCCGAAAGTGGATACTAAATAAAGATGGGTGTATTTATCTATACCATTTCAAACTCGTTCTCATTGGTGAAGTTTGTGACGTCAAACTAAATCATAAACCTAAAGTTTAGCTTTATAATTTGGATTTAGAGACCCTAACTTCTGAAGTATGAATGGAGTCATTACATAATATGCGGCCAAAGTCATTAAATCTAAAGTATAAACCATAAATCCAAACCTAATTTTCATTTGTGAATGTCCCTTAAGAATTACAGAATATATTTTTAATGATTAGACCGCGCGTTTCCCGCAACACATTTGGGTATAGTAGTTGTTTTGTAGTTCTTGTAGTTTTCTGCCTTTGTCGCGGATAACATTTATCTATTCTTTTTACCTTCCGTCACCTTTAGGTAAGGAAGGTATTGTCCTTGATCAAAAAATTCGATTATGAGTTTTTAATCAATAAGCACGTTTTAGGGTCCCTAGAATACGAATTTACTATTTTTACGATGATGTGTGTGTGTGTGTGTGTGTGTGTGTGTGCGTGTGCGTGTGCGTGTGCGTGTGCGGGTGCGTGCGCGTGCGCGTGTGCGTGTGTGCGTGTGTGTGTATGTATGTATGTATGTATGTATATGTGTGTGTGTAACAAAATTTTCGTCTACGATAACTTCCATACTATAATTCTAAAAATTATAATTCTTTCGTATTTCTCTTCGTTACATCCATGTGAAGAGCTGATTAGATTTTGGTTAGAATTGGACAACCGGAAGTACCCTCATTTGAAGATTTTAACAGTTTTTCTTGAAAAAACTATGTTAAATATCATTTTTTCACATTTAATGTTATTATAAATATTAAAGAATATTTTATTTTCTATACGATTTGACTGCATTTTATACCTAATATTAAATAGATATAGAGTTAAAAAATTATAAAGAAATTAAATTTCATAAAGTAGCCATAGCTGTGGAAACAGCTACTATATTAAAAAAAATTTGATTAAAAGATGTCAGTGTCAAGTGAAATTGACATAGTGTGTTTGTCTTATAATTTTACTGGAAATAGGTATAGGATCTTTTGCTTTCTGTATGGAATTTGTATAAAATACATACAACTGCTTTAAGGTAATGTACAAGAAATAATAATAATAATAATAATAATAATAATAATAATAATAATAATAATAATAATAATAATAATAATAATAATAATAATAATAAAAATCTGATGTGGCCAGCACATTACCTTCCGTCAGTTCTATGGAAAGTTCCTTGCTAAATTAAATATTCTATTTCTTGTACATTACCTTCCGGCAGTTGCATGTATTTTATGCAAATTTCATACAGAAAATTATTATTTTGTGACGTTTTCTATATATAGTGTAATGTATCTGCAGAAATAAAAGATTTATTATTATTATTTCTTGTACATTACCTTAAAGCAGTTGTATGTATTTCATACAAATTCCATACAGAAAGCAAAAGATCCTATATTTCCAGCAAAATTATAAGAAAAACACATTATGTTAATTTCACTTGACACTGACATCTTTCAATCAGAATTTTCTTAATATAGTAGCTGTTTCCATAGCTATGGCTACTTTATGAAATTTAATTTCTTTATAATTTTTTAACTCTATATCCATTTAATATTAAGTATAAAATGCAGTCAAATCGTATAGAGAATAAAATATTCTCTAATATTTATAATAACATCAAATGTGAAAAAATTATATTTAACATAGTTTTTTCAAGAAAAACTGTTAAAATCTTCAAATAATGGTACTTCCGGTTGACCAATTGCAACCAAAATCTAATCAGCTCTTCATATGGATGTAACGAAGAAGTATACGAAAAAATTATAATTTTTGTAACTGTAGTATTAGAGTTATCGCAGACGAAAATTTTGTTACACACACACACACACACACACACACACACACACACGCACACACATACACACATCCACACACACACACACACACACACACATCCAGACATCATCGTAAAAATACTAAATTCGTATTCTAGGGACCCTAAAACGTGCTTATTGATTAAAAACTCATCATCGAATTTTTTGGCCAAAGACAATACCTTCCTTACCTAAAGGTGACGGAAGGTAATAAATAAATCTATTATTTCTGCAGATACATTACACTGTATATAGAAAACGTCACAAAATAATAATTTTCTGTATGAAATTTGCATAAAATACATGCAACTGCCGGAAGGTAATGTACAAGAAATAGAATATTTAATTTAGGAAGGAACTTTCCGTATGAAATTTGTACAAAATACATAGAACTGACGGAAGGTAATGTGCTGGCCACATCAGATTTTTTTAACAGGTATTCAAAAAAATGGTATTTTGATTAAATTTGCATATAATGAAGATTATTTCATTGTTTTTCCAGAATAGTCTATGCCCAGTTGCACCACTGGCACTTAAATTTTATACTAGGCTTAAACAAAATAAATACAAATCGAAATTTTGACAGCAATATTCAATTACTCATTTGACGTTTCGTTTCGATTCGATACTACCAGTTTAAGGAACACTTAAAATTTAAACCTCAGCAACCGGGCTTAAAAGTGTTAAAAGAATTATCTCGAACTGATTTCAAGTGCATCTGGGCACAAAAGAAACTTTTGTTTTAGAAAAATATGACAGTAAACCTTTATTAGAACACAATTGTTATAAAATAAAAGAACGTAAAATGACTGTTACAAATTAAATATAGGATAATAGTATATGTACTGAGAAGTTATCCAAGTACTTCTTATCAATCTCACAGATACTTTTATACTTAATATATTCATTAATCATACCTTATAAGTATGAATGAGAAACTAAGAAATTACTTGATAATTTGAATTTAGAAATTAAAGATGAATATATTTTATTTATTTATAGCATTGCAACTGAAACTGCCGTTAATCTGATTAACGACGCTGAATCTCTATTTCTCCAAAATTTATTTAATCTTGCTGAAAACCATGAAATGTTTAAACTTTTTATGCACCACCACCAAGAGAATGTTGTTAGAAAATATTAGATAATTTATACTTCGGAAAAATATAATCTTACTTCTCAAAATGCAAGGAGCACACATGCATACTTTTGTTCAACAGATGGGAGATGGATCAACAACTTTCGTTCATCAATAATTTCAAACTGCCCTAATAAATTTTTCCATCGAATTTTGATTCCTGTTTCCTGGAAATTATGAAAACTAATTTTTGGACATCTGCCTGCTAACGACGTGTATCCATAAACGCAACACTAGTTCATATTTTCGTCGCTAGACGTCATGTTGCTCTATTTCACTAGCGAATTAACATCCCGCCATTCTTGCACATCCTCTGGTAACGATATTTCCCTCAGCACCTTCTCTTTGAACTCATTTCTAGGGTCCTCCTGTTTTAGCTTCACCACTTTATTTTCTTTTCTCTCCCGTCTTTTCGTTTACTCGTTTTTCCATAATCGGTTACTACCATTTATAACTTTGTAGTTCCTAACTTCTTTCAAGAATAATAATAATAATAATAATCTAACTGGCTTGTTCTGTCTCCGCTCTTATATGTTAACAGGTGTTCATATATTTTCCAAAACCAGGTCTGGTAATGGCCAAGTCGAAAGCCACCGCAAGTGTCGATTCATATATCTTCCGATAAATAATCTTTCCCCGTCTGACATAACTCTGGTACTAATTGCACTAAAATTTTGAAACTTGGTATGAGGATACTACTTAATTAAATAAATAACAAACAAATAAACATAAAAATAAATAAATAAAAGTCTGATGTGGCCAACACAAGACCTCCCGTCAATTCTATATTTGATATAGCAATGAGCTTTAAGTAAAGAATTAATTCCAGTTGATCGTTTGTAAACAAAATCTAATTTGTTGTTCCAATAAATAGAAAAGTCTGTAATGCCAAATTTTGGATTATATTTTATAATGTTTTTCCTCGAAAATTTGTTAAGAGCTCCAAATTAAGTACCATTTCGGGTTTGTCATATAGGTATAATCAAAATCTAATGTTTCAAATTATACACTAGTTTTAAATATCAAATTTGAGAAGTTTTGAATCGTGTTATTTTTTAAAAAAACCTGTTTTTTGCTTCCTGTAAAGTAGTTTATCAATTTTAGAAAACATCTAGTATGTCGTTCTCATTAATGTAAAAGTTTTAAATACCAAATTTGAAAATTTTTGGATTGTATTAATTTTTACGAAAATCTGTTAAGAGCTTCAAATAAAGTATCACTTCCGGTTTATCAATTTTAGCCAAAATGTATTTTTTATTTTTTATTTTTTTATTTTTTATTTTATTTCCTTGGACACAGTACATAGTGTATGGAAAAAGTCGATATAAAAGAACACAGAAAAGTTACATGTTAAGAAACTCAGATAGTTTATAAAAATTTTTGTTAGTTAGAAACAATTTTAAATCTTTTTTAAAAATATGAACATTCCTTGCAGATTTGATAGAAACCGGTAGCTTATTGTAAACTTCCAAACCAAGTCTTTGAGGGCAAGTTTTAATTATATTTAATTTCGAGCTGGGAATATAAAATTGGTCTTTGTGCCTTGTATGATAATTATGTTTATCTGCAACTAAAGAGAAAGAATTTTTGTTTATGTGTATGAAAAGACATGTTTCAAAAATAAAGATATCGATTACAGTTAAAATATTAAATTTCTGAAAAATACTTCTGCATGATGCAATATTTTTGATTCCAGCCAAACAGCGAAGAATTCTCTTCTGAAGAACAAACACACTATGACTCGCGGGTGAATTTCCCCAAAAACAAATTCCGTATCGTAACTTGGATTCCACATGAGCATGATAGAATAACAGTAGTTGATGTATATGCAGGTACTGTTTGAGATATCGAATTTGATAAAAAATAGTACTTAGTTTACTAATAATTTCTTCACAATGTGGTTTCCAGTTAAAATTTCCATTTATAGTTAAACCGAGTACTTTAGTGGAGGTTACATTGGTTTTTGTACTATCACCAAATATTAAATTAATATTGTCAAAATTTGTATTTTGATGTGGGCGAAAAGTTATAATTTTTGTTTTATCGTCGTTAAGATAGAGTTTATTTTCATGAAACCACTCACATACTGATTCGACATTGTTGTTACAATTGTTAATTAGATCATTTTTATCTTTACCGGATATAATCAATGAGGTATCATCAGCATACAGAACAGGTACACAATCTCTTGTTAATACCGATGTTATATCGTTAATGAAGATTATGAAAAGTACTGGTGCTAGTACTGTTCCTTGAGGCAAGCCCACGTCAATTATTATTGAGTTAGAGCGTGCAGTACGATTCTGTAAAGAAGAATCAGAATAAGAGAGTGTTACATATTGGATGTAATATGTTGCTTCCCTTATATAACAGTCTTAAATACTAAATTTGACAAGTTTTGGAATATATCCTATTATATTTTTCACGAAAATCTGTTCAGAGCTAGAAGTAAAGTATCACTTCCGGTTTATCAAGTTTAGAAAAAATGTTACATGTCGTTCACATTCATATAAAAATCTCATATACCAAATTTGAAAAGATATGAAATTTATCATAATATATTTTTCACGAAAATCTGTTGAGAGCTTCAAGTAAAATATCACTTCCGTTTTATCAATTTTAGAAAAAATGTAACATGTTTACATTCATACAAAAATCTTAAATACCAAATCTGAAAAGTTTTGGAATATATCATAATATATTTTTACGAAAATCTGTTGAGAACTTCAAGTAAAATATCATTTCCGAATAATCAATTTTAGCCAAAATTTAATATGTTGTTCTTCATAAAAAAGTCTTAAATACTAAATTTGACAAGTTTTGGAGTATATCGGAATATATTTTTCACGAAAAGCTGTTCAGAGCTTCAAGTAAAGTGTCACTTCTGGTTTATTCATTGTAGCCAAAATCTAATATGTTGTTCCCCTTGATATAGAAGTTTTAAATACTAAAATTGAAAAGTTTTGGATTATATTTTAATATAGTTTTTCATTAAAAACTGTTATGGGCTTCAAGTATACAGTCACTTCCGGTTATCCAATTTTACCCTAAATCTAATCAACTCCTTATATGAATGCAGAAAGCTTAAATACGGAAATTAGATATACACACACATACACACACAGACACACACACACACACACACACACACACACACACACACACACATACACACACACACACACACAAACACACAGACACACACACGCACGCACGTGCACACACACAGACACACACACGCACGCACACACAGACACGCATACACGCACACACACACGCACGCACACACACACACGCACGCACACACGCGCACACGCTCACACACGCGCACACGCGCACACACACACGCACACACACACACACAAACACACACACACACACAACACACACACATACACACACACACACACACACACAAACACACACACAAACACACAAACACACAAACACACAAACACACAAACTCACAAACACACAAACACACAAACACACAAACACACACACACACACAAACACACAAACACACAAACACACACACACACACACACACACACACACAACACACACACACACACAAACACACACACAAACACACACACACACACACACACACACACACACACACACAAACACACACACACACACACACAAACACACAAACACACACACACAAACACACACACACACAAACACACACACACACACAAACACACACAGACACAAACACACACACAAACACACACACACACACGCTCACACGCACACGCACACACACACACACACACACAAACACACACACAGGCACACGCACACAGATACACACACATACACACACACACACACACACACACACACACACACACACACACACACACACAGAGAGAGAGAGAGAGAGAGAGAGAGAGAGAGAGACAAAATAGTAAAAACTTGTTGTGGGGACCCTAATTCGTGCTTATTTACTGAAAACTCATGATCGAATATAGGCACGATTACATTGTCTCCCTTACCTACGGTATAACGGGAGATAAAAACTCATCGAGACATCGAAACTATCAAATGTGTCAAATATAAATATCGTTTTAGGTGAAGAAACAATAATCTGCAATGCAACCCATACATAATAGGGTGCCCTCTAGGTCATCAACTAGACTCGTCCATAAAACCTAAATTTATGTACTTATATATTATATAGCTATTATTAATTTTCGAAACATGAGAGCACTCTATTTACACATTACAAAATTTTCCGTTGGTTGTTTCATTTGACATTTAGTTTGTTGTTTTCACATTTCGTCTTCATTATACCATGTCTAATAGAATTCTGTTATTGCAGATGTGTATGCTGATCCGCTTTATGAAGTTGAACTTATTTTACAAACGATATCGGCGTTATGTATAACATTTACACTTCTGTTTACAACTAGCATCTTCATCCATATTGTTTTGAATACATGTGGACAATTTAAACTTATTCAAGTAAGTAATTTGTTTAAAGATAATATTTTACTATTTTTACGATGTGTGTGTGTGTGCGTGTGTGTGTGTGTGTGTGTGCGTGTGTGTGTGTGTGCGTGTGTGCATGCGCGAGCGCGGGTGCGTGTGTATGTGTAACAAAATTTTCGTCTACGATAACTCTAATACAACAGTTCCAAAATAAAAATGTGGGAGTGGGCGTGTGCGTGCGTGCGTGCGTGTGAGCGTGTGTACGCGTGTGCGTGTGTGCGTGTGCGTGAGCGTGTGTGTGCGTGCGTGCGTGCACATGCGCGGGTGCGTGTGCGTATGTGTAACAACATTTTCGTCTACGATAACTCTAATACAACAGTTGCAAAAATAATGTGGGCGTGTGCGTGCGTGCGTGTGTACACGTGTGCGTGTGGGTGTGTGTGCGTGCGTTCGTATGTGTGTGTGTATGTGTGTGTGTATGAGCGCGCGCATGCGTGTGTGTGTAACAAAACTTTCGTCTACGATAACTCTAATACTACAGTTCCAAAAATTATAATTCTTTCGTACTCCTCTTCATTGCATCCATATGAATAGCCGATTAAATTTTGGTTATAATTGGTTAATCGGAAGTATTCTCATTTGAATATTTTAACAGTTTTTCTTGAAAAACCCATGTTAAATATCATTTTTTCACATTTATTGTTATTATAAATATTAAAGAACATAAAAACATACATGTATGTATGTATGTATGTATGTATGTATGTATGTATGTATGTATGTATGTAAACAACATTATATTCTCTATACTCTATACGATATGACTGCATTTTATACTTTATATTAAATGGATATAGTTATAAAATTATAAAAAAATTATATATCATAAATTAGCTACCTATGCTAGAAACAGCTACTATATTAAGAAAATTCTGATTGAAAGATATCAGTGTCAATTGACTTTTTCGTAGTATATTTGTGTTATAATTTTATTCGAAATATAAGATATTTTTGCTCGAAACCTTCTGTATGGAATTTGTATAAAATACATACAACTGTCGAAAGGTAATGTACATACAAGAAATTTAAAATCTTTTGCAAGAAACTTTCTGTATAGATTTTATAGAAAATATATAGGCATTTACGAAAATTCTACCGGTAGATACCGCATCTACTGACTGTGTTCGAAAACACGAGTGGTAAAAAGTTACCGTGTTCGAAAATTGTATAATATCTACCAGATAAATCTACCGGATTCATGGAGAATCTAATCTCAAAAAAAGGTAGTGATGCAAAGTGAAGCGCGCGCGTTATATGTTTGTTAACTATATCAAATTTCTAACTTGTTTCAAATTTTCAATTTTTTTTTATACGTTATGGATCTAGTCTTTACCATTTGCGTTCTTAAACTATCGATTCCGGTAGCTATAACTGTTTACCAGTAACAGTTCACCGGTAGAACTTTCGTAAATGCCTCATATAATTGACGGAAGGTAACGTGCTGGCCACATCAGATTTTTTATGGATGAAATAACGGAACAATTTACTTTTCTTGTATCAATAAAGGTTTATATTTTACAGGTACGGTTAAAAAATTTTAAGACCTCATATAACGGAACTAAATCTGATATCAACTCACAAAAACTACATCAAATTATTAAACATCATCAGTATTTACTGAAGTAAGAAAGAAATAAATAGAAAAATAATTTATTAATGCAATTTGTTTTAGTTTGTGTGCCACAATAGAAATATGTTTCACACTTCCATTATTTTCGGAATGTTTGATCGACACTGTTTCTGTGCTTCGCTGAGTTCACAACAATAATGGTAATTTTTCCCAGAACAAAATTTTCGCTATCTATAAGCGTTAACATATTATCGGCTGTATCATAGCACATCGCTTATATTAAACAACGTAGTTAAATATTTTGATAAATAGAAACAAATGTAACAAGTGACGTTACGTTAGCTACGTCATTTAATATAAGCGATATGCTACATGATACACCCGTATGGCAATACAAAATGAAATCTAGTGTAGCGTAACAAATTTATATCTAAGGGGCGGGTTTTCAATGTACTGGCAAGTGTCTGTTAAGTCTGTAAAATTAATCTTCATGGTAAGCACCTATTTCAGTTTTTAACAGTCCTGTTAGCATTAACAACAGTACGACAAATTTACCGGTTAACAATCGAACATCTAATACGCGATTTATTCAACAAAATTGCCATATTGAAAGCGGTAACATTTTCTTTTTTTATTTGAATATAAAAGTTCATCATCACTATGCCTCGAAAATTTAAAACAAAATAGTTATTTTTTCAAACGTCGTAGAAATGGCATTTTTTGTGACTTGATTCACAAGGTAGAAGTTTCATTTCTACTCCGCTGGAAATTTCTACGCCGGCGGCATAGAAATAGCTAATTTCTACGCCGCCGGAGTAGAAATAAAATAAATAAGTATCCATAGAAACTACATAGAATTAGCGAATAAAAAGAAAAGTAGTATGTTTTAAAAAAAAATTTAATGTGTCATTCGGAATAAAAGTGTCTTTGTGTGCCTCGCATGCAATTGTCCGACTCGCTTCGCTCGTCGTGCAAACTTCCATGCTCGCCACACAAAGTATCACTTTTACTCCTAATAACACAATATACTATTTCAAATTAAAATTTAAATTTTATATTTCTTATTTTAATACAAATATTGCATTGTTGCTATGGAAACAACAAAAACAAATAACAGCAAACATCTACTGTGATTGGTAATTCCATTGTGGGATTTTCATAATTACACGTCCTCATTACCTACTCCGCGTAGTGTATAAACTTCCTTCTCACAAAATAAAATCACTTTTAACACATCTATCATACACAATTTTTTTACAAACACTGTTTTTTCATTTAAATTTGCATTCCTAATAATTTTTTGACATGTGTCAAAACTGTGGATTGTTGTTCCATTCGTCATTACCAAGGTAACTAATTCACTTTTGGTATCATAAAATACCATTTTTAACCCGAAAAACAAACATTAAAAAGCCACCTTTTATGCCCGATGTCATAAAAAATTAATCATTGATTAAATATTACTTTCAAAGTAAATTTAATTGTATGAATTATATGTATTCAAATCATGTTCTTATGACATTAAATTCATTGGTGTCAAAAAATCACGTTGCATTTGTTCAATTTATACCACCCGCTACTCTTGGTAACGGAGGTATAGGACTTGTGCTAAAAATTTCATATCGAAATTTTGGTAAATGTGCGTGTGCGTGCGTGTGTGTGTATTTTGTTCACGCTCTTACTCAAATACTATCATTCAGAAAATTTTGAAGCCTTGTAATTCTACCTTATTCTAATATGGAAAAAAGCCACAAGATTTTGATGTAAATCAGATAATCAGAAATAGCATTTTACTTGAAGCTCAAAGTTATTTTCCGAGATTTGTTATTATAAAAATTAAAGATTATTAAAATTTCTGTAGGTTTTCATTAACACTTTTTCTATATATTTTATGGGTATATTTATAAAATTATCTATATTTTAAATCACATGCGCTTTAAACAAACACAACTCCTTGGTTAGACAGTTCATATCTCAAATGCATAGATTAAGGAAAATATATAAATTTACCCATCTAGGTAGTTAAAAGACACTTCAACAAACCATTGAAAAACCGGCTTTAAGATATTTTATTTAATTAGATTATATAATTTAAAATATAGGTAAACTTGATGAGACTTTAAAATATAAATTAGTGGTCGTTGAAACTGCATCACCAAAAATTAGTTAAAGTTAATGAAAGAAATTCAGTGTGGTAAGTAAAAGCTTATTATGCGTAGTGTAAATTATAAAATTTTCGAACCACCATTAAAATATTCTCCAGAATATATTAAATTTAGTTCAAGTTTGATATCTGTCGTTTTAATACGTCTCGCCGAAGATAATAACGTGTATATGAGCAAGTTAAAAAATTTGCGAGAGGCTGTGGCCGTATTGTGGATAGGCGCAGGCAGCAACAAGATAATAATTCTCTCAGAGTACAACGCATTAGTCATAGCTTGGGGTTGGGGTTAGAAGTGATTTAGAATCAACCGTTGTTTATTTAAATATCGTATCCGAAATTGTTTAATTTTTTAAAATAAGCTAATGTACTATAAACTGCAAGTGTTATATTTACATTTTGCATAACATAAAGATAAAAAATAGTTGGATACAATTATAACCTGAAAACAACAAAACCTCTTGCAAAACCTATTACAAATGAGTATAGGGCATGGACACTCATTTCTTTCCGGTAACCTTGCGATTAGATGTCCTAGATTTACAAACAGTGGCGACAATAGTTGTCTTACTCTTGATTGGTTTTGTAGATCACGTGGCAAAATCCGCCATGTTGAGGCAAACTTTGTGTTAGCGTACATTATATTGCATTGAATTTACTTTTATATCCACGAGTTTTGTTTATTTTATTGGCTTAGAATAGTGTAGAGCAATTTTATATAAACTTTAGTGAATGTGTTCATGAGCGTTATATTGTTTGGCACGAATCAGTTAGTAGCACAAGTAAGTATTTTCTTATATTTCTTTCATTATTTGTAAAACTTGTTGCAGATTAATAAACTAGTATCCCCTAAATGTGTGCCAAAATGAACGATTATTTAACAAAGTACAATATATTATTTTTTTCACTACTAGCCTACAAACATACCATTATTGACCTTAGCAACGCTTAACAACGGTCAATAATGAATTATTATTGACCATGGTTAATTATGCGAACTGTCACTTTTTAAAGAAATTCAAGCTTCTGAATTTATTTAACTTATTAAACGCAAATAAAACATTATATTTAAATTTGCCGCCTAATTTCAAGTTGACAATAGTTAAATTTCAGATTAAAAATCTTAATATTCTACGATCTTATTTCTTATCAAATTTTTCGTGCGTTGACATTATATTTACAATGCGAAATGTTAATTTAGGTATTTATTTATTGTTAAATCTATGAAAAGGTAAGTGTTTATTGTAATATTATTTCAATTATCTTACATTGTACATTTTTTTAGGGTTATAATTACATTTCTATGTAAAAACACAAAACAGGTAACATTTATTTGCTATTTATAGTTGAAATTGATAGTGCAATTGTGACAAGTCAAATTTATTGCTGCAGAACCCGTATTCAATGAGGTTTGAGTGTTTCCTATATTTATTGTCGCATTTTGAATTTCTGGCATCATTGATTGAGGTATGGGGCTTGGACAGTAAGTTGTTGAAGGGCTCGTAGTCTCACATTCACTGGCTATAGGAACAATCGTTTCTGATGGGACTGAAGGGAGTGATGCCCCTTGTACCATTCCAGCAATCCTCATTTTATCAGCGAGGGGCTCTTCAATGTAGCCTTCCGCTACCGTGGCAGACCTCCACCCGCCATGATGTTTTAGAGATAATATGTCACCACCATTTTGAGCCAAAATGGTAGCGGAAGTACGTCTCAATGAATGCCCCGTGTAAGTTTCAGAATTTTCTAATTTCAAGAATGTTGCAACTATTTTTGGCACCTTGCTGATTGTATTGTGTCCTATATTTTGTCTCGTAGGTTTGCCATGTCGGAAAGTAATGAACACCTTTGCCATGTCAGGAGTGGGCCTCTTACTTAGATATTTTTTAACTATTTCAACCCAAAAAGTTTCTAGCAAGATAAATTTTCTCGAGGATCCATTTTTGCTTTTCGTTATATTTATGACGATGATGTCATCCCGAACGTCGACATCTCTCATGTGCATATTGCAAAGCTCATCGGTTCTACAAGCGCCAGCCACTCCGATCTCAAAAATAGCCTAAGAAAGTATGAATTAGTAAGTTTTTGGAATTTTATTACCACAACAGGATACCTTCGTTGATAGGAAGACTTCATCCGGCGCTTCTATGAGAAATTTATTAATTTCTTTAGAAAATACAGATGACTTTTTTGGCTTATATGTAGCATTTTGGCGCTTTAAAAATGCAAGTAACTTAAAATATTTTGAAATGTCTATATTTTCTTTTAATGAAATAGTCGATTTCAGCATGGAAAATATGGCCCATTAACTTGAAGCCTTTTTATTGTGTGCTTGCTCCTGGAAATATACTAGGAGTACATTTTCCGAGATTTTAGTCACCTTCTTTGTTAGACACCATTCTTTAAAACTTGTATACACTTTCATATATATATATATATATATATATATATATATATATATATATATATATATATATATATATATATATATACATATATATATATATCGGTTTAGATTTTTCCGGCAGCAATGTATCAAACTGCACATTTTGTGCCGCTTCTTTAATTTCCGGAGGAGTATAATTTTCCGTATTACTTTCTTCAAACATGTTTACTTATTTTTACCAAAATGAAATGTCAGATATTAAAAACAATATTAAAAACAAAAGAATTTTATTTCTGCCTACTTAGTTTTTATAGATATTAATAAATATTAATGTCAAAATTCTTATGTTATTATTAGTATAAAATTCGTTAAATAGAATTTAGGAGCTAGTAGTGAAAAAAATAGTATATAAACCACGGTTGAGAAGATCATTATTGACCAGGCGCCTTGTATCAATCTTGGCGCTGGGTCAATAATGATTATCTTCGCAACCTTGGCGTATAATATACTATTATTTAATTTTGCCTTATAAAGTCATCTTTATTTCCTTGGATACGGGCCATTAAAGTTGTTGTTTTATAAACAATTTTATTTCGCTAGCGTTTTAAAGGATTTTATTTCACTAGCGGTTTTAAAATGTCAACCAACATTGTTGGAATAAATTCAAATATTCAACGTATACGCGCTGTTCCGTCAAAAAGAAGAAGAATGTTATAATTTTGTGTATTGGTGTAACGTATGTCTGATTTGATTCATTTCTTTGTCATATGACTCATATAGAATTTCGTAATATCCTAATCTCTAAAACAGTATCAAAATTATTTATTTCAGTCTATTATAATAAAGGGTTTATATTCATAAACAAATTTATTAAATAATTAAACAATAATTTACAAATATTGAACAATTTAAGAATTTATTTTTAGGAGGTACGTATATCATTTTTTGATCAACAAAGATAATTCTTGTAGTTGCACGGCTTCGTTTATGAAGAACAGTTTTAGTAGCACTAACTAATTCGTTGTTTACGACTTCATATATCCACATTTTCAAAAATAATGAGACAAGCTTTGAACATCGAACAATAACTTCACAGTGACGACGGCTTTAAATTCTTGGAATTCTCGGAAATGTAATTCAAAATAACAGCTTCGGTAACTTGACTTGAATTTTTTTGTATTCTCCAAGTGCAAAATTTTTGGTAAGTTTTTATGTATATTTCTTTTGATTTCTTGGGTAGTAAGTTTTCCATTATTGTATCTTCTTCCATTTTCAATTTCTACACAGATATTCGAGTACACTGTATAAACTTGTAGAGAATTTACTGTCGTTCTCTACGTTCCAATTTCTTTATTTTTTTCCTGTAAACAATTCAACCCTTGGCAACCACAGATCACTATGGCAACGCATAATAAAAAACACAGTTAGCGACTAGATGGACTAGATACCCGTAAGCGATTAGCGACATTTCAAGCTTCTGATTTCATTTATAAAAATCTTACACTCAAATCGGAGAAGTTTATTATGGCAAAATTAAATAAACAGTTGTATTACACTCGCGGTTAAAATGAATGTTTAACTCGCGGCATTAAATGTACTGCTCATTAAACATTCGTTTAATCCAGGGTGACCAGACGTCCGGATAAAGCCGGACTTGTCCGGCTTTTTAATAAAAATATGAATGTCCGGCCGGCTTTTATTTACGTCCGGCTTTTTCACGAAATAATGAAAAAAATCGTTTTTACCTCACAGTACTAGAACACAACTTTTTAAGATCAATTTCAAATTTTAAATATATATAGAATATATAGAAATAATTGTTGTTAAGTTCAAATAAATGTTATTTTTTATTTCTTTTCAAGTGTTTAATAAAATATATGTTTGTTTTTTGCTATTATTATTTTGTCATCCTTTTCTACTAAAAATCATCCTTTTTGTCTGTTGTGTCCTTTCGTGATCTAAGATCTGGTCACCCTATTTAATCCGCATGTATAATAAATAACTATTTATTATGTTTACTTCAGATATTAGGTTAGCTTTATTTGATTTTTTTCCCTTTTCATTTTCCAGCTCGTATTATTTATTTATAACATTTTCTTGTTAATTATTTCACTTGAAGAATGTCAAAACATGCCCAACATGCTGCAGGGTCTAAAATACCTGAGCCGGTTTCACATTATTTAAAAAAATATTTTAAATTAAAGTTTATGCAATATTTTTCATAGTATTATAAAAAATAATAAATTATTGTTATTTTCGCAAATAATTAAATAGAAAGATTGGCGCCAGAAATAGTAATGAAAAACAACACCCCACTTCTGTGACGTCAAAGCACATACAGTACGTCATTCATAGCCAGTAGGAAAACAGGTTACGTTATTTATATAAATAAAAGTAGGTGATAATTTGTCATAAGTTAAACTGTAGGTGCTTTTTCACAAATTTCTATTTTTAATTGTAAAATATCTAATGGATATTTCGTGTTATTTTCAAATTTGCGGCTCTTTAAAGACCAATATCTTTTAAAATTTACTACTTAGATGTCATATAAAAATTATTGCAACAGCCCTATTAAACGTTTTTGAGAAAATTCTTCAGAAAATTTATTGAATTTTTGGAAATGGAAATCATTTTTATAAAGTTTTTGTGAATTGTTTCTTTGCAGAATATAAATTTAAAAGAATTTTATTTTAACGATATTAATGCATTAAATATACCAAATTGTCACAAAGTAAAAGAAAAAAATATTAATAGATATATTGATATAGAAATTTCAAAAAAATTTGCAAGCAAATCTATAGCTGCCACTGCTTTATAGTGAGAAATGATGTATCAAATAAAAATAGCTTTAAGAGTAAATAAATAAATAAATTAATATCCTTGTAATTATTTAGTATTTTTAGCTCCCGCTACCCTTGCTAAGGGAGGAGGGATCGTGGTAAAAATCGCATATCGAGATTTTGGTAAATGACCACGTTTTATGGTCCCTAGAATCCAATTTTGACATTTTCACGATGATGTGTGTGTGTGGATTCTCCACTCTAACTCAAATTCTATCATTCAGAAAATTTTGAAATCTAGTATTTCGAACTTTTTCTGTATTGGAAAGAGCCCATTAGATTTTGGTGAAAATCGGATAACCGGCAATGGTACTTTACTAGAAACTCAAAATAATTTTTCTTCGAAAAATACCTTTAAATGTTATTTTTGCGAGATTAATGTTATTATAAAAATTAAAGATTATTAAATTTTCTATAGATTTGCATTAATACTTTTCTATATATTTTATTAGTGATGCACGCGAGGCGAGACGAGACGAGAAATATAAAATATCGATCTCGTCTCGTTTTCGGATCTGTAATCTCGATCTCGCTCTCGTTCTCGCACAAAATTTTTTGGGTGTCGTCTCGTTCTCGCACGAGAGTCTCGCTATAGAAATAAGCGCTTGCGCACTACGTATTTACGTAACAGTTTAACTACAAGAGACAAGTTCGCACCAATCGCACCGTCTTCCGTGTATTTGCAGTCGTGTATCAATATAATAAAGGAACGAAACACTAAATTCTGGTCACGAAATTATTTCAATACGAATATAATGTTTATTCATTAACGGTCACCAGAAAATGTGATAAGTTGGTAAATAATTTAATTTACCTGTAAAATATCCAATTTATCACCAAATTTTGATCTCTAAACTATTTCAATACAAACATCTGTTAATACATTATGTCATCGGTAAAACGAATTAAAACATTAAACAATTCTTTTTTGTAACTTTGTAAATCGCCGGAACCCAGTCACTCCGCTTCTCTCCGTTTTGGCTCCCATCGACGCTTAATATAACATCCTTTCCTTTTTAGGGGCGGCAAGAAAATGTTAACTGTGGTTTTAATTGGGGTGGATTAGGGACTGAAATATTAGAGGAAACTAGTTCTATTGAATGCAAAACAGATTTTGTTTTTATTTTGCATTTCCTCGCTCTGGGACCGATACCGATCGACCCTAAATAGACTCAATAATATAGTGAATTCATATAATTTTCACAATCTTGTATTCTATGCATTAATTAGCGTTGACTCCACTCCTTGTACGGTGCATGTTTCATTGAATTTATGAAACAAAGCTATAATGTTACAAATACTTTTTATAGCGAGACTCTCGGGAGAATCTCGCGAGATTTCTCGCTTCTCGCAGTTGTTATATTGATCTCGCCTCGAATTTTAAACTGCAATCTCGCTCTTGTTCTCGTCTCGCATAATGCTACACGAGACGAGACGAGATGCGAAAGTACTCTCGCCTCGTCGTGCATAAATTTATAAAATTATTTATGATTTAAATCCCGGAGCCTACGCTTTAAACAAACAAAACGCAGTTATTCAAATGTATGTAACTGACAGATAAATGTCACTATCAAAGAACTAATAATTTCAAAATAATATTAGTAACGTTTTAAAAAGAAAAAGGTTAATCGAACAATAGAAAAGGAATTCAATACAGTTTCCAGCATAAGTAAATATGTAGGTATGTATTTAGATTAATAAAAATTAACGATTCACAAAATATTTAAGCTAATCCTCATTTTTGGATTAGTGAATTCTATGCTATCCCGGTATTAAAAATGTAATCTTCATTTTATTATAGCTCCGGTAGCTCAATGTTTAGAGCAACGCCTCATGTCATGAGTGCCCTCGGGTCTCTGGGTTCGATTCCCACTAAGGCATGGATGTGTGTGAGTGTGAACCCACTCTGTAATTGGGATTTAATCCTGTTGAGGGGTTTAAAAAAAGGTAGTTACTTGGATTAGATTAGACTATATTTTAAGAAATAAACTGTTAAAATTAGAGTAAAATTCGCTAATCTAAAAAACTTGATCTTTTTTGTGACTCGGGCTGTAAATGACGGGAGGTATTGTGTTGGCCACACCAGATTTTTTTTTATGTATATCATTAATATAAATATCCATAATCATTTTTATTTCAATAAAATACTCTATACATGCATATAATTCTTGTTTAAATTTGCCTCAACATGGCGGGTGGGCGGAGTTTAGGCTGCCTTGTCGCCATTGTTTGTAAATCTAGGCACTGTACTGGCACCCTGATAACAGCGCAATTTTGTCTGCCATAGTTTACCTTGGCGCTAATTCAAAAGCTGGAATCAGTTTGCTGTCTTACATTGAGGTCTAAACAACAAACATTTATTTTGTGCGTAAAGTTTCATTATAAATTGTTTGTGAAAATGTCAGCTTATTTTAGATTATTAACTATACAATTCTAAGTAAAAATACCAAAAAAATATGCCAAAAGTAAAACATCAAATGCTACGAAAGAACCAGAGCCGTAAAAGATCAAACTTCGTAGAATTTACAGGCTGTCCCAAAATGTACCAGCATTATTTCAAAAATTTATTTTTGAACTTATTTAGAGTCGATAAGTCCTTATAAACATTATGTTCTAAACATAATCGTTAACAAGTTGTTTATTTCATAGTTTACGAGTACGTGGCCAAAATTTTGGTTCCATGAATTTTGTGACATAAATCTTTTTTTAATGTAAAAGTACCAAATATGCGATAGTGAGTTTTCAATAAATAAACACGAATTAGGATGTGTATATATATACTGTCCCCGTTGTTATTCCTGATAGTACTGGATGTAATACTCACTGAAACGACAAAAGACAAAATTAGAGGAATTCGGTGTGGCCTAACGGATGTCTTAGAGGACGTAGACGTAGATTACGCCGATGACGTCTGCCTAATAACTTCTACACCACGCAACATGCAACACAAACTAAACGATCTTGTTGAAGAATCCAGAAAAGCCGGACTCGAGATAAACATACAAAAAACCAAAAACCTAGCCATCAAGTTCGATACAAACAACGCGCTAATGATTAACAACACAAGAATTGAACCCGTGACAGAATTCCTATAGCTCGGAAGTATAGTTACGACAGAAGGAGGCACGTCCACAGATATACAGAACAGAATAAACAAAGCGAGAAGTACATTTGGAAGGATGAGAGATACATGGCGATCAAACAAGTTAAAATTGGCAACCAAACTAAAAGTATACAACGCCACAATAAAACCAGTGCTACTTTATGGCTGTGAAACATGGGCGTTAACCGATGCACTAAAGAAAAAACTTCAAACCCTTACAAACAGATGCCTAAGGAACATACTTGGAATCTGGTGGCCAAACTACATATCAAATGAAGAACTATGGCAAAGAATTGGCCAGGGAAATATACACAAAGAAATAAAAAAAAAAGAAATACGGTTGGCCAGGACACACCTTGAGGAAACCTAAAACTACACCAAGCCATGCTGTATTAGAATGGAACCCACAAGGAAAGAGATCAAGAGGCAGGCAGGCCCCGAGCAACATGGAGAAGAACCGTCTTTGATGAAACGAAGAAAACTATACCACAACTTAGACGGATCGCACAGGACCGGGAAGGCTGGAAAAAATATCCAGACACAATATAATCATACAACTGTATGTAATGAAATGAAATGTATTTTTCTTACCCTATGTCCCGCAAGGGAATAATGGGTCTTAATAATAATAAAACTATAATTCCAAAGTAGGTAATGGTTATTTTAAATATATAATATGCGTACTTATGTATGTCATTCATTTTTAGTTTCATTATTATCATTTTCATATTATATTCAATGTTATATTATTTTCAGTTGTTAGCTCCAGATCAAAAGATTTATTAATGTTATTATTTTTTTATTATTTCTTCTATTATTTAAACAACAATAAATAATTTAAAGTATATTTAGGCCATTTATAATTCGTTTATTATTTAATTTGTTTAGTTATGCCTATAAAATAGTTATTATATAATATTTGAACAGTTATTTACGAGTTGTATATCTTTATAAATCACATTTTACAATCCTATTTGTTTTCAATTCCGTATTTCCTACGCTTATACTGCTGTCGTTCGAGGCGTGGTGTGACAGCAAGAGGCTAGCTGTAACGCCACGAATTAAGTATTCAGGCCTGTATTCTCGTGTGGCCTCCGTTTAACGCATTTGTTTGCACAAATTTTTGGTGACGCAATTTTTGCGACCACTAGTGCATTTCACATTAGTTTTTCTAAATTATAACAAATATTAGGACTAATGAAGTGATGTAAGGATATTGTCGAATTACATGCCAATAGTATAACACTGTATGTCATAATTTATTTATAGTTCATTAACCTTAATTTTTTATAGATTCCAAGTCCATTTATTTATCTTCTCGCTGTTCTTAGCTTTTGCGCAGGTGTTTTTGAATTAATGTTTCATAGTCTCCCTCCAACAATGTTGACGACTGAGGTAATTATGTTTATAAAGTAAAACTAAGTATCTGATTTTATCAGTACATAAACTCCCGCCATTACAATTCTTATTTTACGAGCAAAGTAAAATGTTAACCTTATAAATGCTCTAATAAATGTACTATGACGTACCCGTTTAAATGAGTTTTTTTCACGATTTTTTCAAAAATCTGCGAAACTATAGGTTCTAGCGAAGAACACTATATTCAAATTAAAGCAGATAAAATGGTCTTATTTATTTTTTGTAGGATTAATAGTTTCAAAGGTTCAAGGCGGGCAAAATATTTTTTTTACGAATTTATTTATTGAAAATTTTTCGTCATAATACACAACAAATGGCTTGGCGAATAATACTTTTTACTAAATAGTTGTTATATTTATGTTTATATACCGGGTTCAACACGAAAAGTGAGCCATAAGCGTTTAACATTGGAAAACAGATTTTCTTTGCGCAAAAGTGGCCCATGAATTTTAGACAATAAAGCTAGATTTATAATGAAGTAACGCAAAACGTAACGTAGTTGCAGTAAAGTTGAAAGTAAAGCAAGCGAGCTAGATGATTTATACTACACGCAGAAGGTCCTACTGCTAACCAATCAGAATATACAAAAATTTCGGCATCTTTCGTTCAACTTCTATATACCTTGTCTGAGCTTT
Source organism: Harpalus rubripes (assembly GCA_963082715.1). Classification (NCBI taxonomy): domain Eukaryota; kingdom Metazoa; phylum Arthropoda; class Insecta; order Coleoptera; family Carabidae; genus Harpalus; species Harpalus rubripes. The sequence goes on along the minus strand of OY720466.1, from coordinate 9,172,778 downwards.
GGCCCTAGCTGGCAATATTATGAGCTTTTTATAGGTTTTGGTTGAGCATATAGAAAAAAATCTTAGGTGGCCAGCACATTACCTTTCGTCAGTTATATGAGGCATTTACGAAAATTCTACCTGTGAACTGTTACCAGTAAACAGCTGTTTATCAGGTTATAGCTACCGGAATCGATATTTTAAGAACGCAAGTGATAAACAGGCAGTGACCTCTATATACAAAATGGACCGGCGACTTGAATAACTTGCGTGTATCCACCGAGAATACCACCCGCCTTACTGGTGGGGTATCTATCTCTCTTTAACTTTCGTGAATAGTTGGACCAAGCAGATTTGATTACATTTTATCATTTTATTTAATGTGAAAATGTTTTTAAGCATAAATCGAATGGGAGTTGAACTGAAAAACAATTTCAAACATTTTACTATATTCTAAAAACATTATCTGAATTAAATTCATTGAAATTTAATTGATATATTCTTTCATCGAATGATTTAACATAGGAAAATCACAAGGAAGAAAAGGGGGAATAGCATTATTATGTAGTTTTTGGGAAATTAAAAAAAACTACATAATAAAAGCTAAATAGCATTGAGACTATGATCCTTATTGCAATGGAAGTTTGTACATAAAATTCTACGGTATTTGATGTACACGACGCATACCTGAACTTATTTAAAATGCGACATTTCCCCTTTTTTCAGTGTGGTCTTCATATGTATTTTGATATTAAAAGTAATTGTTAAATTATCTATTACAAAAAAGTATGTACACAAGCCATAACTTTTTATATTTTATAAAAGGATAAGGACATCAAAAGTAGGATTTTTAACTATAAAAGTATAAGGTCGTAGTGTCTACAATTTGAATTTTATATAATATTATATTTTATATTGTAACACTTTTATATTTATTTCGGTGAAGTGTAAATATTAGACAATTATTACTAATGTAAAATTAAGTGTTTATTAAACTATAAAGAAAGTTACTATTAATTATATTAAACAATTATTTAAAACTAATTAAGATTAAAACTATAATTAACTATATAACACTAACACTATTTATTTAACCAGTTAACACTACTATTTATTTCCACGATATTACAAATTATTTATTTCACTACGCGTTCCAATCTTAGACTGCCGGTCTGTTGCAGACTCTTGTAGACTGTTTACGCGATATTTATATCACTATATACTTATATCATGTTCAACTGTCCGCCTACCGACCTCCACAGCGTCTATATACTCAACTGAATCAACAGCGTCTGTATATTCAACTGCTCGGACAGAAGTCACACCTTTCACTTCACTGTCTGTCTATTTATGTAACTCTTTCACTCCTTCCACAGCCTCAGTATCACCAATTATCCGTATGCCATAATCTTCAACACCAATGCCGAGTATTAGCTTCCACTTGCCGTTACTGTCCCCATATACCTAGTTTCCCAATACTCTTCAACACTACCGAGTATTCTCTTTAACAGCTATCCTGGTATACCAGTAACTTTCCGACTCGCCGTTACTGTTCTTGCACACTATAGTTTCCCAATACTCGTCAACACTATCGAGTATTTACATCCACAGCTATCCCAATATAATACCAGTAACTTCCCGAGTACCTACTCGACACCAACTGCATACGCTCACTACGATACTGCTGTGCTTCTCAAACTCACTAACACTCTATATGAACATCTCTATGTCTCTCCATGTAACTAACTAACTGTTTCTCGAGCATAGCTACGTCCCTTATATAAAGCTGCTATTATTTTCTAGAACAGTGTAGAATATTCGAACACATAATAACAATGAACACAAAAGGTTCAGGCGACCGGAAGTAATTAAACACGTCGCGACCAGTCTGTTTACATCGGCCGGCTACTAGCGCGATTACGTCACCGCTATAAATAGACACTCGCTTACAGTGGCGGCGACGGCGGGCGTCCCATGTTACAATATAATACAATTACAATACAACATAGTCAAAAATTAGAAATAATTAATTATATACTAATTTAAAGATATAAACAGAAAATATTTATGTTAAACAAACAAGTCGTGGCATTTTTATTTATTCTAAACATTAGAAAATAGAATAAATTTATTTAATGTGTTCCTTATACTAACTTTGTTGCCATATTCGTTTAAAGAAGTCTTCATGGCAAAAGAGTAACCACGAATATCTATATACATGTTGGTGACTTTCTTCAAAATTTGTAATTCGTGAATTTCTTCACCTACAGCATGTATACCCGGATGAATCGGTAGAAACAAATTCATTTTGTCACCAAAATACGTTAGCCAAGCTTCTTAACAGGATGTAATTTCTTCTTCATGTTCATCGTTAATTCGTTGAACTGGTACTAGTTGACGCATGCGTACTTCTTACTGTTAGAAAGAGATAGCTACCCCACCATGACAGTTGAGTGGATACGGCTCGTGCCGTTGTAAAGAGATATGAGTCGCCGGTCCATTTTGTATATAGAGGTCACTGTAAACAGGATCCATAACCATAACCTATAAAAAATTTGAAAATTTGAAACAGGTTAGAAATTTGATGTAGTTAACAAACTGAGCAGAGTCATACTTTGAACACATTTCCACTTTTAACGCGTGCGCTTCGCTTTGCCTCACTACCTTTTTACTTTCCGTCACCTTTAGGTAAGGAAGGTATTGTCTTTGGTCAAAAAATTCGATGATGAGTTTTTAATCAATAAGCACGTTTATAGTCCCTAGAATACGAATTTACTATTTTTACGATGATGTCTGTATGTATGTATGTGTGTGTGTGTGTGTGTGTGTGTGTGTGTGTGTGTGTGTGTGTGTGTGTGTGTGTGTGTGTGTGTGTGTGTGTGTGTGTGTGTGTGTGTGTGTGTGTGTGTGTGTGTGTGTGTGTGTGTGTGTGTGTGTGTGTGTGTGTGTGTGTGTGTGTGTGTGTGTGTGTGTGTGTGTGTGTGTGTGTGTGTGTGTGTGTGTGTGTGTGTGTGTGTGTGTGTGTGTGTGTGTGTGTGTGTGTGTGTGTGTGTGTGTGTGTGTGTGTGTGTGTGTGTGTGTGTGTGTGTGTGTGTGTGTGTGTGTGTGTGTGTGTGTGTGTGTGTGTGTGTGTGTGTGTGTGTGTGTGTGTGTGTGTGTGTGTGTGTGTGTGTGTGTGTGTGTGTGTGTGTGTGTGTGTGTGTGTGTGTGTGTGTGTGTGTGTGTGTGTGTGTGTGTGTGTGTGTGTGTGTGTGTGTGTGTGTGTGTGTGTGTGTGTGTGTGTGTGTGTGTGTGTGTGTGTGTGTGTGTGTGTGTGTGTGTGTGTGTGTGTGTGTGTGTGTGTGTGTGTGTGTGTGTGTGTGTGTGTGTGTGTGTGTGTGTGTGTGTGTGTGTGTGTGTGTGTGTGTGTGTGTGTGTGTGTGTGTGTGTGTGTGTGTGTGTGTGTGTGTGTGTGTGTGTGTGTGTGTGTGTGTGTGTGTGTGTGTGTGTGTGTGTGTGTGTGTGTGTGTGTGTGTGTGTGTGTGTGTGTGTGTGTGTGTGTGTGTGTGTGTGTGTGTGTGTGTGTGTGTGTGTGTGTGTGTGTGTGTGTGTGTGTGTGTGTGTGTGTGTGTGTGTGTGTGTGTGTGTGTGTGTGTGTGTGTGTGTGTGTGTGTGTGTGTGTGTGTGTGTGTGTGTGTGTGTGTGTGTGTGTGTGTGTGTGTGTGTGTGTGTGTGTGTGTGTGTGTGTGTGTGTGTGTGTGTGTGTGTGTGTGTGTGTGTGTGTGTGTGTGTGTGTGTGTGTGTGTGTGTGTGTGTGTGTGTGTGTGTGTGTGTGTGTGTGTGTGTGTGTGTGTGTGTGTGTGTGTGTGTGTGTGTGTGTGTGTGTGTGTGTGTGTGTGTGTGTGTGTGTGTGTGTGTGTGTGTGTGTGTGTGTGTGTGTGTGTGTGTGTGTGTGTGTGTGTGTGTGTGTGTGTGTGTGTGTGTGTGTGTGTGTGTGTGTGTGTGTGTGTGTGTGTGTGTGTGTGTGTGTGTGTGTGTGTGTGTGTGTGTGTGTGTGTGTGTGTGTGTGTGTGTGTGTGTGTGTGTGTGTGTGTGTGTGTGTGTGTGTGTGTGTGTGTGTGTGTGTGTGTGTGTGTGTGTGTGTGTGTGTGTGTGTGTGTGTGTGTGTGTGTGTGTGTGTGTGTGTGTGTGTGTGTGTGTGTGTGTGTGTGTGTGTGTGTGTGTGTGTGTGTGTGTGTGTGTGTGTGTGTGTGTGTGTGTGTGTGTGTGTGTGTGTGTGTGTGTGTGTGTGTGTGTGTGTGTGTGTGTGTGTGTGTGTGTGTGTGTGTGTGTGTGTGTGTGTGTGTGTGTGTGTGTGTGTGTGTGTGTGTGTGTGTGTGTGTGTGTGTGTGTGTGTGTGTGTGTGTGTGTGTGTGTGTGTGTGTGTGTGTGTGTGTGTGTGTGTGTGTGTGTGTGTGTGTGTGTGTGTGTGTGTGTGTGTGTGTGTGTGTGTGTGTGTGTGTGTGTGTGTGTGTGTGTGTGTGTGTGTGTGTGTGTGTGTGTGACAAAATTTTCGTCTGCGATAACTCTAGTACTAGTTACAAAAATTATAATTTTTTCGTATACTTCTTCGTTACATCCATATAATAATAATAATAATAATAATTTATTCACCAGAAAGAATTATACAAAAATAATATAATGGTTTGTCAATGTTAGGTATCACAAAAAAGCATATATATATATATATATATATATATATATATATATATATATATATATATATATATATATCAAAAAATACTAAAAGGATTGATTCACAAATAGCAAAATACATAAAACAAATCAAAAAAGTATACAACAAATTAGTAAAAACATAGTATTGTCAAAAAGGTAAATTAATATTACAAACGAAATTACAAGACGAAATAATTTTCAATAATAAATTAAAAATTAATTAAAAAGTAGTACAATTGAAATACTCGTCAAGGGAATAAAAACATTTATTAGTAAGGGTGACCATAATTTTCTTTTTAAAAGCTAGTGTGTTGTCGATCTGTTTAATACTATCTGGTAAGTGGTTGTATATTTTTATAGGCATAAAAGAGATATTATTATGGTAAAGACTTAATCTATGTTTGGGTAGGTATATGTTATTTTTTTGTCTCGTATTGTAACAGTTGACCAGTTGATAGGTGAATACAAATAATGATAAATTTTTCTTAACAAAAACTACTGAACAAAATATAAAAATACAGGGTAATGGTAAAATGTACAAGTTTTGAAATAGTTCTCTGCAAGACACAGTGACATTTTTACCTGTTATGGCTCTAACAATCATCTTTTGTGCTCTAAAAATTTTTATAGTATGGGACGAATTACCCCAACAAATAATGCAATATGAGAGAATTGAATAAACTTGAGCATAATAATATTTCATTAATACATCCAAACTAACATGATTGTGTTTAAGTCGTCTGAGAACGAAACAAGCTGTATGGAGTTTAGTGACCAAATAGTTGCAGTGTGTGGTCCAACTGAGATTGTACTCAAGATGCAACCCAAGTATTTTTGTGCAATGAGTCGGTTCAATTTGACAGTTGTCAATATGACAGGATATATCAGAGGTGTTACCCCGTAGCATAAAATGAATCATTTGAGTTTTTGAACCATTTAAAACTACTCCATTAGATGTGCACCACTCACTCATTTTATTAATATTAGTTTGTAGTTTTATATTTAACTCGTGTAATGAAGATGCATTAACAGTAATGGACGTGTCATCCGCAAACAAACACACTTCAGCATCTTTGAATATGGATGGAAGGTCGTTAATAAATAAAAGAAAGAGAAAAGGTCCAAGGATACTTCCCTGGGGAACTCCAGAAGATATGCATCGTTGATTTGAATAGACTCTTTCACCGTTTATTTGTAAATTAACTAATTGACACCTGTCTCTTAAATAAGATTCTATTAAATTTAGTGTACATCCACGTATTCCATATGTAGACAATTTTTCCAATAACAGATTATGATTAATGGTGTCAAAGGCTTTGGAAAGATCGAAAAATACAGAAGCCGTATGTAATTTTTTATCAAGACGCTCAAGGATGTTGCATAAACTAAAATATAACGCATGTTGGGTCGATTTCTCCTTAACGAAACCGAACTGACAGGGATTTAGAATATTATGTTGAAAAATAAAATTACTCAATCTATTAAATATTAGTTTTTCAAAAATTTTTGAGAAAGCAGACAAGAGAGAAATCGGCCTATAATTTTCAATATTATTTCTAGTTCCCTTCTTGTAAACGGGTATGACTTTAGATGTTTTAAGTTCATTTGGAAATATTCCACTTTTAAATGATTCATTTATTAAATAAGTCAGAGGTACTACTAAAAACTTAGACACAAATAACAAAAGAGAACAAGGAATATCATCAATGCCAGAAGAATGTTTATTGGAAATGTCACATATTGTGTTAAAAACTTCATTTTCATTAACTGGTTTTAAAAATAAACTTGCAGAAGTGTACTGTAAATTATCTTTATTTAGAATAGGTTTAGAAGGTAAAGTAGAAAGTAGGGAGGACACAGAGTCAATAAAATAATTATTAAACGTGTTAGGAAGTTCAGACTGATTTAGTTCACTATTGTTGTGAACCATACCAGCCGGGAGAGATTTATTAGTATTGGCAGTTGTTTCGCGTTTTATCATCGACCAGGCAGCTTTTGTTAAATTTTTTGATGATTTTAAAAAATCATCATTATTTTTTCTTTTCAATTCGCGAATTATTTTATTGTACTCTTTCTTTTTTTGTTTATAAAAATCCAGAATATTTGGTTCTTGTGTATTACTGTATAATTCATACAGCAAGTTTAGTTGCTCAGAAAGTACTTTTAAGTCAGATGAATACCATTTTAGTTTTTCAACACATGTTGGATTTGACCGTTTAACAAGTGGAAACGCAATAGAGAAATAGTAATTAATTATGTCAAAGAAATATTTACTCTTATCACAAAAGTTACTGTTAACATACATATTATGCCAGTTTTCATTACTTAATAAATAAGCAAAATAGTTTTTATTTGTACTGTTAAATACCCTAGTATAAGAATGTCGCTGACTATTATTTTTTAAAATGTAAGTTTTAATTTCCCATACTTGCGCGGAATGATCAGACAAACAGCTGATTAGATTTTGGTTTCAATTGGTCAACCGGAAGTACCATCATTTGCAGATTTAAACAGTTTTCCTTGAAAAACCTATGTTAAATGTAATTTTTTCACATTTGATGTTATTATAAATATTAAAGAATATTTTATTCTCTATACGATTTGACTGTATTTTATATTTAATATTAAATGGATATAGAGTTAAAAAATTATAAAGAAATTAAATTTCATAAAGTAGCCATAGCTATGGAAACAGCTACTATATTAAGAAAATTCTGATTGAAAGATTTCAGTGTCAAGTGAAATTGACATAGTGTGTCTGTCTTATAATTTTACTGGAAATATAGGATCTTTTGCTCTCTGTATGGAATTTGTATAGAATACATACAACTGCTTTAAGGTAATGTACAAGAAATAACAATAATAATAAATCTTTTATTTCTGCAGATACATTACACTGTATATAGAAAACGTCACAAAATAATAATTTTCTGTATGAAATTTGCATAAAATACATGCAACTGCCGGAAGGTACTGTACAAGAAATAGAATATTTAATTTAGCAAGGAACTTTCCGTATGAAATTTGTACAAAATACATAGAATTGACGGAAGGTAATGTGCTGGCCACATCAGATTTTTTGAGATTAGATTCTTCATGAATCCGGTAGATGGATCTGGTAGATATTGTGAGGTAGAAACAAACGTAACAATCTCATATTTTCATGAAAATGAGTTCTACACATCATTGTAATCGTCTGTTCATGCTCTACAACCTTAATATAAGTCTCCCTAGCTAAAATTACAATGTTCCCGTGAAATTCAAGCCGAAAAATGTGTGTCAGTAACAAACATCACAATCTCCAAATAGCAATTTCTAACAAAAGTAACAATCTCCAGTTCAACCAATCAAATGAAAGATTTGCCTTTATGTGATGTCTGTTTAGTTGCTGTTTTTCTTGTTTGATGATTACTGCTGAATTTTTGATACATTGAAAGTATTTAATTAATAATATATATTGTACACAATTAATGCTTCAAAACAGATGAGGTTAGTTCTCATTTTTTTAAAAAAAATTTCTTGTCTGAAAATAAATAATAGTGACGTAATATCATTAAAAATTAATTGTAGATAGGTACTCCAGAAAACATTTACCGATCTTCCCAGAATGTAATTACTAAAATACGGCCTTCCAATCTAACAACATCCGTGGTTCAGAACCAAAGTAACAATCTCCAAACTTTTTATTTAAATATCTCTCATATTATTAACTTTCCCAAGCAATATGTTTAAAAAATATAATTCTAATGCTTTCTCGGTGCCGTCAGTAAATTTTCAGCAAAAATATATAACTTAAACTAACAAAAATAGTTTTTTCTTTTTACTCGAAACTTGTCAAAGTGGAGATCGTTACCTTTGTTTCTACACCTCTCATATACAATAGAAACTGTAAATATGCATATTTTGACAAAAACATGCAAAAATTTGGTCAGCAGCTTCTGAATATTCTACTCATATTTTCGATAATTTTTACTTATTTTCATTTTTATATGTATTTTTTTAATTTAGAACATTAGGTAGGCACAAAGTATAAAAATATATCTCAAGGTAATATAAAATAATATATTAAAATAAAAATAAAAAATCTAATGTGGCCAACACAATACGTCCCGCCATGTACCGCCCGGGTGACAAAAAACATTAAGCTAATCGCTAATCCTTATTTTTGGATTAACGAATTTTACTCTAATTTTGGCAGTTTATTTCTTAAAATATAGTCTAATCTAATCCAAGTAACTACCTTTTTTGATAATAAAATGAAGATTAAATTTTAAATACCTGGAAAAATAGTATTCACTAATCCAAAAATGAGAATTAGCTTGAACTTTTTTGCGAATCGTTAATTTTTATTAATCTAAATTCATACCTAGTTATATACATATGCTGCACTGATTTCCTTTCCTATTGTTGTAGTTCTATTTACTTTTTTCTTTTTAAAACGTTACTATTATACCCAGTTTTATAAACATCGAATAAACTGCTGAGTTATTACTTTAAAAGTAAATTTAATAGACGAGTAAATAAAAATGTCTGTTTTATAGAACAAGTTACATAGTAAAATAATTACTAGCACAGTAAATATTTTTACCGGTTTCAGGATGTTATTCCATTGTTTACATGTACAAAAGTAGGCTGGTAACTAAGTAATAACTGTATCTGTATGGTAATATTACTACCATACTGACTTGTCAACAACGGTCTACAAAATGAAAATAAAATAAAATAAAAATATAATGCTCTTCATTAATATATACAGATAATGTTAGCATATCGTTCTAAATACGGTGTACTTTATTCTGAAGCAATAAACATGAGGAATAAAGCACATAATTTGAATATTTGTCATAATGACATATGTAAAAATAATTGTTCATAGCAATCTGAAAGTAGCATTAATTAGAGAATTTCAAAAAATTATATTTCTCAATAATGTCTTAATTTTCTGAAACCGATAAACTATTGAACAAACCACGGATGTTATTAATCATAACAACCTTAAATGTCTTAAAATCCTCGCTCTACGAGCTCGGATTTCAAACTGACATCTGCGGCAGTTATTATGTGCAAAACATTCCTAGGTATGTTAATAGCTATATCCTGGTGATTTACCGACAGAGACATGACATCAGTCATTATTTTGTGATTTTTGCATATAAATATTTTAATATTTTCTATAATTATATACATTTAATATTGTTTTTCACTATATTAAGAATCTATAGGCCAGAGTGGTAATAGCATTTTATTTTATTATGAATTTGCAACTACAATTTTAACTGGGGACAAGGAAAAGGGCCTCCATGAAAAGTGTGTGAATACCGTAGTACACTCAGGCTACAGTTTCTTATACCGGCTAATCTTACCAATACTAGAGCATAAGAGAAATTGATGAAACCAGGACAAAACATTACTAGACGGTAACCCTTAAAACCACTACTGACGATAATGTTAATCTCCAACTGAAGAGGATCTATTCCAAGAAATGTGCTGCAGAATTTTTTAATAGTATTGTATTCTATATGTTCCTGACACGAAATAAATCCAAAAGTCAAAATAGAAAATAAAGTGTCATAATGTGCCAGGTGTCAACTAAAATCGAAAAAATCTGATGTGGCCAGCACATTACCTTCCGTCAGTTATACGAAAATTTTACCGGTGAACTGTTACTGGTAAACAGCTATATTTTAAGAACGCAAGTGGTAAACAAGGTAGATCCATAGCCTATAAAAAAATTTTAAACAGGTTAGAAATTTGACATAGTTAACAAACTTTTAACGCGTGCGCTTCGCTTTGCATCACTACCTTTTTTTGAGATTAGATTCTTCATGAATCCGGTAAATGGATCTGGTAGATATTGTACAATTTTCCAACACGGTAACTTCTTACCACTCGCGTTTTCGAACACAGTCAGTAGATGCGGTATCTACCGGTAGAATTTTCGTAAATGCCTTTGTATTTTCTATAAAATCTATACAGAAAGTTCCTTGCAAAAGATTCTCAATTTCTTGTACGTACATTACCTTTCGACAGTTATATGTATTTTACACAAATTCCATACAGAAAGTTTCGAGCAAAAATAACCTACATTTCGAGGTTTCGAGTAAAATTATTATTATATATTAACACAAATATACTACAAATATGTCAATTGACACTGACATCTTTCAATCAAAATTTTCTTAATATAGTAGCTGTTTCTAGCATAGCTAGCTAATTTAATTTCTTTATAATTTTATAACTCTATATCTATTTAATATGCAGTATAAAATGCAGTCAAATCGTATAGAGAATAAAATGTTCTTTAATATTTATAAAAACATTAAATGTAAAAAAAATGACATTTAACATCGTTTTTTCAAGAAAAACTGTTAAAATCTTCAAATGAAGGTACTTCCAGTTGACCAATTATAACCAAAATCTAATCAGCTCTTCATATGGATGCAACGAAGAGGAATACGAAAGAATTATAATTTTTGGAATTGTAGTATTAGAGTTATCGCAGACGAAAATTTTGTTACATTCACACACACACGGACACACATACATACATACACACACACACACACATACACTCACACTCACACTCACACTCACACCCACACTCACACTCACACTCACACTCACACTCACACTCGCACTCGCACTCGCACTCGCACTCGCACTCGCACTCACACTCACACTCACACTTACACTCACACACACACTCACGCACACGCACACGCACACACACACACACACGCACACGCACACACACACACACAACACACACATCATCGTAAAAATAGTAAAATCGTATTCTAGGGATCTTAAAACGTGCTTATTCATTCAAAACTCACCACCGAATTTTTTGACCAAAGACAATACCTTCCTTACCTAAAGGTGACGGAAGGTAAAAAGAAAGAACGGGGAAATAATTACACAGAAATAGGCAAAGCAAATATATTGGATATAAATAAATAAATGTAAAAATAATGCAAGAGATGAAATTTATAATGAATTTAATTTAATTAATGTTGGTGTGTCAAATTTATTCTACAGAATAAAATTTACGTCCTCGAAAACCGGTGGAGTAATTTATTCTGTAGATTTACTTAGCTAGTATTTTTATTCTTGCTTTATAAAACGAAAATCCCTGGAATAAACTATTTTACTTTAAGAGTAAATTATACTTTGCTAGTAATTTACTTATCCATCTTTTATAAAACTGGGCATTAGTAATTTGAATTGATTAATTCTTTGACAGCGACAATTATCTGTCAGTTACATATATACCTACCACGTTTTAAGGTCCCTAGAATCCAGTTTTAACATTTTCACGATGTTGTCTGTGTGTATGTGTGTGTGGATCCTCCACTCTAACTCAAATACTATCATTCAGAAAATTTTGAAACCTTGTTTTTCGAACTTTTTCTGCAATGGAAAGAGCTCATTAGATTTCGGTGAATATCGGATAACCGGCAATGGCACTTTACTAGAAGCTCGAAATAGTTTTTCTTCGAAAAATACCTTTAAATGTTATTTTTCTCGAGATTAATGTTATTATAAAAATTAAAGATTATTAAATTTTCTATAGATTTGCATTAATACTTTTTCTGTATATTTTATGGATAAATTTATAAAGTTATTTATAATTTAAATACCAAAACCTACGCTTTAAACAAACAAAACGCAGTTAGTCAAATGTATGTAACTGACACATAAATGTCACTATCAAAGAACTAATCATTTCAAAATAATATTAGTAACGTTTGAAAAAGAAAAAATTAAATAGAACTATAGAGAAGGCATTCAATACAGTTTCCAATATAAGTAAATATGTAGGTATGTATTTAGATTAATAAAAATTAACGATTCATAAAAATGTTTAAGCTAATCCTCATTTTTGGATTAGTGAATTCTATTCTATCCCGGTATTTAAAATTTAATCTTCATTTTATTATAGCTCCGGTGGCGCAATAGTTAGAGCAACGCCTCGGGGCTCTGGGTTCGGATCCCACTAAGGCATGGATGTGTGTGAATGTGAATCCACTCTGTAATTGGGATTTAATCCTGTTGAGGGGGTTAAAAAAGGTAGTTACTTGGATTAGATTAGACTATATTTCAAGAAATAAACTGTCAAAATTACAGTAAAATTCGCTAATCCAAAAATAAAGATTAACTTTATCTTTTTTGTGACTCGGGCTGTAAATGGCGGGAGGTATTGTGTTGGCCACAACAGATTTTTCTGGTTTCGTTGTTTTATCTCATTGAAGAAAGTGTGCACTATCGTGTAATTTTGATTTTTATACTATCATGGCTGATAACGAGGTGCCCTGTACTTCCAAAGGTACAAAGAAAAATCCGAAGGGAAAACTTTTAAAAATTTGACAAAAGGTAATAGCCTACAACAGTTATTTGGCCTATAAAAGTAAGGATGCAACAAAATCTAAAGCTGTGGCACTCACTGCAGAAGCTGTTGGAATCTCTGAAAGATCTATGTACAAAATTGTCGCGGAAATGAATAAAACAGGACAAGTTACATTACCACAGAAGAAAAGAATGCGCGGAGATTTGCATTCAAAATTATCGGAAGATTATTATGGAGATTGTGCCACAAGGATGATTTTCATGTAACAAATTGTTAGAAACTGTTGACAAACAATTTACTGTGTTGTTTTAAGCTTCGCTTTTTTACATTCTCTACTGTTATCACGATAATTGTAAATTATTTAAATTAATACAAACTTTTGTTACTTTCTTGAAATTTTAAATAAATCCATTTTAATTGTATAAGATAATTCTTTTATTATTATCATCTTTACAAAACTATTACTTTTTTAAATGCAGTTTTATGTAATAAATTTAAATATGTTTTAAATTTAAACATATGTTTTCATTATGCATTTTAAATAATTATAACTTATTCAACTTTTCATTTTAAATTACTAATTTAAAAAGTTAGTTTGATATTTTTCTTCATTTTGCTGTAATATTTTAAAAATTACAATTACCAAATTACCAATTTAATATTCAAATGTAATTACATAACTGTTATTATTTCAAGTAACTATATTTGAATTTAGCGCCAAATTTTATAACTAGATTGACCATTTGTCGTAGTGTAAATCAGGTTTCTAGTTACTGCATTCTTAAAAAAATAACTATAGTCGTCAGTAATCAAGTCAATCAGCCGTGTTCCTTCGGACTGTGATTCGCAATCTAAATGATAAAAGTGGTCATGATGTCATCGTTAGCCAATGTGCATAATTTCAGGTTGGGTGTTTGTGTGAGATACACTTATGCAGCAATGATATTTCCATTTCACAGTGTTGGCTTCAAGAAAAGCATAGGATCAGCAATATATTAGTTAAGCAGGTATATGGCTACTACTAGGCCCACAGCGCCGTTAACTGATTCTGCGAGTCCCATTCGAATTTTAGAACTTTTTTGGATATACTTCATGACTATATAAGTTTTAATTCTTTTGTAGAGTTTAAACATAGCACAAGCTGCCTACAATAGTAACTGGCAAAATATGGATGTTGAAATACAAAAACAAATTTTATTTATCATTGCTCGAGCACAGAAACCAATTTATTTAACAGCTGGGAAACTTACACCCGTGTCCGTAACAACATTTGAGAAGGTCAAGTATATATGTTTTTTATTATTATCAGTAATAAATATAACTAATTTTGTTATATTATTTTAGATAATGCGATCAAGCGCATCTTATTTTTGCATGCTCAAATCTTTTAAAAATTCAGAATAATATTTGACACATTTTTAATATAAACGTTTCATCACGAATTAAAATAATCTAATGAATGCACAGATGGTTAGTAAATCGGAATAATTAAAGCAAATAAAATTACTATTGTCTATGTATACGTAAATGCATTTAATTAAAACGTTTATTCTTAATAATTGACGTAGTGTAAATCAGTGGCGGCTCGTGATATTTGTCGAAGAGGAAGCTCACTCAGGGGAAGGGTGGAGGAAATTGAAATTGGTTAAAAATATCCTTTATATAACCTACTGAACATATACATCAGAGACAACTATCTAAAGAGAGATTGAAAACTCAATGCTTTTGTATCGTCATAAAGTTCGCCATCTATCAACATATGCAACATGCAGCTAACTAAACCACGGTAACTAGATCTTTATAATGTTGACCGTGTGTTTTTAAATTTTTTTAGGGTCCCTAGAATATCATTTTATTATTTTGACGATGATGTCTGAATGTATGTATGTGTATATATATATGTGTGTGTGTGTGTGTGTGTGTGTGTGTGTGTGTGTGTGTGTGTGTGTGTGTGTGTGTGTGTGTGTGTGTGTGTGTGTGTGTGTGTGTGTGTGTGTGTGTGTGTGTGTGTGTGTCTGTGTGTGTGTGTGTGTGTGTGTGTGTGTGTGTGTGTGTGTGTGTGTGTGTGTGTCTGTGTGTGTGTGTGTGTGTGTGTGTGTGTGTGTGTGTGTGTGTGTGTGTGTGTCTGTGTGTGTGTGTGTGTGTGTGTGTGTGTGTGTGTGTGTGTGTGTGTGTGTGTGTGTGTGTGTGTGTGTGTGTGTGTATGTGTGTCTGTGTGTGACAAAATTTTCTAATGCGATAACTCTAATACTAGAATTCAAAAAATTATAATTCTTTCATATTCCTCTTCGTTACATCCATGTGAAGAGCTGATTAGACTTTAGTTAGAATTGGTCAACCGGAAGTACCCTCATTTGAAGATTTTAATAGTTTTTCTTTAAAAAACTATGTTAAATATCATTTTTCACATTTAATGTTATTATAAATATTAAAGAATATTTTATTCTCTATACCATTTGAATGCATTTTATACTTCATATTAAATGGATATAGAGTTAAAAAATTATAAAGAAATTAAATATCATATATTAGCCAGCTATGCTATAACTCTGGAAACAGCTGCTATATTAAGAAAATTCTGGTTGAAAGGTGTCAGTGTCAAGTGCAGTTTACAGTATGTTTGTGTTATAATGTTACTGGAAATATAGGATCTTTTGCTTTCTGTATGGAATTTGTATAAAATGCATACAACTGCCTTAAGGTAATGTACAAGAAATATAATCTTTTGCAAGGAACTTTCTGTATGACATTTATACAAAATACATAGAACTGACGGAAGGTAATGTGCTGGCCACATCAGATTTTTAATATTTGAAAGAAAAAGAAAAACTCATATTGATATGTATTATAAATATTTATTTAAGATATATAGTGTACAAATTTTAAATTGCAAAAGAACAATTAATTAGTAGGTACATAAATAATATTAATAAGAGAGTTTAATAGCATTTATCCAGTTAATTCTTTTGAGAAATAGAGAAAAATACAAATGTATGTATATATACAAGTTTGTATATTTTTTTCAATTTCCTCACCTCTTCGTGAAATTTAAATTCTGATTATTTGAGCCGTATTTTTACTTCTATGTATGTGATGTAAACTAAAACTTGTAACCAACACAATCGGATATATGTATTCATCGTTGTATTAGTACTATTTTTTTGAAAGAAATTTTAAATCTTATTTAAAGATGTGATGAAAAGGGACGTACGTAGGTGAAAAAAAAAAGAAACGAAAATTGGGAGCTAAGGAATATCAACCTCCAACATCTTTATAGTTCTTCACATAACTCATATAGTCGTAACTTTATGAACGATATTGTCAGATTTTAAACTACTGTGGATTTTTAGTTCTTTTTGCATTGGTTTCTTTGTTTTCTCATATAGAATTCTTCTGAAGAATTGCAAATGATCAAGTTCATTTGATGAATGCTCAACAGGATATTTATCACCTAATTTGTAAGTTTTGGAAAGTTCTGTATTACCTGAGTTATTGATATTCGATATACAAGCATTAAGCATTTATTCTCCATGAAATTATACAGAAACATATACAGGGTGTTTCAGGACTAGTGTAACAAACTTTAACAGCTTATTCCTGAGGTCATTTTGAGTCAAAAATGTCATATGAACATAGGTCCTATTCCTTCTAGTTACCAAAATACAAGAGGTTGAAGTTCTATAAATAATACGAATTTTTTTAAATTTTGGAGAAGAACCGTCTTTGATGAAACGAAGAAAACTATACCACAACTTAGACGGATCGCACAGGGCCGGGAAGGCTGGAAAAAATATCCAGACACAATATAATCATACAACTGTATGTAATGAAATGAAATATATTTTTCTTACCCTATGTCCCGCAAGGGAATAATGGGTCTTAATAATAATAAAACTATAATTCCAAAGTAGGTAATGGTTATTTTAAATATATAATATGCGTATTTATGTATGTCATTAATTTTTAGTTTCATTATTATCATTTTCATATTATATTCAATGTTATATTATTTTCAGTTGTTAGCTCCAGATCAAAAGATTTATTAATGTTATTATTTTTTTATTATTTCTTCTATTATTTAAACAACAATAAATAATTTAAAGTATA
>OY720466.1:9133150-9150650 GCA_963082715.1 Harpalus rubripes | reverse complement strand
TTGTACAATTTTTGAACACGGTGACTTCTTACCACTCGTGTTTTCGAACACAGTCAGTCGATGCGGTACCTACCGGTAGAATTTTCGTAAATGCCTTTGAATTTTCTATAAAATCCATACAGAAAGTTCCTTGCAAAAGATTCTCAATTTCTTGTACGTACATTACCTTTCGACAGTTATATGTATTTTACACAAATTCCATACAGAAAGTTTCGAGCTAAAATATCCTACATTTCGAGGTTTCGAGTAAAATTATTATTATATATTAACACAAATATACTACGAATATGTCAATTGACACTGACATCTTTCAATCAAAATTTTCTTAATATAGTAGCTGTTTCTAGCATAGCTAGCTAATTTAATTTCTTTATAATTTTATAACTCTATATCTATTTAATATGCAGTATAAAATGCAGTCAAATCGTATAGAGAATAAAATGTTCTTTAATATTTATAAAAACATTAAATGTAAAAAAAATGACATTTAACATCGTTTTTTCAAGAAAAACTGTTAAAATCTTCAAATGAAGGTACTTCCAGTTGACCAATTATAACCAAAATCTAATCAGCTCTTCATATGGATGCAACGAAGAGGAATACGAAAGAATTATAATTTTTGGAATTGTAGTATTAGAGTTATCGCAGACGAAAATTTTGTTACATTCACACACACACACGGACACACATACATACATACACACACACACACACATACACTCACACTCACACTCACACTCACACCCACACTCACACTCACACTCACACTCACACTCGCACTCGCACTCGCACTCGCACTCGCACTCGCACTCACACTCACACTCACACTTACACTCACACACACACTCACGCACACGCACACACACACACACGCACACGCACACACACACACAACACACACATCATCGTAAAAATAGTAAAATCGTATTCTAGGGATCTTAAAACGTGCTTATTCATTCAAAACTCACCACCGAATTTTTTGACCAAAGACAATACCTTCCTTACCTAAAGGTGACGGAAGGTAAAAAGAAAGAACGGGGAAATAATTACACAGAAATAGGCAAAGCAAATATATTGGATATAAATAAATAAATGTAAAAATAATGCAAGAGATGAAATTTATAATGAATTTAATTTAATTAATGTTGGTGTGTCAAATTTATTCTACAGAATAAAATTTACGTCCTCGAAAACCGGTGGAGTAATTTATTCTGTAGATTTACTTAGCTAGTATTTTTATTCTTGCTTTATAAAACGAAAATCCCTGGAATAAACTATTTTACTTTAAGAGTAAATTATACTTTGCTAGTAATTTACTTATCCATCTTTTATAAAACTGGGCATTAGTAATTTGAATTGATTAATTCTTTGACAGCGACAATTATCTGTCAGTTACATATATACCTACCACGTTTTAAGGTCCCTAGAATCCAGTTTTAACATTTTCACGATGTTGTCTGTGTGTATGTGTGTGTGGATCCTCCACTCTAACTCAAATACTATCATTCAGAAAATTTTGAAACCTTGTTTTTCGAACTTTTTCTGCAATGGAAAGAGCTCATTAGATTTCGGTGAATATCGGATAACCGGCAATGGCACTTTACTAGAAGCTCGAAATAGTTTTTCTTCGAAAAATACCTTTAAATGTTATTTTTCTCGAGATTAATGTTATTATAAAAATTAAAGATTATTAAATTTTCTATAGATTTGCATTAATACTTTTTCTGTATATTTTATGGATAAATTTATAAAATTATTTATAATTTAAATACCAAAACCTACGCTTTAAACAAACAAAACGCAGTTAGTCAAATGTATGTAACTGACACATAAATGTCACTATCAAAGAACTAATCATTTCAAAATAATATTAGTAACGTTTGAAAAAGAAAAAATTAAATAGAACTATAGAGAAGGCATTCAATACAGTTTCCAATATAAGTAAATATGTAGGTATGTATTTAGATTAATAAAAATTAACGATTCATAAAAATGTTTAAGCTAATCCTCATTTTTGGATTAGTGAATTCTATTCTATCCCGGTATTTAAAATTTAATCTTCATTTTATTATAGCTCCGGTGGCGCAATAGTTAGAGCAACGCCTCGGGGCTCTGGGTTCGGATCCCACTAAGGCATGGATGTGTGTGAATGTGAATCCACTCTGTAATTGGGATTTAATCCTGTTGAGGGGGTTAAAAAAGGTAGTTACTTGGATTAGATTAGACTATATTTCAAGAAATAAACTGTCAAAATTACAGTAAAATTCGCTAATCCAAAAATAAAGATTAACTTTATCTTTTTTGTGACTCGGGCTGTAAATGGCGGGAGGTATTGTGTTGGCCACAACAGATTTTTCTGGTTTCGTTGTTTTATCTCATTGAAGAAAGTGTGCACTATCGTGTAATTTTGATTTTTATACTATCATGGCTGATAACGAGGTGCCCTGTACTTCCAAAGGTACAAAGAAAAATCCGAAGGGAAAACTTTTAAAAATTTGACAAAAGGTAATAGCCTACAACAGTTATTTGGCCTATAAAAGTAAGGATGCAACAAAATCTAAAGCTGTGGCACTCACTGCAGAAGCTGTTGGAATCTCTGAAAGATCTATGTACAAAATTGTCGCGGAAATGAATAAAACAGGACAAGTTACATTACCACAGAAGAAAAGAATGCGCGGAGATTTGCATTCAAAATTATCGGAAGATTATTATGGAGATTGTGCCACAAGGATGATTTTCATGTAACAAATTGTTAGAAACTGTTGACAAACAATTTACTGTGTTGTTTTAAGCTTCGCTTTTTTACATTCTCTACTGTTATCACGATAATTGTAAATTATTTAAATTAATACAAACTTTTGTTACTTTCTTGAAATTTTAAATAAATCCATTTTAATTGTATAAGATAATTCTTTTATTATTATCATCTTTACAAAACTATTACTTTTTTAAATGCAGTTTTATGCAATAAATTTAAATATGTTTTAAATTTAAACATATGTTTTCATTATGCATTTTAAATAATTATAACTTATTCAACTTTTCATTTTAAATTACTAATTTAAAAAGTTAGTTTGATATTTTTCTTCATTTTGCTGTAATATTTTAAAAATTACAATTACCAAATTACCAATTTAATATTCAAATGTAATTACATAACTGTTATTATTTCAAGTAACTATATTTGAATTTAGCGCCAAATTTTATAACTAGATTGACCATTTGTCGTAGTGTAAATCAGGTTTCTAGTTACTGCATTCTTAAAAAAATAACTATAGTCGTCAGTAATCAAGTCAATCAGCCGTGTTCCTTCGGACTGTGATTCGCAATCTAAATGATAAAAGTGGTCATGATGTCATCGTTAGCCAATGTGCATAATTTCAGGTTGGGTGTTTGTGTGAGATACACTTATGCAGCAATGATATTTCCATTTCACAGTGTTGGCTTCAAGAAAAGCATAGGATCAGCAATATATTAGTTAAGCAGGTATATGGCTACTATTAGGCCCACAGCGCCGTTAACTGATTCTGCGAGTCCCATTCGAATTTTAGAACTTTTTTGGATATACTTCATGACTATATAAGTTTTAATTCTTTTGTAGAGTTTAAACATAGCACAAGCTGCCTACAATAGTAACTGGCAAAATATGGATGTTGAAATACAAAAACAAATTTTATTTATCATTGCTCGAGCACAGAAACCAATTTATTTAACAGCTGGGAAACTTACACCCGTGTCCGTAACAACATTTGAGAAGGTCAAGTATATAGGTTTTTTATTATTATCAGTAATAAATATAACTAATTTTGTTATATTATTTTAGATAATGCGATCAAGCGCATCTTATTTTTGCATGCTAAAATCTTTTAAAAAATCAGAATAATATTTGACACATTTTTAATATAAACGTTTCATCACGAATTAAAATAATCTAATGAATGCACAGATGGTTAGTAAATCGGAATAATTAAAGCAAATAAAATTACTATTGTCTATGTATACGTAAATGCATTTAATTAAAACGTTTATTCTTAATAATTGACGTAGTGTAAATCAGTGGCGGCTCGTGATATTTGTCGAAGAGGAAGCTCACTCAGGGGAAGGGTGGAGGAAATTGAAATTGGTTAAAAATACCCTTTATATAACCTACTGAACATATACATCAGAGACAACTATCTAAAGAGAGATTGAAAACTCAATGCTTTTTTATCGTCATAAAGTTCGCCATCTATCAACATATGCAACACGCAACTAACTAAACCACGGTAACTAGATCTTTATAATGTTGACCGTGTGTTTTTAAATTTTTTTAGGGTCCCTAGAATATGATTTTATTATTTTGACGATGATGTCTGAATGTATGTATGTATGTATGTGTATATACCCAAGTAACACTGACCGACGGTCGACCAAAAAGTGACGTCGATTATAGATTGAATTTAAGTCATATGCGGCCGTCTAATTTGACGTGGATACGACGGCACTGCGACGTTGATTTTTGGTCTGAAATACGACTATTTAGACGTCTAATTTGACGTCTATGCGACGACACTGCGACGTTGATTTTTGGTCTGAAATAGGACTATTTAGAGGTCAGATTAGTGGTCGCTATGACGACCATGTGACGACTTTATATGGTCATAATTAGGACTATTTAAACCTTTGTCACACGTCTAATTTGACGTCTTTGCGACGATTATTTTTACTTTATTTTTAATATTATTAAAAATTCATATTCAATTTTTAAATTTATTTAATTTGGCAACTTATAATTGTTTATAACACACGAAGGTGTATATTATTTGTATTTAAATGTCAAATTGATATTTTATTTTTTATTAATGCAATAATATAAACAATAATCTTTAAAATTTTGAAAAAATGTAATAAAAATTAAATTTAATATATACATTTTTATTTAATTATGGTTATCCGTCATCGTCACCGAAATGGATAAGCCGTAATGATATTTATGTTTTATTTATTTAAAAAAAACGTATTTACATTTATATACATACGACTGTGAAATAGAAACAATTAATATCTGTTATATTTGTGGTACAAAAATCAAAGTTATTATTATATTGGAAATTTTAATTTTTAACATTTTAAACAAAATCTAATAGTGCTTTAGAAATAAATTTTAAATCTTACAAGAAATGATATTAAAAGAAAATGTATTAAGGGATCTTTGAGTTTTGTATTTATAACTTTCCTCTGAAATTAAAAGGTCGTAAAATAAAAAAAATAAATTGTATTTTCTACATGTCAGATTTCCAAACAGACCCACCATGAATAAAACAATACAATGACAATGCAGCATATCACCAAGATGGCTACTGTTGCTTGTGTAGGCAAACATTGGCAAACATACCGATTGATGTTAAAATGTTGCGGTTTGTTATTGTTTTTTGTTTTTTATTTTATTTATATATATTTTCATACAGAAATATTTTTTTTTACACTGGAGAAGAAGAGTGCCCTGTCTCAAAACGTGCTAATACACAGGAAGAACTGAGCTTATAAAAGTGTAGATATCAATTTAGAAGTGGGGTTAGGTTACAAAAAACCAAACGATAATATTTGTACCAATGTTTTTGTTTTGTTATGGTAAAGGTATGTAAAATGTTACATTTTTGAAATTATACTTATTACTGTTTCTTTTGTAGACAACATTTTCAGAAGTTCATTGAAAATTCTTCGTAAGCGTAGTTTACAGCATTATGAAAAGGCATAAATGTACACACTGTATTTGTATTTTATAGTAGCTTATGTTCTGAATTGACGACATTGTAATCCGTGACAGTAACAGGTAAAAATTATCAGGTGGCTAAATCAATGGCCGTAGTAGAAGAAATTTATTTTTCTATTTTAAAATCTAAACATGAACTGGTTGGTAATATAAAACAAGACATTCGAGTAACAAGGCAAAGCAAAATTTTCTCATGTTTAAGTGGTTATCTATTTATTTTATAATAATTACAAAAATAAATACTCTGAAACTAAAACTACTTTATAATTCTAATAAGATTATACAGTTGTCAAAGGAACTATTCCTGGGTAAAAATAAGTTAATGTATAACAAACAGTAATTATTTTATCTATTATTGTTACATAATAATTTTAATACCTGCTAAGAATAGTTACTGATAATTTTCCAGGCGAAATTGTATTTTTTCTTCAACAGCTAATGCATCCAATATGATCCGGAAATTTTGCTAAATTTTCATGTATTCTTGTAATCTCTATTTCTGTTCAATAAATGTACATGTATGGTATAATATTGATAGATGCATTATTTAATTAATTTAAATTTTTTATGAATATTTTTTTTTCACGAATTCTGTACGTTTAATATTTTATTGTATTTTTTATTTAAATTCTTGTCATACAATATACTTCAAAAATAAATTGTTTATTTTTCCTTGTAATTTTTCCTATTTATTTAAGTTAGGTCAATCTACACGTCGAAATAACATTTTAAAAAGACGTCGAAACACCGTCTAAAAATGACGTGTAAACAACGTGTTAAAATGACGTCTAAACAACGTCTTCAAATGACGTCTAAACCACGTCTGAATATGACGTCGAAACTACATCATAAAATGACGTCGCACAGCTCCACGCTGAGACGTCTTCAGGACGACTATATGACGTGAATTAGGACGTCACAATGACGTCGATTTTAGGTCATTTGTGTTACTTGGGTATGTGTGTGTGTGTGTCTGTGTGTGTGTGTGTCTGTGTGTGTGTGTGTGTGTGTGTGTGTGTGTGTGTGTGTGTGTGTCTGTGTGTGTGTGTGTGTGTGTGTGTGTGTGTGTGTGTGTGTGTGTGTGTGTGTGTGACAAAATTTTCTAATGCGATAACTCTAATACTACAATTCAAAAAATTATAATTCTTTCATATTCCTCTTCGTTACATCCATGTGAAGAGCTGATTAGACTTTAGTTAGAATTGGTCAACCGGAAGTACCCTCATTTGAAGATTTTAATAGTTTTTCTTAAAAAAAAGATGTTAAATATCATTTTTCACATTTAATGTTATTATAAATATTAAAGAATATTTTATTCTCTATACCATTTGAATGCATTTTATACTTCATATTAAATGGATATAGAGTTAAAAAATTATAAAGAAATTAAATATTAGCCAGCTATGCTATAACTCTGGAAACAGCTGCTATATTAAGAAAATTCTGGTTGAAAGGTGTCAGTGTCAAGTGCAGTTTACAGTATGTTTGTGTTATAATTTTACTGGAAATATAGGATCTTTTGCTTTCTGTATGGAATTTGTATAAAATGCATACAACTGCCTTAAGGTAATGTACAAGAAATATAATCTTTTGCAAGGAACTTTCTGTATAACATTTATACAAAATACATAGAACTGACGGAAGGTAATGTGCTGGCCACATCAGATTTTTAATATTTGAAAGAAAAAGAAAAACTCATATTGATATGTATTATAAATATTTATTTAAGATATATAGTGTACAAATTTTAAATTGCAAAAGAACAATTAATTAGTAGGTACATAAATAATATTAATAAGAGAGTTTAATAGCATTTATCCAGTTAATTCTTTTGAGAAATAGAGAAAAATACAAATGTATGTATATATACAAGTTTGTATATTTTTTTCAATTTCCTCACCTCTTCGTGAAATTTAAATTCTGATTATTTGAGCCGTATTTTTACTTCTATGTATGTGATGTAAACTAAAACTTGTAACCAACACAATCGGATATATGTATACATCGTTGTATTAGTACTATTTTTTTGAAAGAAATTTTAAATCTTATTTAAAGATGTGATGAAAAGGGACGTACGTAGGTGACAAAAAAAGAAACGAAAATTGGGAGCTAAGGAATATCAACCTCCAACATCTTTATAGTTCTTCACATAACTCATATAGTCGTAACTTTATGAACGATATTGTCAGATTTTATACTACTGTGGATTTTTAGTTCTTTTTGCATTGGTTTCTTTCTTTTCTCATATAGAATTCTTCTGAAGAATTGCAAATGATCAAGTTCATTTGATGAATGCTCAACAGGATATTTATCTCCTAATTTGTAAGTTTTGGAAAGTTCTGTATTACCTGAGTTATTGATATTCGATATACAAGCATTAAGAATTTGTTCTCCATGAAATTCTACAGAAACATATACAGGGTGTTTCAGGACTAGTGTAACAAACTTTAACAACTTATTCCTGAGGTCATTTTGAGTCAAAAATGTCATATGAACATAGGTCCTATTCCTTCTAGTTACCAAAATACAAGAGGTTGAAGTTCTATAAATAACACGAATTTTTTTAATTTTTGTAATCAAGGTACTTTCGGAAAACAAGAGTTATATTGAAAAGTCATACCTTATTGGTATTAATTAATTTTATTTATTAATGTTAACGAATACGATTTGGACAACAAAAAATACGATGACAGAATTATTAAATAGACAAATGAATAAATTCTAAACACAGAACAACATAACGAAACATGGAATAGGTTAACACAATATGAAATAAGATTACAAATTAAAAAAAAAAAAAATACAGCAAGTGCTCAAAATGCGCGCCTTGAACTCGTATGCATGCTTGACATCGGCGTATCATAGAATCATATACACGATAAATTACATTTTGATCGTTACGAATGGCAGCAGATGCATTCATAATTCGTTCAAGTAACTGTTCACGCGTGTTTATTTGTACCCTATAAACTTCTTGTTTCAAGTGTCTCCATAGATAGAAATCAAGAGGATTTAAGTCTGGAGATCTTGCAGGCCAAAAGTTTGGACCTCCACGTCCAATCCACCTATTGGGAAAGTTTTGGTGTAACCACTCAGTTACTTGTCTACCATAGTGAGGAGGAGCACCATCATGCTGGTACCACATCTGTTGTCGTACAAGAAGTGGAACATCTTCTATTAGTTCATGTAGTCTGTTTTCCAGAAAGTTTCTGTAGTCATCAGCTGTTAATCGGTCAATTAAAACTTCAATTTCTAGTAATCTAGTATTGAAAATTCCTGCCCAGACATTTATGCTAAATCTTTGCTGAAAACGGGACTGAACAATCGCATGTGGATTTTCAATGCTCCATAAATGGTAATTATGGAAATTGTTTACTCCGGCTTGTGAATTGGGCTTCATCAGACCATAACACTTTGGAAATAAAGTCAGGATCATTTAAATTTTGACAGAGAAACCAGCGACACAATTCTAAACGAGGACCATAGTCTCCGGTTTGTAGTGCTTGAACTCGCTGAAAGTGATAGAGATGAAATTCCTCACGGTTTAATATCCGCCAAACAGTGCTGTGAGACATGTGTAATTGAGCAGCGATGCGTCTTGTGCTGATTTAAGAATTATCGAGAACAGCATCAATTACATTCTCTTCATCTTCAACGTTATTATTAACACCAATGCCATCATTTTGTACACCTCCCCGTACAGTTGTTGATCCAGTTTCACGTAAACGCTGAAAAATGCGCGCAAATAGGCGATGGGCAGGTTAGCGTCTATTTGGATATCTGTCTTGGTATACTTTGGACGCTTAACGGGCATTACCATTACATAATCCATAAATAAAAATCATATCTGCATATTCAGCAGTACCATAACCATCCATTATGAAACAAAAATACAATCAAAAGTACAACAATTTTTAATTAAGACAATTAATTAATACAAATAAGGTATCACTTTTCAATATACCTCTTGTTTTCCGAAAGTACCTTGATTACAAAAACTAAAAAAATTCGTGTTATTTATAGAACTTCAACCTCTTGTATTTTGGTAACTAGAAGGAATAGGACCTATGTTCATATGACATTTTTGGCTCAAAATGACCTCAGGAATAAGCTGTTAAAGTTTGTTACACTAGTCCTGAAACACCCTTTATAACAAAAATTTATAAATATTTTTATATAAAAAGTAATTATTGTTCATAAGATACCTTACGAGTTCTCTGTATATTTTACACATATAAAAATTCTATACCTTGTTCCATTTAAGCTGTTCAGTATTGCGGAGCATAGGGAATTGTTTTGACCTCTCTGATTGGCTGAAATTAGAGACAAGAGACAAGTTTACCCAATGTAATTTCGGCTACTTCAGATTTGCGCTGTTGCCAGTGCCATCTACTGAATGGCTTAAATGGAACAGAGAATAATAATGTGGGATTAAATATTATGTATGTCATGTCAGCTTTAAAAAATTTCAGTTTGATGTTTAAATTTTCTATTATATTTGTTTGCATTGCCTTCTATGTTAAGTCTTCGTCATTTTTGTAATTTTGCTGTCCTCTGAAGAAATATGCAAGGAACTATTTTCCCCGCGCTCCGTTTACCCCAGAGACAACTATCTAGAGAGATTGGACAGACTTATGGGTGGCCTTGTAACAAAGTGTTTGTTGATGAGGGGTAAACGGAGAACGGAGAAAATAGTTCCTTGCATATTTCTTCAGAGGGCAGCAAAATCACAAAAATGACGAAGAATTAACATAGAAGGCAATGCAAAAAATTGTAATGGAAAATTTAAACGTAAAACTGAAAAATTTAAAAGCTGACATGACATACATAATTTTTGAACACACATAATTTGAATTTTTATATGTTTAAAACTCGTAAGGTATCTTATGAACATTATTTACTTTTTATATAATATTTATAAATTTTTCTTACATATGTTTCTGAAGAATTTCATGGAGAACATATTCTTAATGCTTGTATATCAAATATCCATAACACAGGTGGTTTAGAACTTCCCGAAACTTCCAAATTAGGAGATAAATATCCTTTTGAACATTCATCAAATGAACTTGATCATTTGCAATTCTTTGGAAGAATTCTATATGAAAAAAGAAAGGAACCAACGCAAAAAGAACTAAAAATCCACAGTAGTTTGCAAAAGCTGACAATATCGTTTATAAAGTTACGACTAAATGAGTTTTGTAAAGAACTATGAAGATGTTGGAAGTTGATATTCCTTGCTCCCAATATTTTTTCTTTTCTTTCACATACATACGTCGCTTTTCAATACATCTTTAAATAAGATTTAAAATTCTTCAAAAAACTAATGCTAATACAACGATGTACAGTGTACATATCCGATTATATTGCTTACAAGTTTTAGTTTACATCACATATGTACATAGATGTAAAAATATAGCTCAGATATTACAGTATACAAATTAGAAATTGAATCTCGCGAAAAGGTGAGGAAATTACAAAAAAATATACAAACTTGTATATACACATACATTAATATATTTCACTATTCCTAAAATAATTATCTGGGTAAATACTTTTAAACTCTCTTATTAATATTATTTATATACCTACTAATTGCTCTTTTGCAATTTAAAATTTGTGCACTATATATTTTAAATAAATATTCATAATACATATCAATACGAGTTTTTCTTTTTCTTTCAAATATAAAAAAAAACAATTTTTAAAAACACACACGGTCAACATTTTAAAGATCTAGATAGCGTGGTTTAGTTAGTTGCATATGTTAATAGATTGCGAACTTTATGACGATACAAATGCATTGTTTCCAATCTCTCTTTAGATAGTTGTCTCTGGTTTACCCCTCATCGCAAAACACTTTGTTACAAGGCTATCCATAAGTCTGTCCTATATGTACTGTACTGTAGTACCTATATAGTTGTATGAAACGATATATGAAACTAACTTATGCAGAGTTTACAACCTTTTATGGAGGTTTAGCTTAGCAGTCCAGACTCATAAATTATTCGAATTTGAAGGCATCAAGAAATGGACCGTATTAAAAAACTTCATACTGAATTTTTGTATAAATGTTGTAAACTGAAAATGTATAATAAGAAATAAGACGCAGTAAATATAAAATTTTAAATTATTAACTGCGAACAAATAATTACCCATTACAAAAGAACAACATATAGTAAAGTAGATTTAGTACAGAATACGCAAATTTCTGGTACGCTCCATGACAGAAAAACCTACCTGGCTCAACGAACCTTTACAGTAAGTCCCATAAAATTTTATAACGGGCAATTGGCAGATTCTATAATAGGTTTCATGGACAGAGCTGGGCAAAGTACCGGAAAGTAGTACTTAAAGTGCAAGTACCAAGTATCTTAATATTTCTAATGTACTTGAAGTACAAGTATTTTTCAGTTTCTAAAGTACTTGAAAGTGTTACAGTTACATCTAGCAACCATGTGTCGATCACACAGTTCGATCAAGACACCTATGAAAATGTTTGAATGTTGTTAGATACGAAATAAATAAAAGTGTTTTCCCGTTTTCGCTCTGATCCAAATTCATTTGTGTTTATTATTTTGCTTTACATGTTATACTAGTTTAACGTTCTTAGTTATATTTTTACACATGTAGAGTAGTTTATAATACAACGTATATCTCCTACTCTACATATTTGGTGACCCCGATTGTCAAACAGGATGGACGACATACCTGTTCCTGTTCCTGTTTCCGATACCCAACCTGCTGACCTTCCGCTTCCTGAAATATCTTCATTAACAAATTCCTTCAAGATCCCCGAATTTTGGCCTGCGGACCCGACATTATGGTTCTCTCAAGTAGAAGCGACATTTATGTCACACCGTATTACATCTGAAACAACTAAGTTCTACAAATTAATTTCATTACTCAATCCTCAGTATGCAGCAGAAGTCAGAGACCTTATTGAGAATCCTCCAACAGTGTTTCCATATACCAAGTTAAAAGAAACGTTAATCCACCGAACTTCGCTATCGAAACAAGAAAGAATTCAACAATTATTCAACATCACAGACTTAGGCGATAAAAAACCATCACAACTTTTACGTCAGCTCCAACAGTTGGTTGGCTCTATGCATCTAGACGACTCAATCCTTGAAGAAATATTCTTGCAAAAACTTCCTTCAAATATTCAACTTATCCTTGCTTCAAATAATAATATTTCATTAGCAGATAAAGCCGAAATCGCGGATAGGATTCTAAACGTCACACAACCAACGCTATGTTCCGTGAGCAAAGACGCACAGCAAATCGAGGAGCTAAAACAAACAGTCTCAGAGTTAAAGAAGTTGGTGTTAAGTCAGTCAAGAAAGAAAAACCTTCCTTTCCCTACGGTTCCTCCGAACTCGAATTTATGCTGGTATCACCTCAACTTCGGCGGCAAGGCGAGGAAATGTATTCCACCATGTCAACAAAGTTCTTCTACAAACAAATCAGAGGTTTTGTTACATCAAAACAGAAACTTAATAGATAAACTCACTTTACCATCTATTTCTAGCACTAATACTCATCCAACGACAACAAAACTCCTTTATCTGACTGATAGGCTCTCTGGCCACCGCTTTCTGATAGACTCTGGAGCCGAGGTGAATGTTATCAAAAATTCATTGTGCGAGAAACGACGACAAAATCCTCTTACACTACAGGCTGTCAATAATTCAACCATCAAAACTTTCGGTACTAAAACATTAGAAATAGACCTCGGATTAACAATGCAATTTACATGGAGGTTTATTATCGCGAACGTTAAGCATTCAATTATCGGCGCAGATTTTCTTACATACTTTAACTTGCTGATTGACTTACCTTCAAAGCGCTTGTTACAAGCAAACCGAAACATACAAAGCAATTCAAATCGAATATCTAGTATTACTACTCAACATTCCACATGCTTTACCCAACTCTTGTCAAAATTTCCTTCTCTAAATTCACCTTTTACTCCCAAACGTCAAATTATGCACAATGTCAAACACTGTGTCATCACTAACAATTCACCTGTTTTTGCACGGCCGCGCCGTCTAGCTCCGGATAAATTATCCACCGCTAAAAACGAATTCGATAAAATGTTGAAAATGGGGATCATTCGTCCATCTTCTAGCAACTGGGCTTCTCCATTGCATATGGTTAAAAAGAAAGAGATTGGCGAATGGCGACCTTGCGGGGACTATAGGGCTCTCAATGCCATCACCGTCCCTGACCGTTATCCAATTCCCCATATTCAAGATTTTACAACTAATTTATA
Source organism: Harpalus rubripes (assembly GCA_963082715.1). Classification (NCBI taxonomy): domain Eukaryota; kingdom Metazoa; phylum Arthropoda; class Insecta; order Coleoptera; family Carabidae; genus Harpalus; species Harpalus rubripes. The sequence goes on along the minus strand of OY720466.1, from coordinate 9,136,620 downwards.
CAATTCGAAAATATTTTCAAAATTAGACCTCGTTAAAGCCTACCACCAAATACCAATGGACGAAGAATCCATTTCCAAAACAGCAATAACCACACCTTTTGGTCTTTTCGAATACTTGGTCATGCCATTTGGATTGAGGAATAGCGCCCAAACTTTTCAACGGTTCATTGACAATGTTGTCAGAGGTTTAGATTTTTGCTTCGCATATATTGACGACCTCCTTATTGCTAGTAGTTCTTTCGAACAACATTTAAAGCACTTAGAATTAGTTTTCCAAAGACTTGAAAAACATGGTATACTTATCAATCAAAACAAATGCCAATTCGGAGTCCAGAAGATCGAATTCTTAGGACACAGTATTTCAACAAATGGCATTCAACCGGTAAAATCTAAAATTGACACAATCAACAAATTTCCCTTACCTACAACTCAACAAAAACTAAGGGAATTCCTTGGCCTCATAAACTTTTACCATCGTTTTATCCCTAACTGTGCAACAACGTTAAAACCCATTAATTGTCTCATAACAAATAAACCAAACAGCTCAAAAGAGATTGCATGGTCTCCGGAAGCAAACAAAGCTTTCAAAGACATTAAAAAACAATTAACATATTTAACAACACTCACATTTCCCGCACACAATGCCCCTATATCTATCATGGTAGATGCTTCAGACACGGGAGTAGGTGCAGTTCTGCAACAACAGATAAAAGAAGACTGGAAACCTATAGCCTTCTTTTCCGCCACATTCACACCTACACAAAAACGTTATAGCACATTTGGCCGTGAATTACTAGCTATGTACCTAGCAGTAAAGAAATTTAGATATTTCATAGAAGGAAGAAATTTCTCCATTCTAACAGATCATAAACCTCTGACTTTCATGGCTAACAAAATTTCCCACAACTACACCTCCAGAGAAATAAGACACATGGACTTCATTTTACAACTAACAAGCGACATCAGACACGTATCGGGCAAAAACAACACCGTAGCCGACGCGCTGTCCAGAATCCAAATAAACTCCATCCTCACAGACAAAACCATCGACTACGTCAAAATCGCAGCAGCTCAAAAAACCGATAAAGAACTACAGACACTGCAGACAAATAAAACGAACAATTTACAATTCAAAAACATTAAGCTTCCAAATTCTACCTGTACCTTAGTTTGCGACATATCCACTGGTAAATACCGACCATATATACCAAAAGAATTCCGAATTAACATTTTCGACCATTTTCACTCGCTATCCCATCCAGGAATAAAAACAACAACAAAATTAATAAACTCTAAATTTGTTTGGTATAAAATGAACAAAGACATACAATCCTGGACCAAACAATGCGTACACTGCCAACGTTCAAAAATAACAAAAAACACCCAAGCTCCACTCAAACCATTTTCCGAACCAAACAGTCGCTTCGACAACATTCATATCGACTTAATCCATTTACCCAATTCCCAAGGATTTTCTCATGTACTCACGTGCATAGATCGGGTCACACGATGGCCAGAAGCAATTCCAATCAAAGATTGTAACACACAAACTATAGCTGAAGCATTAGTAAACAATTGGATATCTAGATTTGGAGTTCCTTCTGTTATTACAACAGACAGGGGAAAACAATTCGAATCGTCATTATTCAAAAATTTACTTAAAATGTTGGGCACACACCACATAAAAACCACGGCATACCATCCACAATCAAATGGCATGATTGAGAGGTTCCATAGGCAGCTAAAAACTTCCCTTAAAACATATAATGACCCTATAAACTGGGTAACTAACCTACCAATCGTCTTATTAAGTCTTCGCACAACGTGCAAAGAACCTGTTAATTGCAGCCCGGCAGAACTTGTCTACGGCACCACATTACACATTCCAGGCGAATTCTTCACACAATCACCAATAGTTCCAGACCCTAACATGCCCCACTATGTCCAACAGTTAAAACAAATAATCAGCAAATTAAAGTATACAGCCCCAATCTTAAAAAACAAACCATATTTTGTAAACCCCGATCTATTTCGCACATCACATGTCTTCATAAAGCATAATGCAATAAGCCCCACCCTACAACAACCTTACGATGGGCCTTACAAAGTAATCAAACGATACGAAAAGTTTTTCAAAATTTTAATTAAAGATAAATGGGACACCGTATCAATAGACAGACTAAAACCTGCTTACTTACAATAGCCGCACAATTTTGATAACACTCATTCCTCTCCCCAAGTCCCACAAATAAAGTCATTCAATTTATGTCATTTCTTTGTAAAATGACAAGTAATGACTTCCCTTTCATTACCTGTCATTGTTTTCTTCTCTCTATGGAGGGAGATATGTTAGTTACATCTAGCAACCATGTGTCGATCACACAGTTCGATCAAGACACCTATGAAAATGTTTTAATGTTGTTAGAAACGAAATAAATAAAAGTGTTTTCCCGTTTTCGCTCTGATCCAAATTCATTTGTGTTTATTATTTTGCTTTACATGTTATACTAGTTTAACGTTCTTAGTTATATTTTTACACATGTAGAGTAGTTTATAATACAACGTATATCTCCTACTCTACACTGATAATATGATGTGGATAGAGCTGTGTGAAACGAATGTATGCTGATTTATTTTTACATATTAATTTAACCTTATAGCCGTGAACTTATTTGGATTGACGTATTTCGTTTTTGATAAATATTTTAACACGTCTTGCGATAGTGATTTTAAAGCAATGTCGTTGACCGTTCGCTGGAGCTGTTAATGACTATGAGTTTTGCCCAGGAATACATATTATGTGTTAGAGCTGTGTGTGTGAAACGAATATTTTTAAATATTAATTTACCCTTGAACCATGAACTTATTTCGATTAACATATTTTGTTTTTGATAAATATTTTAACACGTCTTGCGACAGTGAATTCTAACAATAAGTTTGTTAGCTAATAAATTTAACTTCAAACTTGGTTGCTAATAAAAATGAGGTTACATGGTAAACGTTTCCAGTTGTTAATAGCAACAGAATTAATATTTTGTTACAATTTTTAAAAATATGGATAAACAAGAGTATTTATTATAAAAGTTTAAAACGATAGTAATTATTTTAGTCTTCTTTTAAATGTGAGAGGTAAAACTTGTATTTCAACTTTAATTTAAAAATGGAGAAAAAATTATTGCACGCAATCTGTTGTCAGTTGCTTTTAATTTAAAACAGCTATCGGAAGAAGATTATAACTCTTATAAATTTTTAATCAAAAATAGTAAAGAGGATTGTATAAAAATTTAATTTATATAATTGAGAAACATGCATCTATTGCATACATATGTCAACAAATTTCCGAGGAAGATTTAAGTGATATATTAAATATAAAATATGTGAAAAAAACTTTCTATAAAATTTAAGCTGCTCCCAAATGTTATATTAAAATTACGTTGTGTGGAACATTATAATTTACCAATACATAAAAC
>OY720466.1:9028150-9130650 GCA_963082715.1 Harpalus rubripes | reverse complement strand
TTTTTCGGAAACAGTTGAAGATCAGACCTATAAAGATTAAGCTGTTTTTTTACTCATTTTGGTCAGTACTAGTACATACATACATACCCTTAAAATTTGTGAAAATTTAGAAACACCTGTATATTTTTACTATAACGGACAAGTCTAATTTGTATAAAATATTAATAATACGTAGTAATCTGAATTAATGTTATATTTATCAAATAAAAACTAGTACTGTGTATTATAGCAAGTCATGAAATGAATATTTTTGTTCATTTATATTGTATACAAATTTTCTTTGTAGTGGAAACATATTCACACATTAATATTTACATTATATCGAAATGTATATCCCGAATTAATTTAAATAGATCAAATTTGTTTGCACAGTAAAAAAAGAATACAATGACAATAAAATTAGACTATTGTAACGTTTGTATTTATTTGGGTGAAGTGTAAAAATCAAAGAATTATTACTTATTAAAATAGATGTTTATTAAACGATAAATAAGTATTAAAAGATAATAAAAATAACGCTTACTATGGTTAAACAAATATTAAACACTAATTTAACGCAAAGAATAGAATTACGTACTTAAACACTAAGATTATTTATTTATTTAAACAATTAACATGACTATTTATTTCTACGCTATTTATTTTACTGTACTCTCGTACTTTTATTTAACTAACTGTTCATTTATTTCACTACGCTTTCCAATCTTAAGACTGCCGGTCTATTACAGACTCTTGTAAACTGTTTACGCGATATTTATATCACTATTACTACGTTTACATGCAGTTTTGAAAATGGTTTCAGTTTTCAGTCAAAATTATGCAAAACTGTTTACATGCAGTTTTCAAAACAAGTTTAAAAATTGATTTGAAATCAGTTTCGGCGCATGCGCATTTAGCTGATGTAAGTGACAGATCCTCTTCACTCCAAATACTTCGTTTTGCTATTATTCCAATTATTTTTTATACTTCGTACCACTTCGCACTAAAACTACACAACTGTCAATATATTTGAAGGTTAGTAACACAAAGCGACAGAAACGTTATTCTCTGTACGCATGCGCAGTGTCGAAACTGAATTTTAAGTGTTTACATGAGTAGTTTTGAAACTAGTTTTCAAGTCCAACCCATGAATTTTAGTTTTGGTTTGAGATAATTGAAAACCGTTTTGACACTGTATACATGGCGTTTTCAATACTAAAAACGTTTTAAAAACGGTTTCAAAACTGCATGTAAACTCAGTATAAATGTCACTATTTATTTATATCAAATTCAACTGTTCGATCCAGTATGACCAACTGTCCGTATGCCGAAATTCTTCAACACCAATGCCGAGTATCCACTCCCACTCGCTGTTACTATCCTCGTATACTCTAGCTTCCCAATACTCGTCAACACTACCGAGTATTCACATTCACAGCTATCCCAGTATACCAGTAATTTGTCGAGTACTCCATTCGACACCACTATACTGCATACGCTTGCCACGATACTGCTATTCTATTAAACTCACTAGTTTCAACAACTAACAGATCTTCATAGCCTCTGTATAATCAACTGTCGATCACATAACTAATGTTACTCAACTGAACTAACTGTTGGACTTCACTAATGGAACTCAATTCGTAAACTCAACATTCGCCTATAGGTCATATAACATTTTTTGATCGTAATAACCTCCGGAATAGGTAGTATAAGTTTATCGGTCGAGTCGCGGAACACCCTGTATGTTAAGTCTATACAACGAATTAATAACAAAATATTACTTTTTCATTTATATTGTAATGTGCAGCGCCCGCCGTCGCCGCCGCTGTCGTCGCCGTAGCAATGAGCGAGTGTCTATTTTTAGCGATGACGCAATAACCACGGAGCGTCATGCGTTGTAAACAGACTTCTCCGAACTTGTCTCAATACTCGGGTGACGTATTCTATTGTACTTGATGTTTTTATCTAAAATGATCTATTAATTTCTCGAATACAAACGCCGGAGTATATAAGCACTATTGGCTTATTTGAAAACAGCAGAGAAGAAGTCAGTGCTTCAAGAAAGATTACGGCAAGCATTAATCGATGCTGGTGAAAATCTTGAAGAATACTTATTAGACCCATCCGATATTCATAAATTCATAGACAAAACATTAGAACATAAATTAACAGAAAATTCCAGAACATTAAAAGAAGAATTATTGAAACAGTGTAAAACATTAGAGGAGAGTTGTAGATAAACAGAAGAAAATTATGTATTATTAGAACAAAAATTAGAAGAAACTTCTAGAATATTAAAACAGGAAATGGCAGAAAATTCTAGAATTCTGGAGCACACAGTAGAACAAAAATTAGATGAGAATTCTAAAAAACTGAAGAAGACCTGAAGAATTTAGAAGGTAAGTATGACAAGCAGATCGAAGAATTACGAGGAAAGATCACTAGAATTGCAGTGTCGTCAATGCCAAATTCCAATGTAACGAAGGCAAGTTTACAAGAAGAAAGGAAAGTAGTAAATCCTGATATTAGTTCAACAATTCACATCAAAACACCGGAATTTGATGGAAAATCTTCGTGGCCAAACTATTTAAAACAATTTGAAGCGGTTGCGAAAACACATAACTGGACGTCTACAGAGAAGGCTACAGCGTTGACTGTCTCGTTGCGTGGGGAAGTCATCGACATGTTACAAACGCTGAAGGAAGTAGACCAAGAGAACTACGACCAACTAGTCAAGCGATTGGACATGCGGTATGGCAATGCGCACCTGGAGCAGGTGTACCAGACACAACTGAGGAACCGCTATCAGAATTCAAAAGAAAGCCTTCAAGAATTTGAAGTCCACGTAGCTCGTTTGGTTTGTCTCGCACATCCTTCAGCTCCTGACTGCATTTTGGAGTGCCTGGCCACTCAATCATTTATCTGTGGAGTTCGAGACAGCGAAACGCAGCAAGCACTACGATTGGCCCGCCCAAAAACATTAAATTACGCACTCTCATATGCACTAGGACATGAAGCTGCCAAACAAGCTTCACATAACCAATCTCGAGTGCGAAATATTGATGCCGAGAGAAAAGAAGACACGGAAGATCTAGAAGAGAAAAGCGACGATTTGTAAATGAAGAGTTTGCCGGAAGAAAGTAACTCCACTGTTGGTACTACGGTAAACTGGGTCATCCGCAGAGACTTTGCAGAAAAATGCAAAGAGAGGCAGAATCGGTAAAAGAAGAAAAGGAGTCTGAAAACTAAGTCAGGTTGATGCGAAGGGGCAATCGTCGACCTGTAATCTAGTAGCCAAACAATCCATCAGTTATGGCTCTGTTGAAAGAAAACCACTAAAAATGTTACTGGATACGGGTGCGACGAAGACTATAATTATATCCGACTTAGTAAAGAACACAGGCAAGACGCATCTTCAACAAATCAAGTGGCGATTACGTACAGCAACGAGAGAACAAGCTACCACATTAGGAGAAATAGATATGACCATCACTATGGGAAACACATCCTTTAAACATCGTGCCCTTTTAGCTGACGTTGAAGATGAATTAATACTCGGTATGGACGTAATGAAAAAGCACAGTTTTAAACTTGACCTGAAGAATGGAGTAATGATGGCCAATGGAGAAGAACTTGTTTTAAACCCACGAGAAGACAAGACTGCGCGTACTAACGGCCGAAGATGTTACCATTCCAGAACGAATTGAATCTATCGTGCAAGCACAATTAGATGGTAGTTGCTGTGAGGGGAATATTGTTATGCTTGAGCCCAAGAATGATGATGTGAAGACTGGTACTGGAGTTGTTGTAGGAAAATCACTGATCATAGCCAATCAAGTAAACCAGTTCGAATAATGAACGTAAATTGTTATCCAGTTGTTCTTAAAAGAGGGATAATTGTAGGAGAATGCTTGGCAGTATCCTCGATTATTCGAACTGTTAAGACCAAAGGAAACATATCTCAGGAAGTTCCGGACACATTAATTAACCAATTATCAACGTCCTACCAAGAACTGACCGCCGACCAGAGAACCAAGGCGAAGAAATTAATTGGCAGATTTCAAGATGTGTTTCAAGTTGACAAGAAAACCAATGGGAGAACAAATGTGATTCACCATAAGATAGACACCGATGACGCAAGACCCATCCGCCAACCAACAAGAAGACTACCATTGGTGAAGCGTGAGGAAGCGGAAAGAATTATCGAGGCCATGAAAAAGGAAGGTGTGATCGAACCTTCAAGCAGTCCATGGGCTTCACCAGTGGTGTTAGTGAAGAAGGATGGCTCTACACGATTTTGCGTCGATTACCGTCAACTTAACAACGTGACTAAGAAAGATAGCTACCCGCTACCTCGAATAGACGATACACTAGACACTTTGGCTGGCTCGAATATTTTCTCTACTCTGGATCTAAAGAGCGAATACTGGCAAGTAGATTTGGATTCAAAAGATAAGGAGAAGAGAGCCTTCACCATTAGTACCGGACTCTGGCAATTTACTGTAATGCCATTTAGGCTCTGCAATGTCCCTGCAACGTTTGAACGACTTATAGAGACAGTATTGGTTGGACTATCATGGAAAACCTGTTTAGTCTATCTCGACGACATTATTGTGGTAGGCAAAATATTCGAGGACCACATGAAGAATTTGGAAGAGGGTTTCCAGAGATTGCGGAAGGCTAACCTGAAGCTCAGCCCCAAGAAATGTCACCTGTTCCGAAAGGAAGTTCATTATCTTGGACACGTGGTGTCAGATAAGGGTATTGCAGTTAACCCGAAAAAGATAGAGGCTGTGAGAGATTGGCCAGCGCCTAGAGACAAACACGAACTTCGAAGTTTTCTTGGTTTGTGTACTTATTATTGGCGATATGTACCTGGATTTGCCAACATAGCCAAGCCACTGACAGCTTAATGAAGAAGGTCGAAGATTTATCTGAGAAATGGACTGCAAAGTTGCGTTCAAAGAACTAAAACATGCTTTGACAAGCGCACCTGTCTTGAGTTATCCGTTACCTGAAGGAGAGTTCATACTAGACACAGATGCAAGCAACGTGGGAATTGCTGGCGTTCTTTCCCAGATACAAGACGGACATGAGAAGGTTATTGCCTATTTTAGTAAGACTTTGTCAAAACCAGAGAGGAATTATTGTGTTACTAGAAAAGAACTATTGGCAGTCGTGAAATCCGTGTAACATTTCTACAAATATTTGTATGGAAGGAAATTTTTGATTAGAACTGACCATGCTGCATTAAAATGGCTGCTACAATATAAGAATCCTGAAGGTCAGGTGGCTAGATGGATTGAAAGGCTACAAGAATATGATTTCAAAATCGAGTATAGGACAGGTACCAGCCATCGTAATGCCGACGCATTGTCCAGAAGGCCGTGCCAAGAGGATTGCAAGCATTGTAGTCGACTAGAAGAGAAATTTTCTATTGTCGCCAGGACATCAGTAGTTGACGATAATTGGCAGCCCGATGGACTACGCGAAGACCAAGAAAAAGACCCGACTTTGAAAATTATACTGGAATGGAAAGCAGAAGAGAGCAAACCAGTATGGGAAGATGTTGCACCGCACTCACCGACTGTAAAATCGTACTGGGCGCAATGGGACTCCATGGTGATTGAAGATGGCATGTTAAAGCGTGTGGTAGAAACTGCTGATGGAACTGAGAAGAGAACTCAGTTAGTTATTCTCAAGAGTAGAGTATCAGACGTGTTGAAAGAGATCCATGACGGATCTGGAGGCCATTTTGGAGTCATCAAAACGCTAAAAAGATTGCGCCAACGGTTTTACTGGGTTAATTTAACGGAAGATGTTAAAGATTGGTGCAAGAAATGTGTGGTTTGCGCTGGAAGTAACGGTCCGCATAAACGACGAAAAGCTCCAATGCGTCAATACAACGTTGGCAGTCCATTTGAGCGTATTGCGATTGATGTGGCTGGACCATTCCCAGAAAGTGACGAAGGAAATAAATACGTCGTGGTTGTCATGGACTACTTCACCAAGTGGGTTGAAGCGTATCCATTACCCAACCAGGAAGCCAGCACGGTCGCTGAAACTTTAGTTAAAGAATCTATATGCCGATTCCGAGTACCACGTGAACTCCACTCAGACCAGGGAAGAAATTTTGAGTCTGCCGTTTTCCAAAATGTCTGGAAGATATTAGGAATTAATAAAACTAGAACAACTGCATTACATTCGCAGTCTGATGGCATGGTTGAACGAATGAACAGAACGATCAACCGATATTTGTCGAAGGTAGTCTCCAACCACCAAAGAGACTGGGACCGACACCTCCATCTGTTCCTGTTGGCTTATCGTTCATCCGTGCATGAAACAACAGGGCAAACTCCTGCGAACATCTTATTCGGGCGTGAGTTGCGCTTACCATGCGACTTGGTGTTCGGCAGTAAACCTGGGGAAGATCTGGCCGGGGAAGATTACGTTACGGACTTACGGAGAAGAATGGATGACATTCATGAACAAGTCCGTACGAACATTCAAGCTGCCAGTGACCGAATAAAGGACCGGTATGACATCCCGAAAAGGGTGGATACCAACCTGGAGATTTAGTGTGGCTATACAACCCACAAAGACGTCGTGGGTTATCACCAAAGCTGCAAAAGAATTGGGAAGGCCCCTATGAGGTAGTCAAAAGGATAAACGACGTGGAATACAGAATTAAGAAACAACCTAGCGGGAAGCCGAGAGTTGTATACTTTAATCGGCTAGCCCCTTTCGCCGGAGACAACCACGAGGACCATAATGGAGCAACGGTTCGAAATTTGGGCGACTACAAGAACTGGGCAATCCACGCCCAACTGTTGGGAAAACGCTGCGCCTGAGGGATAGCAATGCAGACCATCAGCGGTACATCTATTACCTGGTTACAAAACCACGCTCGTACCAGAAGCCGTCGTATCGTAACCTGTGGAACTCGCTGTGCGATTTGAGGGATCATCTGCTTGAAAATGACATTTTGAAGCTAGCCGTACCGAAGTTAGGCTGTGGTCTAGATGGTTTAGATTGGAGGATTGTTAGGAACATAATAGAAATCCTCTTCCGTTTTACCGGCGTAGAAATTCTCGTTTGTAGCTTTAACCCTAACGGACATAAAGAAAAAGTCGAACGGACCATTGATTGTCATTTATTCAAAACTTCGAAATGCACCAAGGGTAATGCATGCAGATTTCGTCATCACGAATTGTTCCGGGACGAAACAGTCTTAAGGAGGGGGCAGTGTAATGTGCAGTGTCCGCCGTCGCCGCCACTGTTACCGTATCTGTCCCCGTCACTGTCGCCGCCGCTGTCGCAGGGACGAGCGAATGTCTATTGTTAGCGATGACGCAACCGACTTGTCGGAGCCTGCTTAATTACGCGGTTGACGTAACCTATTGTGTTTTATCTGGAAGTGTTCTAGTGAGTTCTGGAATAGGGATGCCGGGGTATATAAGCACTGTTAACGAAGGCATTGGACAGTCTGATATAAATAAGCGTTGAGTGTTAAACAGTTGGTGATATAAACAGATAGTAGACAAGTGGTGAATATAAATAAATATATTTGTATAAATAAATAAGTGATCTATATATTGTTGAAATAAATAATCTTACTGTTTAAGTGTTTTATAATATTCTTAGTCTTAATTCGTGTTTAATATTTGTTTAATCGTAGTGTTCGTTATATTTATCATCTTTTAATTATATCTATTTATCGTTATAATAAACTTTTATTTCAATTAATAATAAATGTCTAATATTTACACTTCACCCAAATAAATAAAAACGTTACACTATACCGAATTTACTCATTAACAATTCTCCTTCATTATTGCATTACATGACAAGTAATAGGGCAGAGCTATACATGCATTTAGTTAGTAAATTTACTGGAGGAAAACAAGTTTTTTACGGTAGGAGGAATTCATACAATGTTAGATGTTACGGCGCAGCTTTATCTTACCAATATGGACCCGAATGGGTGTCAAAAGTTTGGAAAAATGGTATTGGGGCTAGTCCAAGCAAGCATAAAAAGGCTGTATTAAAACGTCGGCAAAATAATATAATTAAATTTTGGTGTCGGTCGGGATCGAACCCGGTTCCCTAGATAGTATAAAGGTTGTGTAAATACACAACATAAGTTTTATCCATGTTTGTTAACGTTTTGTTACTAATATTTTCTTGTGACGTGATTGTATGTTATTATAATTTATTAATGATTTATTGTACATTGTCTTCTTTATAATATTGTAGCAACCCTGAAGATGATCCTTGTATGATCGAAACGTTGGTTTAAAATCAAATAAACATTTTGAGACTGCGTTCCGACTATTTCTCTTCCCTTCTTCCTTCATTACGTTAAAAGTTATCTATTTTAAATTATTTTATTGTCAATTATTTTATTTTTTTTCATACTAATAAAAACCAGAAATGTAATTTTGTATAATGGCTCTTGCATTCTTTACCTTTTATAACAATCAAAACTTTCGTTGTTTAGATGTAATGTAACTATACTGTATCTGGTTTAAAATTGCAGTGGTGTGAAAATAGGAGCAGTTTGATCTTGGTGTTTCATTGGATAATATCGGGGTATTATCCAATCAGAAAACAAGATCAAACTGCTCCTATCTACGCACCACTCCCATCTTAAACCAGATACAGTAGTATACTTACTTTTCTACAGTTTATAACTAATAAGTGTTTGTGTCTTTTGTTTGATTTATATTTATCTTTAAATTTAGTATTGTGTAGGTACTCAGGCATGTTATTAATATTATGTTAATATTTATCCTAAAATTTGGACATTTTGCCCTATTGAATGAATCTATAAATAATTAAGTTCTGTCTCAATTTGACCGATATACAAGAAATAAATTCATCATTTATCGTATAGGCGATTCAAATAAACTTTTCCCGCAACTATTAACACGTGACGTGACGTCACAACGAGTATGTTTTCAAATTGTCGTTCACTTCTGCATTAAAGTTTGTGTGTGTATTGCTGTTTTAATACATATATTTAATGAATTAATAGTTTATTAGTAATGACACTGTTAATAAATGATGTGTTTAATTATTTAAATGCTCCTGCGTGCTGTAGATATTTTTATGAGGATGATGAAGTATTGAATTCTGGACATATGCTAGAATATGATAAAACACAAGCTGATGACAAAAATTTAATACTTCTCTTTAAATTATGCCCACAGACCAGCGGCGTAAATAAATATCTGTATGAAATTACTGGAAAATTGATAAATTCTGACTCACTAGCAATAAAAAGCATCTTGTTCGTGTAAGGCGGAAAACTAACCTAAATGTAAATATAAAACCTAAATATGTATATATTAACCTAAATATAAATACATATTAAAATAATTGAATACATTTATATTGTTTTAGAGCTACCAACACATGCGTAATCTTCGTTAAAAAAATGTAAGGAACAAACAAGCATTGAATTTGTAACTCGTTTTCCAATTAACAGTTTAATCTACCATGCTTTGTGTCTCAATCATTTCTTCGGTGCCATATTTATTTATAAATTTAACGTTTTGGAAATATGTGAAAACGCAGGGTGGGATTTCTGGATTTTTAGGAATGACATTTTGAAACACAACAATTTACTTGATTTCGTTGGTTTTGGTGAAAATTCCATATTCCTACAATATTTACAAATATATAATTATTCCATAAACGATCTAATATTGTATTTATGTTGTTTTTAACTTATTTATACTTATTTATGTCAATATTTTAACAAGCAACTACAAACAATTATACTTAACCTTATTTTTCTAAAAATATACAATGTCTCAACATACTAGGAATACTCGTGAATTTTATTGTATAATTAAACAGAAGAAGTGTTCACAATCATCACCAATAAATATAAATTTAAATACTTGCTGAATTTTTAAAATCTCGTCTAAAATTCTAACGTTACTTCTTACGGAGTGTAGGAAAATATACTCGTTGTGACGTCACATAATTAGTGCGATGTTTGGTCACCAGATAGAGTCCGCTCAACTTGAATCGTGTATAAAAGTATTCCCTCTAAAATATTTTTTCCCGTTTAAAACTGTCTTACCTCTGTCCAACTCGGATACACGCGTCAGAGACATCTACTGAATCAGAAACAAATTAATCGTCTGTCAGGCTTCACCTGATGAACAAAATTGAAACGAAATGAATAGGGGTTTCCGATCGTGACGTCACAAAGTGCGCCATCTGCGGTGAAATCTTAAACTATGTGGACAAACTGACATTATTTTTGTTGACATGTGTCTGCTTAGTGCAAAATATGAATTTTTTACGTGAAGAGTTAGTGCCAGGGGCGAAACTCAAAATGGAAAATATTCAAGATCATTCACTGAATGAACTAAGAGTGCCGTGGTCTAAAAAAAGGCGGAAAAAAGAGCGATCTTATTTGAAGGTTAGTTCGGGTTAGTTGTGCCGTGTATTTTTACTAACTCAAAATGTTTATACGTTTTCAGAATTCAAAATTGTATGAATGCAGGACGCACTAATAATGTATTACCGAGTATTGATGGTGGTAAATGGGTCTCTGCATCAGTATCAAGTAATACGCGAGTGGTTGTTGGTAAAAATATAAAGTGGGGCTATTTTCCATCCCAAAACATACCAGACCTTTTTAATTATGGACACGTATACCACTACTTCTACGAAACTATCCCGGTTGATGTGGTTACAGATAAACCATTTAGGAGAGCGGAACAATACATTATAAGTAACAGCGTCCTTACTTTAATGGATTCCAAAGATTTTAAAGCATATACACTAAAACCAAAGTTCATGCGGATTCGAAGGTCAACCTTGACAGTGTTAAGTAGTGTTTACGTGCAAATTTACCTTAAAAAACAGTTCCAACAACGAGTTTCATCACATAGTCACCGCCAACAATCAAGTAAGGCAGTGCTCTCTTTCATACCTATCAGGGCATGCCCACTCACCCTTTTTACTTAAGTAGAAAACTCCTAACTCAACTATCCATCATAATATTTAAAAAACTACCAACTAGCGTCATCTTTAGGATAGTCTAACAGGCAAGAACAATAGTGAACCAAACCAAACCAAAATCAACTAATTTATCAACAAACTACAGAAAACAATAAACAGATGGAGACCACAGCTCTACATCTCTCACAAAAAACCGAACATAACCAAAATACAATGACTAATTTAAACAATTTGAATAGAACTACCTTTGCAAATGTCACAAAAAACAACCACAACAAAATAACTTTCCAAAAAAAGACCAAGCATATGAAGACCTAAAAATAAAAGATTATATAATAAATATAGGACAAATAATTGGACCAAAAAATATCCTGTTCGCTTCTCGAATTTCAAACAATAGAATCTGCATGTACCTACACAGTAAAAGTACAGTCGAAAATTTAGTAAACAACAACGAAAAAATAACAATCAATAACCATGATATCAATATAAGAAGACTTATAACACCAGCTAAAAGAATAATTCTGTCCAATGTATGCCCTTCTATCCCCCATGAAATAATAGAAAATCACTTAAAACAAATGAATATTAAAATAGTATCCCCTATTAACTTCCTGCGGGTAGGAATGCAAGAGGAACAATACTCCCACATTCTAAGTTTCCGACGATCTCTTTATATTACACCCGACGATAAAAACCCAATTCCGGACACACTACTAATAGACTATGAAGAAATACAATACCGAATATTTCTCACTGATGAAATGACAAACTGTTTTATCTGTAAAAAACCGGGTCATAGTACTAACCAGTGTGAACAACAATCCCAACTTCAATCAAACCAAGTACCACATTCCAGCCAGCAAAATCAACAATTACTAGAACAACCGACGACTACCGAAGCTACAAATTACGTGACTGCACCACCATCATTAAATATCACAGAAATTTTAGAAACTCAAATCTCAACAAAAAGAACACTTTCCGAAATAACTCAAAATACTAATAGCGAACCCGATAACGACATTAATATCCTATCTACTACACCAGAAACAATCACAGAAGATATTAAAAACAGTCAAGGTCAAGGGCCAAGTAAAAAGAACAAAAGCAAAAAATCACGTACTCAAGAAGAACCTCTGAAATTAGTCGAAATCGAAATGAGACATAACCCAAACAAATACATATTAAATTATAACCAG
The DNA here is from genome assembly GCA_963082715.1 of Harpalus rubripes. Lineage (NCBI taxonomy): Eukaryota > Metazoa > Arthropoda > Insecta > Coleoptera > Carabidae > Harpalus > Harpalus rubripes. Next base: position 9,118,483 of record OY720466.1, on the reverse strand, counting down.
CTCACGGATTTCCTAGAAAATGTTTATGGCTCAAACGAGAAACTCAACATAGCGGAAGAATATACAAACGATCCAAAAGAACTTCTAAACACATTAAGTAATCTGTATCCCTACTTAACAAATCCAGGCATGAAAAGAAAATTCACACGACTGCAAGGCAAAATTAAAGAACAATTAGCCAACAGAATAAGAAAATCAAACCTTTCGTAAAAACAAAAATTACCTGTCAATAGTTCAGTGGAACCCCAACGGCCTATATACCTATATAGAAGACCTACAAATGTTAACAAATAAATATCAACCCGAATTCTTCTGTATTCAAGAAACTAGGTTCAAAGGAAATCAAAATACCACATTTAAAAACTACAAATTCTACAGAAAAGATAGACAGCAAAATTTTGCCAGTGGAGGCGTCGCCATCCTCGTAAAGGACACAGTACAAGCTGAAGAAATCAAATTAAATACTTCTCTAGAGTCAGGGGCTATTAAAACATATTACCCTCAGAAATTGACTATATGCTGCATATACATTTCGCCAGACGAAAACCCAAACACAAATTGTCTAAAAAACCTTAAACAACAACTACCTAAGCCAAGAATAATTCTATAGGAGACTTCAATGCCTATAGTTACAGCTGGGGCTCAACATCCGAAAATAATAGAGGGAAAACAATCGAGGAAGCCATGGATGAACTAGTACTATTGAACGATGGAAGCATGACTCACTTTTGCACAAGAAACGGAACTGAATCAGCTATCGACCTAACCTTCATTGAACCTGATATTGCATCAAACTTTATATGGGAGAGCACGAGATACTGGTATAATGGCGGACACTATCCTATCATAATAAAACACATTGATAAAATACAGCCAGCAAACCATCAAACACCTCAAAAGTGGAATCTTAAAAAAGCAGATTGGATAGCATATAACTCAAGAATGGAAAATATGGACACTACGTGGACATATAATAATGGAGATGAAGCATTGAACGCACTATTGGAAAATATAAAATCCGCTGCTGAAGAAACTATAGGCTACAAAAACACAAATATTAAGGAAAAGTCAACACCATGGTGGAACGAAGAACGCAAAAGAGCTATACAAAATAACAAAAAAGCGTTTTATACATATAAATCTAATAAAACAATAGAAAATTTAATAAATTTTAAACGAACACGAGCAATAGCCAGAAGAGAAGTAAAATCAATTAAAAAACAATCTTGGGAAAAATATGTCTCAGAAATAAACTCAACAACACCAGTAAAAGAAATATGGAACAAAATACGAAGTATAAAAGGTAAAAAAACAATCACAAATATAACTACAATAATTGACAATGACGCCCCACTTACAAAACCGGAAGATATAGCAAATAAACTAGCTGACAAATTCCAGGAATATTCTAGTGATACACAATACTCCCTCACATTTAAAACCTTCAAATCCACAGAAGAAAGAATCGAGCTACACATAGAAGAAAACTCTGAATCTCCTTTAAACAACTTAATAACACAAGAAGAATTACAAGCCACAATCGATGAATTAAAATGTAACAGCAGCCCCGGACCAGACAATGAACCATACGAACTTATAAAGCATCTTCCCAAAAATATTTTTAATTTTATCCTTGAAATTTTCAACTATATATGGACATCAAAAACCTTCCCAATTCAGTGGAAAACAGTAACAATAATACCAATACCAAAACCCAATAAAGATCTTACAAGACCGGAAAACTACCGACCTATAGCGCTATCAAACAGCCTATGTAAAATATTTGAAAAAATTGTAAATAACAGGCTTATATGGTACTTAGAAAACCGTAACATCTTCATGAACACACAATGCGGCTTCCGAAAAGGACGAACAACAAATGAACACATACTACATCTAACTCCAGAGGTACAAAAAACATTCCAAAACAAACATCTTATTGCGGTAATGTTTGACCTACATAAAGCCTACGACACTGTTTGGAAACATCTTATACTCAAATTACTTGCGGAAACGGAAATAAAAGGTAAAATATACCATTTCATTAAAAAAATTCTTTCTGAGAGGAAATTTGAAGTTAAAGTGAACGGTTACACATCCGAAAAGAAAGAACAAAAAAACGGCCTCCCGCAAGGGGCAGTTTTGTCAGTAACTCTATTCCTTCTAGCTATAAACACTATACAAAACCATATTGAAACTCCTGTGAAAGTCTTGCTATTCGCAGACGACATAATAATCTATTGTAAAGGGAAAAACCTTAACAATATCACTAAAAACCTACAAAAAACAATAACAAAAATTGAAGATTGGTCCAACGAAACAGGCTTCATATTTGCAGAAGGAAAAACGAAAGCAATACATTTCACAAGATTAAGAAAAAACAACAAACCAAAGAATTTAAAAATCCAGAATAAAAACATCGATTACGTTGATAAAATTAAATTTTTAGGTATGATCATCGACAAAAAATTAACCTGGAGACAATATATAGAGAACTAAAAACTGAATGTCTAAAAAGAGTAAAAAGTTCTGGCAAATTATAATTGGGGAGCAGACAAAGATTATTTAATGAGTATCTACAGGAATATAATAAGATCAAAACTGGACTATGGATGCATGGTTTATGGAACAGCAAAGAAAACTTATTTAAAACATCTTGACTCAGTACAGTCTAGTGCAATACGACTAATAATAGGAGCTTTCCGTACTAGTCCCATAGAAAGTATATTGAATATAGCAGGAGAACCTTCACTAGAAACACGGAGAGCCCAACTAACCGTAAATTATATAGCCAAAATGACAAAAAATCCCAATCATCCAACACATAAACACATAATCACAAATAGCCATCAAGATAATTCGTATACCCCTTTACATTCACACACTAAAAAGACACTAACCCTCCTGGACATCAATATACCTACAATAAATACACCCGAAAATCCCCCTAAAACCCCACCTTGGCAACCAGCTAGACACTCCTTTAATCTAGCACTAACCAACTATCCGAAAGAGAGCACTAGTGGAGGAAAATACGTTGAACTTTTTAATAAAATAATTGAAAATAATAAACACCGAGAAATTATCTACACCGACGGTTCACACCTAAACAAAACTGGGGCAGCATTCGTTACTAAAAACGAAATATTTAAATACCGACTTCCAACACTGTCAAGTATACGAGGGTATCCTTTTATATTTCGGGATTAGAGAACAAAAACAAATATTAATCATCGAAAATAGCTTTTTTATATTTTGCGTTCATAATGAGGTCATTACGATACGCAATTGCGTATCGTAATGAACTTCATTTCGATACGCAATTTTTTGTTTTAGACGGTTGGTACTAGATGACGTTTCTTTAACCCATTTTTACATAATTTATTTTTAGTTAATTGACAAGTCATTTTAATAATATAATGTTATTATTATTATTCTTTATTTAGGGAATATTATTTACATGAAAATGTACAAATATAATCACAAATTGAGTAAGTAAATGTTAATATAATGTTCGAATTAGTCCACATAGATGGACCTAGTAGTACTAAAAATTTGTAGATTGAACCTTTGAACGATAGAAAATTATTTTTAATTAATTTTAAAGCAAGTTTTAATTCAAATATAAGAAAAAATAAAAATTTCCTGTACACTGAGGCTGAAGGGTTAAATTGTCAAACGTCAAAGCTGGAAGATAAGAAATTTCAATATAACCTCAAAATTTCTTTTACTTAATCACTTTATTTAATGAATATAATAATAATAATACATATTTTCGTCTTACTTTGTATTTCAAAATAAGCAATCAAAACATTCTCTGTTACGCCTTTGACATTATTTTCTTTACACCATGTGTCAAAATTTGCAAATACTTTCTCATAAATCTCGCGCGATTTTTTAGGAAGTAGATTATTTCCTGTAGTCTGAGCTATATTACGTAGCTCAGGCGGAGTGCAACTGATTTCATCTTCCATGATTACACTAAATTCACTTAAATTTGTTCGTAAATATTGAAATGACATGAACTTTCAAATAATAATTGAATGTGGTCAATTCAATGTTACCAACTACAACATTTCACTTACAAATTTCCCTAAATCAACTCGGTTTAATATTAACAGTTTTTTTAAAATATTTTAGTTTGTAGAAGGTGCAAAATATAAAAAATAGTATAAAGAACTCATTTTATAAGACTTTTTTTCGCACTTGTCAATTAGAAAACTCGCTAACGCTCGTTTTCTAAATTTTGACGCGTGCGAAAAAAACATGTCTTATAAAACACGTTCTTTAATATACTATATTGTTTTTCAAAATATTTCCCATTAAGATCTATACACTTTTGCATGCGTTTGAACCAATTGTCGAAGCACTTTTGCCACTCTGATTGAGGTATCTCCAAAACATGCATTCTGAACGCATCAACCGCTTCTTCAGGTGTCGAAAAACGTTGACCTCTCATTTTATTTTTTACGTACGGGAATAAAAAGAAGTCATTCGGTGCCAAGTCAGGACTATACGGCGGATGACTCATCAAATCGATGTTTTGAGTGCTCAAAAATGCAGGTGTTTGAGCCGATGTGTGAGAGCTCGCATTGTCGTGGTGAAGAGTGATCCGTCTTCGGCGGTTGGTTTTCCTGATTTCTTGGAAGACAACTGGCAAACGAATGGTTGTGTACCACTCAGAATTGACTGTTCTGCGTTGTTCTAGTGGTACGGTTGCGACATGTCCAGTTTTTCCGAAAAAACAGGCGACCATTTGCTTGGAAGTGCTTCGTGCGCGAACAACTTTTGTGGGATTTGGCTCATCTTGAAACACCCATACAGTCGACTGCTGTTTACTTTCGGGCTCATACGCGTAAATCCACGATTCATCACCTGTCACGATGTCATAGACGTGTTTCGAAGCACCGCGATCGTATTTTTTGAGCATTTCTTTCGACCAATCGACACGAGCCTTTTTTTAAGCGATTGACAAATTGTGTGGGATCCAACGCGAACAAATTTTTTTGACAGTCAAATGTTCATGCAATATTGAATGTATGCTGGTCCCACTAATGCTTAAGGTTGCCTCAATCTCACGATAGGTCACATGACGATATTGCAATATCAGTTCGCGCACAGCATCAATGGTTTCCGGAACAACAACTGATTTTGGACGACCTTCACGAAATTCGTCTTGGAGTGAACTACGACCTCGGTTGAATTCACCATATCATCGATAAACACTGGTCCTTGATGGAGCTTCATCGCCAAAAATTGAATTAAGTTCATCGATGCACTGTTGTTGACTTAATCCACGTCGAAAGTTGTAAAAAATAATCGCACGAAAATGTTCACGATTTAATTCCATTTTTTGGCCGAGATGAATCTTTTAAGTTACTGTAAACAACACAAATAGCGCTCCTTAAGTTCTCTAATGACTATACAAAACCTGTATCCAAAACACCCTATTGCCAGAAACATCCGTGAACAATTACAACTCCTAACAAAACATAACAACAATATCACCTTCCTATGGACCCCTTCCCATGTCAATATACCTGGCAACGAAACCGCGGACACCGCTGCAAAAGAAGCTACACAGGTGGACATCACTAACATTCCAATTACAAATGAAGAACTGAAGAACCATATAAAAGGCTAAACATCTAAATACTGGTCAAACAAATGGTCACAAACAACAAACAATAAATTAAGAATAATAAAAACAGATACGACCATATGGAAAACACATGGAACAAAATCCGAACAAATAATACTAACTCGACTCCGTATAGGCCACACCAGACTCACACATGGACACTTAATGGCTCGAGAACAACCTAAAACCTGTGAAATCTGCAACACTAGGCTTTCTGTCAAACACATCATCGAAACCTGCCCAAAATACACCGAAGCCCGAAATACACATAACATCCCCACCAACATAAACCGATCGCTCGCTAACAGTGATCAACAAGAAAAAAATATAATTGAATTCCTCAAATATACACATATTTATAACCAAATTTAATGTATCTACTTATTTTGTAACATACTATGTAACACAACAAAACAGAAATTTCAATAGTGTAATGTAACTGTACCGGGTTCAGAAAACCATAAATGTTGAAGAACCCAAATAAATAAATTTTAAAAAAATTAGATTTCCTTTAAAAAAGTATTAAGTAATAAGGGGTCTAAAATTATAAATTAAGAAGTTATTTACGTTCATAAAAAATAGTAGTTCATAGTGAAAAAAAAAACATAATTTAATACAAAATGTTGATACTTTTTTATTAATACTTATTTTAAACCTTACAGTAATTACAAAGAGGCTATTAAAATTTAGTGACAGACTAAATAATGCAAAATTATAATAAATGCTCGAAAACTTGTTTTTCAACTTCAATACATTATTCTATTCTTTTTATAAAATTAGTTTGTACAGAACGCACCATATCAGGCGAAATGCTCGTTAAATTTCAAAACGGCCCGTTAAAATTATTGACAAATGGAATCAAACGTGACAAGTTACATTTCGATTTTTCTGTCAGTGTCGACTGTTTTTACTGGATAAAAATTATAACGAACCATTAAAATTTTTACAAGTGTTTATGAATATGGGCATAAGAATATTTTGACAACTTGTTTGTTTAAATTCGAAACAATTGATCAAATTATCCATAGCTTACTTTGTTAATAATAACATGATACAAACATATCATTCAACGAATAAAGGTAAATAACTTCTTAATTTATAATTTTCGACCCCTTATTACTGCATACTTTTTTAAAAGGAATCTAATTTACTATCAATATATATATATATATATATATATATATATATATATATATATATATATATATATATATATATATATATATATATATATATATATATATACCGGGTGTTCACTTTTTTTATAGGACACAGGTAATACAAAGTTAAAATTTTCATTATGCGATAGTTCGTTCCCTATGAATTTTATAACAAAAGTGTAAATACAAAAAATGTTCAGAACTAAAAACTGCATCGAATAAGCTTCAATTTATTGATACAATTCGTTCCTGTCATGAGATAAACGTAACATAAAATTTATAATTTTAAGCTATTTACAGTGAGCTATGGAAAACAAAACATACAATTCAAACAGTCGTATTGTTTGAGTTTGACAGGTGACATTTGTTATTGTCCCTATGAATTTTATAACAAAAGTGTAAATACAAAAAATGTTCAGAACTAAAAACTGCATCGAATAAGCTTCAATTTATTGATAAAATTCGTTCCTGTCATGAGATAAACGTAACATAAAATTTATAATTTTTAGCTATTTACAGTGAGCCATGGAAAACAAAACATACAATTCAAACAGTCGTATTGTTTGAGTTTGACAGGTGACTTTTGTTATTGTCGTAAAGATTTAATAATTATTGCCTTCATTTAAATTATTTATCAGTAATTAGGGATACATTTAATATCTCTGAAAAAATTTATGACAATATTAATGAGCTGAAAAATGTAATTGTTGAAGAATGTAATGTCACATTTAGACAACTAAGTCATGTTCGACGGGAATTTTATGATAGATTAAGTTATTGTTTCGCAGTTGATGGGGATTTGTTTGAACATTTAATCTAAATATCATCTAATTTTATAACAATATTTATAAGGAATTATTGAAACTTAAAATTATTATTTTCTTTAATCGTATTAGGTACTACTGTTAATAAGGAGTTATTATTATAAATAAAATTACATAAACTTAATAATTCGGTTGTATTAATTAATTAAATCATGGTAATAACTTAATGACAATGACAAATGTTTTGTTTTCCATGAAACACTGTAAATAGCTAAAAATTATAAATTTTATTTTACGTTTATCTCATGACAGGAACGAATTATATCAATAAATTGAAGCTTGTTCGATGCAGTTTTTAATTCTGAACATTTTTTGTATTTACACGTTTGTTCTAAAATTCATAGGGAACGAACTATCGCATAATGAAAATTTTAACATTATATTTTCTATGTCCTATAGAAAAAGTGAACACCCGGTATATATATATATATATATATATATATATATATATATATATATATATATATATATATATATGTCGGAGATTGTAATATCAAAGCATGTCGTAACGATCATTTAATGAATCAAGTATTACATGAATCACTTATAATCTTTTAATTGTATTGTCGTAATCGAAACGTCAAGCATTCTAGGCTATAATGCTTGGATGGAATCAGTGTGTAGCGGTGCTCAGGGAGTGAGTGCAGGTCCGCCTCGCTGAGATCATCACGTTTATATTATCGCTGTGGTTCTGAAATAGTGTTGGTCGACATAGAGTTTGCCAGTGATACTACCCCGCGACATCAGAAGTGGGATTCGCCTGCGATCCACAATATTGTATGTGGGTTTTTGTTCTGTTGGTGAATTATAAAGTGAAGTGTAGGGCCAAGCAGGTTAAGATGGAAAGGCCGTCTAACAATTTTTGCAGGTTTTCATCCTAGGGCATTGACCAGTAACAAGGATTCCGTCTGTGTCCCACCCGGAGAGTGGTGACGTAATTACAAGAGCTGGTTAAGTAGAACCGTGAGTAATGAGTACTGAATTTATTTTAAGCGGCCTTCCAATACTGGTAAAAGATTTTATTATAATTGGGTTGCTGTTGTAATAAAAACAATTCGGTCAGTTGCTTGTTGAGAAACGAGAGACGAAGTCGAGTTTGTTGTTTATGATATTGTGATGGCCGATGATCCGGATTACCGATCTCCATATATGTTATTTAAGATATTATTTATTACAGTAGGTGTTCATGGCAGTTGTTATATTTTGATTGATGTTTTGTCATTGAGCTTGTATGACGTATTTCATTTTTGGTAGCTTGATTCTACTCCTTTACATCGTCTGCGACGTGACAATATCATTAAACTGAATGTAGGTCAAGTAGTCACAGATCGGGAGTATCAACCAGTTTGCGTTTTAGTTAGTTATTTGTGAAATAACAAACGAACTAATACAAATTCCTTAAAGTGTTTCGGTATGTCAAGAAAGATTGTAAAATGTTTTCATTGTACAAGTTTCGCAAACTAACAGACACGTTGAGTAGGTACACTGCAACCTTGAGGCACTTGATATATCGTTACTTACTTTTTATCCAGATATGACCGATGCGGGTGCAGAACCATGGTGTACCGAAATATAAATTATAACATTAAAATTTCACTGGGGATCTTCAGTGAAGATAGTTAATGGTGGAAATATGTTGGAAAACTATGCTAAAGATTAATATTTTATTAAATGCAGATAAAGTTCACTGAGCTACAAATTGTTATTATCATTATAAGGTTGAGGGCTTTAAGCGCTGGTGACTTTTGTCACCACGACCAGTAAGATCTGCTGTAGCATGTTTTGACTGAATGTCTGGAAGCCACTTCAAAATTTTGATGAACTGAAATTTGGTATATTATAGAACAATGACTAGTAAAGATACTTGTCATAATTCAAAGTCCCTTTTGTTAAGAGCTGATAACTCTTTAACGTTCATCGTCAAGGGTGAAATGAATATCTCCAGGCTATGAATTATGGCTTTTCAAGTATCCACAGGAAATGCCTAAGACTCATTTATACTACGGTACCCATTTTAGCTTTGATTCACAAGTGAAAGCAGTCTGGTTATCTGACGTTATGTAGATTGCTTCTCCTTTGAGAGCTTGTTTAAGTTTATTGAGCACACAGATTTATTGCTTGAGATATAATGAAACCGTTGTGTATGGATTCCTTTATTTGGCAGCACGGACCAAATAAAATCGATCCAGTTTCTGCTGACTCTAGTTTAGAAATATCCGTAAACCAGGACAGAGAATCTATTTGGAAGAGTGGCCTTACTACTGTCCACCGAAGGCGATTACCAAAAACTCTCTTGTGTAGCTTTTGTTTCAGAAATTATGAGTGGCCTACGAGATCTCCAAGCTTGAAGTGTTTTGTCTTGCACAGTGCAAAGACGTTGGCCCCAGAATAAATTCCATTACTGCACTTGGACATGTATTCATAGCGCCTGTGGTATGTGATACAAAGAAAAACTATCGTTGCGCTTCCGCAAAGACGCTTGTGCTGTGTTTTGTTACATTTTTGCCGCCATACTAATATGCATGAGTGATCATTGGTCCAAATACGGTGATGTATGGCCAGTGGTTCGTTTCTGCCTGCAATCTCTAGTTTTTGCTAGAAGGACAGCGGCTTGTGTCCGAGGCTGCTACGGGATTTGTTTTGATGATTTTGTTAATGTATAAATTGCATGTGGACTTTTGAGTATTCAAGTTTCAGGTATCTGCGTTGACATTAAGGGTAATGTGATTGAAGTGAGAGATCGATGCATTCGATCAGTTACCATACGATGATGCTATTTGGGAAAAATATTGTTGACAGTGGCGGGAGAGCTGTAATTATGGACGAAGTCTGTACCAGTCTGTCTCGAAATAATAAGCCAGAATGGGCGAGCATCCTGCCCAATATCTACGAATGAGGCGATGTGTAGCACTGATAGTGAGAGAATGTATTGGATGTACCGTGTTAGCGTGAATAATATAGCGCTGTGCAGACAGTTCAAATCTGAGTGAACTTTTATCAATTGTTCATGGTATAATTTGTATGAAGTTATTCAAGTTCCTGCACGTCCATGTTCCAAAACCCTAAGTCGTTACGGATGGAACTTTCATGAATATTGAAATTTAGGTACAAATATGGTAGTGGTTTCAAATAGTCCCTGAGTGTATTCCCAGAACATACTATATGACTTTATTGAATTTCCGGTGAGCATGGTCGTAGCTATAAAACTTGGCGTTTTGGTTTTGATGGGGCTGTGGCCGATCAGGCTCCGCGTGACCGTTTTCGGGGTGACCATTCCAGTTTTGTCAAATTGTGAATTTGTTGAATGTTTAAATTGTGGCAAGCTTGATCAGCCGCAGAGGAGTTGCACAGGATAGCTGGTGCCCGGACTGCAGCCTGCCACGGTTGCGAAGCAGACTGTTTTACCTGAAAAACAATTGAGCAACAGAAATCTGTCAGCCATTGGAAGCAGAGACGGGACTTGCTTTTCAAATGTTTGTCTTAATGTTTGTGACGCCTAAGTGCAGCGTGATGGACGCTGAAACAAATTGCTTTAAAATATTTTGATCGTATCCAAGGATAAATTTAATTGAAGAAAGTTCATCGGATGATGGATATAAAGGAAGATAAAAAAAATTGTTTCTACATCTCCTCTTGCAAACGTTTCGGTATATTATTTTATCTTCATCAAGTGCTACAATAAAAATATTTGACACAAATCAACAACAATCGTTTTCCAGAGTATAATCAAACAATAATAAACAACAAGTTTAAATAAAAATAAAAAAAATACCTGTGAGATATGTAGGCCAAACGAGAAACATTATAATGGACAGCATCACCTGTGACAGTGTAAGATCAACTGACTAAAACTTACTAACCTCCAATAAGGGCAAAAACCAACTTGTCAAAAAATTAAACTAAAAAACACTAAGCCAAAATACAGTTAGGAAAACGAAAAGAAGAACTATCTGTTTGAATTATTTAACAAATTTAGAACATTTTGATAGCTCTAAGTATTATTTACATAACACATGAATCCATGTTCTAATTTTTAAGTAGAGCGGTTCATGCGTACAATAATGAATCTTCTGGAGGTTGAGACCACAATTTAGTTAGGCTAATCGAGTGGATCGTTGAAAATCCACAGGGGTGACTAAAACTTTGAAGAGCCGACAAACTTTTATAACAAAAGTGGCTAAGGAGTAATTGAGGCGTTGGTCTGGAGATTGGTTATTTTCGTTAAATTCTTTAGAATTATTAACCGTGATGGAAGATGACATGCTACTGGATGCCTCTGTCATGGTGTTTCGGTATGCTACTCTGATACCTCTGCCGAAGGTAACATGCTAACTAGGTGCCTCTGTCGTGTGTGTTTTCCAGTAAATGAATTGGGAAGCGTGGCCTAAGACGACGAGCAAAGTTTTCGATTTGCCATAGGATTTCTGATTTAGGACCTGAATGTTAGCAAACTAGTAATAATTTGTTTTGTATGTTCTAAAGGCCCATGACTCTAATCGCACTTATAAATACGCACATGACCAAATTAGAAAAATGTCAGATAATAATGATATTTCTTCCCTAGGAACTGACGAAGAGCCAGGTTCTACACAAAATAATTAAAACTAGAATTGCCTATAGTACAATGAGGGTGTTCCATTGCTAGGTAAGCAATGACGGTGTGGTTTTCCTGAGCTGGATAAGCGATGACGGAATAGTGTTCCATTGCTGGGTAAGCAATGACGGTGTGGTTTTCCCGAGCTGGTTAAGCGATGACGGAAGGGTGTTCCATTGCTGGGTAAGCAATGACGGTATGGTTTTCTTGCGCTGGTTAAGCGAAGATGGAATAGCGATCGATTGCTGGTTAAGCAATGATGGTCTGTCGCTGTTGGACGAGCTATAACAATGCTTGAATACTGATATTGATAGTCATGTATTTACTGGTGAAATGTATTGTCACAGAATTATGTTTTGTTTGACGTCTTGTAAAAAAAAGGCGTCCATTAAATAATTTAGTGTACTATAGCTAAATTTTGAGCTTGATATAAATGTGAACAAAGTTGTAACTATTTGAGCACTTATTGGTCAGAGATAGCCGAGCGAAAATACTGTGGATAAATTCTGTGTTTTCAGATAGTTCACACGAGGACGTGTGAAACGTCAGAATGGCCGTGTCGGAGATTGTAATATCAAAGCATGTCGTAAGGATCATTTAATGAATCAAGTATTACATGAATCACTTATAATCTTTTAATTGTATTGTCGTAATCGAAACGTCAAGCATTCTAGGCTATAATGCTTGGATGGAATCAGTGTGTAGCGGTGCTCAGGGAGTGAGTGCAGGTCCGCCTCGCTGAGATCATCACGTTTATATTATCGCTGTGGTTCTGAAATAGTGTTGGTCGACATAGAGTTTGCCAGTGATACTACCCCGCGACATATATATATATATATATATATATATACAGGGTGTAAATGAAATAAGTGCATTAATTTTAACCAGTAATGTAACTCGATGAGAGCAACAATATTTCTTAATAACTTTTTTTTCTAAGTCTTTTAGATTTTGAGTTAAAATTCTTTAAAGATTTGCTGCATATTTCGTTACCCGCTCATGGAGAACAAATGAGCAGCTGCCATTCAAGTGGGATACAAGCAGCTCAAAAATTGTCGGTTATCGGTTACACTTACAGTCACAGTAATTAATAAACGAATCAAGGGAAATAACATTATTATTAATTAATACGTAATAATACAATTTTTAAAATAAATAAATTTAAATTTTGGATAACAAAATTATAAAGTTGTGTATTGAAACAGGCTTTTTATCTTTACCTGTGAATAGTGTGAATAGAGGAAGACAAGGAGTGACGGGGTAACTAGAGGAAGAGAAAAAGCATAGTTATTAGGTTATGAGATGATTATTTATCGTCGATAAATCATAATAGTTTAAATACGTTATTCAAAAAATGTAAGTACAAACTTTTGTCCATTTAAAAGAGGTACATGAGTACCAATAATTAGTCGTCCATTTATTGTTCCCGCTCAAATATGTTTTAATGAAAATTTTTACAGCATTTTCGTCTGTCGAAATGTATATTGTGCATAATAAATACACATTCCCAAGTAAATTCAGTCTGATTAATGAAAATTATGAGCCATTCCCAAAATTGAAGTCTGTTATGTGCTGAAAACATAGAACTTTGTACACATGTTATGGATATAACTGTTGCTTTTTTTAAAATTGTCATATGGGACACTCCGTATTGTGATGTGATAAAGAAGTACAAGATTAACAAATGTGCGAATATTAAGAACAGAATGATTTGGTGATGATTTGGAAACGCTCCGTGTAAATGCGTTGGCAACTCCATGACACTGTCTTTATGTCAACCGTGATGTCAAGTAAAATATAGTACAGATACGAGTAAAAAAATAAATAAATAAACCATAGGTAAGTAATTACAATGTCTGTGTACTCGCATTTTGACAGAATTTTACCTTATTAACAAGTTTATTACTAATGTCAAAATTTAATTGCAACAATTAGCAGGACTGTCAATTGCTAAAACAAAATTTTTCATAGCTATTGTTACTGCATTCAATTATCACAAAAATATTTGGAACGACTCGTCAATTTACGGGGTGGTAAAAATGCTAAAAAAATGTGCGATTTCGAGAAAAAGTTATTAAGAAATATTGTTGTTCTCGCCGAGTTATATTACTGGTTAAATTTAATGCACTTATTTCATTTACACCCTGTATATACAGGGTGTTCCATTTAAGTGCTACACCATTACTATCTCGAAAAGTATAAGAGATACGCAGTCGGTTAAATTAGCAAACAATTTCTATATTAAAAGACTAATTAAATGACCGAAACAAGAATTTTTTAGACCAGTGGTTCTCAAAATACGGGGTGCTACTTTCTTATTTTAAATGGCAACCTATTTTTTTTTATTTGCTTGTTCGATTTAGTATTTTTTTCTGAATTCAACGATATCCATATGTAATACTCTATTATTGGAAATTAATAATGAATCATTTTTATTTAAATATGACTATACAAAGAGTGCTATGGAAAAAACAAATGAATCAATAAAACAATTGTTAATATTTATGTATTTTATCTTGTTTAAATAATAACTATTCACAACTTAAAGAAATTTATAAAAGTTGTAATTATTTCTTCATTTGATTTATTTGTTTTTTCCATAACACTCTTTGTATAGTCATATTTAAATAAAAATGATACATTATTAATTTTACATTTTTCTCAAAAATTTTGTAATAATAGAGTATTATATATGGATATCGTTGAATTCAGAAAAACTACTGAATCGAATAAGCTAATAAAAAAGGTAGGTTCTAATTTAAAATAAAAAAGTTTGGTCCTATATTTTGAGAACCACTGGGTAAGGATTTTTTAAAAAATTTAATAGTCATATAATTTAGAAATTGTTTGCTAATTTAACGAACTTCGTATCTCTTATACTTCTCGAGATATCAATAGGGTAGCACTTAAATGGAACAGGATATATATATATATATATATATATATATATATATATATATATATATATATATATATATATATATATATATATATATATATATATATATATAGATATATATATATATATATATATATATATATATATATATATATATATATATATATATATATATATATAATTTTACAAATATTTTGAATTTAAGAGGTCTGGTCTTACCGGCCTCATCTGACGCACCGCCATTGATTGTATGCAACGCTTGCAAAGTCATTTATTGCACTTGTTTTTCAATAAATGATGTGCCTAGATCCCGATAAATGGCCTGCAGTCTGGTCTCGAAATATAAATATTTTACATATATAAATAAAAACCTCATCACCAATAAGAGGTCATGACAGAAGTCGGGAGCAGACTAGACTTTTTGCAGTTACTGCATGAATAACTATTAATTATTATAATGCATGTATTTTTTTTAGATCTGCAAGCAGTATAAAATAAAAGTTTTCAAAGGAAACCATTTCACTATGCTACAGTCGCAAGCTGTTGCTGATTATATTAATGATAATATTATTACATCTCCAATTTATTGTTAATTTGTTGTTGTTCTATGGTTAAAGGTTTAATAAAGTAGTTGATTTCACATTATATCTTGTTTTTATAATCCTAGTATATTGTATTTCAGATAAGAATAGGGCTCGAGCAGACACGTGACTCGAGCGACCTTGAAATGCTTGGAATCAGCTGATTTCTGTGCGCTTGTCATTTTGACAAGAACAATGTCACTTTGACAAGACCAATGTTTTGACTTACATAATTAAATTATGAACTGTTGAAAAGTTATTATTTTGAATTTCATGTGTTTTACTGCCTGAAAATTATATAATAACATTTTAGCAGTTCAAAATCAAAATAAAGGCGCTTTCTTTTTAGGGGGAAAATGAACTGATCTTACCTCGTACTGAACTGAACTGAACTACTCCTAAAAAGAACAGCATATTTAAAAAAATAAGAAGTAGAAGATAAAAACATATATAGCATTATATTTATAATATAATAATATGCTGAATTTGCTTGTGGTTATAGTCTGTTGTATATGTGATTTGATTTTGACATATTAAATTCTTTTACATTTGAGTATTTAAATATGGATGTATTTCTTATGGTAAAGAAACATGATATAACGTTTCAAACTAATTAATTTCTTCTATTTATATCATTTTAATACCAAATACTTACAAAAAAGACAAAATACATAGCAATCAGTCATACTGACGTGACATTGACATTTGGGATCAGTTCACGATCTATTTGATCCTATTTCAAAGGTGGTGCTTGGCGGGGGCGGGGACGAAGAAAATTGGTAGTACAAGATCATTTATCCTCTTGTAAAAAGAACGATTTAGGGTAGATGCGTGCTACTTGGAGTTGATCTTCTTAGCCGCTTTCTTTTTATCAAGAAGATTGTTGCGTCGCGCCTTCAGTAAGAAAATAAAAGGCTACTCAATTGGCGCGAGAACTAGTTTTCAACGTAAGCTACGTTTCCAGCTCTTAACATAGTCACTGTTTTTGTTATTTGTCATAACCTTGAAAGTTTGTGATACGTATAATGGCTTGAGCGTTTCCAGCTACTGTTTTAGTCTTTAGTCTTTGTCTTTTTTATAGCGCATAAACACAAAGTTTGCATGCTTCATATTTTCGTCATAGTCTTTGTCACTGTTCTGTTGGAAAGAGATAAGTGATATAAGCGCTATCTCTTTTTATGTTGCGCAGTAGTTCTACGCGTTGAATCTGTCATTATTTTGGTGGTTATGTTGTTATTTTTGTGTTGAGATAATATAAATATGGACAACAGAAGGAAAAAAAATCATATCTTTTATTATAAGTACAAATAAAATTATATCATATAGATATACAGACAATATTAAAATTTAAAGTGGAATATTAGAAATATTGTGGCTTGTTCACCATATTAATTTCGTGCTTTATTTCAAATGTTATTTTGGAATTATACAAAATAATTACATTATTACTTAATTTGAGTAATGATTACTACTCATCATTAATATCATTAATAACTATATAATTTTTGAAGCATTGTAAAGAGTTTCTTTTTTGAGTGAACAAACATTATAAGTACAAAAACTTTAGACTGTGCTTATGTTAACAGCTGGAAATGGCCAATATCTTCTAACAAAAACATAAGACAAAATACAAAAACAAAGACTAAAACAGTGACTATGTTAAGAGCTGGAAACGTAGCTTTAAGCGTCATATCGATCGGTTTCAAGAAAATAGTGCTACACAAGCAGCGAAGCACTACGCACTATTCACGTCACGATTATCGATCGTCTGGCAGCACGCGGCTTTCCCGATAGATGGCGCTGAGAGTACCCAGTTACTTCGTCGGTCAGCATACCATCGCGGATTGAGATAAGAGAGAGCATTTTTCATAGCATCTTCACTCTTCACTCGGAGTCACGACTAAATCGGTTTTCATTCCGAATCTCGATTCACTCGGATTTTGGTCCAAGTGTAATCCTACGGTTTAATTACTGAGGGACGAGCTTCCTGCCAAGACTGTAACAGCCAGTAAAGCTGGCGGTCACATTCTCTTTTTATCACCTGCCAACAGGTTACTAGGCTAGATCTTTTCTAGCCAACCTATCTCTTGGTCCAACAGCCTTCACCACGGCACATTCAAGAGGACGTAGGACGAACCAGGTCCGCCGCCGACAACGGAGGATCATCAAGTCCGCACGTCTCTTCGAGCCGATCATCACGGCCCGATCTTCCATCGAGGTGTGCACATCCCCATCATCCGGAGGTCGGCCTAGATTTCTCCAGACTGCTCGGCGGCTGCCATTGAGGGAACTAGCTCAGCAGCAAAAGCAGCCAGGCCAGGAGGCCTACGAACTGAAGAGAATTTCTCCTTCGAGATCCAGTCTCCGGGCCATCGACAGAAGCCGTCTACATCCAGTGGACCCTCGGCTGCAGTCTCAGCTTTTCCATCGAGCTGATTCCAAACCCTACATCCTACGAGTCGTATCACTACCGAAGAAACAGTACCACACCGTTGACCGAAGCCGGGGTCATCCTGCAGACCCACGGTTGCAGCTGGTTCGAGCCGCCTACAAAGAACTGCCAGAACTTCGACTTCTTCGAGAATATGCTTATGATCTATTATTTAATGAATTACTGTTTGTTTGTTTTGTACTAATAAAATTATTTAATGAATCGAGTAGAAACTACACCAGATATTGTCCTTCTCTGATCGAAGTAAAAATAGTTGGGAATTTGGAGTCGCATCCCAACAATCGTTCTTTTTAAAAGTGGATATATGATCTTGTACTACCCACTTTCTTCGTCCCCACCCCCGCGAAGTATCATCTTTGAAACAAGATCATATAGATCCTGTACTGATCCCGAATGTCAATGTCACGTCAATATGACTGACTGCTATGTATTTTGTCTTTTTTGTAAGTATTTGATATGAAAATGACATGAATAGAAGAAATTAATTAGTTTGAAACGTTATATCGTGTTTCATTACCATAAGAAATACATCCATATTTAAATACTCAAAGGTAAAAGAATTTAATATGTCAAAACCAAATCACATATACAACCGACTATAAGCACAAGCAAATTCAGCATATTGTTATATTATAAATATAATGCTATATATGTTTTTATCTTTTACTTCTTATTTTTTAAAATATACTGTTCTTTTTAGGAGTAGTTCAGTTCAGATCAGTACGAGGCAACATCAGTTCATTTTCCCCCTAAAAAGAAAGCGCCTCTTGATAAAAAGAAAGCGGATAAAGTCAAAACATTGCTTTTAAACAGTGGAGACGGGTAGGGTTGAAAACTGTAACGAAGAGGTTTATTCGTTACTTCTTTGATCAATATGTAATAATAATTAGAATAATAAATATAAACGGCGAGGATAATAATAAAACTGGGAGTAAAAGTGACGTGTATATTTTAATGAAAAATGTAAAACAACTGAACTAAATATATAAATAATAATCTTCGTTGGGGAGGTAACGTGGCGGGCTACTCGATCCGCCACAAAATCATAGGAATGGTTATAAAAAAGAATAAGGGCGCCACGTAATTTTTAACCTCAAAATTACAAAAAGGACGGTACTAAACAAAATGCTAAAGGAGATCTTACTTACCGTAACGTTGATGTCTGTAAACGACTGAGGTTTGCGAAATAAAAGAAATAATTGTTAAAACAGAATTTAATCAAGCGCAAGTTATTGCGTGCTTAAGGCACGGTGAAGAAAATGTAAAAAATTTAATGTACAATATAAAAAAATTAATATAATTTGTAAAAAAGTAATGAGATCATAAACACAATAATTGTTGAACCCTATACCCATAACCCAGTTTCGGGCGCGGCGTATGTACAATTACAGCTATTCGAAATGGGACCAGTTCAAACGTGGGCTACATGTACTAATATAACAACAATGAGCTCAGGGCTCCAATGACATACAATAATCATTTTCCTAAAAATCTGGTGTGGCCAACACAATACCTCCCGCCATTTACAGCCCTAAGTTAATCCTTATTTTTGGATTAGCGAATTTTACTCTAATTTTGACAGTTTATTTCTTAAAATATAGTCTAATCTAATCCAAGTAACTACCTTTTTTATACCCCTCAACAGGATTACATCCCAATTACAGAGTGGGTTCACATTCACACACATCCATGCCTTAGTGGGATTCGAACCCAGAGCCCCGAGGGCACTCATGACATGAAGCGTTGCTCTAACCATTGAGCCACCGGAGCTATAATAAAATGAAGATTAAATTTTAAATACCGCGATAGAATAGAATTCACTAATTCAAAAATTAGGATTAGCTTAAACATTTTTGTGAATCGTAAATTTTTATTAATCTAAATACATACCTACTTATGCTGGAAACTGTATTGAATTCCTTTTCTATTCTATTTAATTTTTTTTTTTTAAAACATTACTAATATTATTTTGAAATGATTTAAATAACTGCGTTTTGTTTGTTTAAAACGTAGACTCTGGGATTTAAATTATAGATAATTTTATAAATTTATCCATAAAATATATAGAAAAAGTATTAATGCAAATCTATAGAAAATGTAATAATTTTTATAATAACATTAATATCGAAAAAATAACATTTAAAGGTATTTTTCGAAGAAAAACTATTTTGAGCTTCTAGTAAAGTGCCATTTCCGGTAATCCGATTTCCACCAAAATCTATTGGGCTCTTTCCATTACAGAAAAAGTTCGGAATACAAGGCTTCAAAATTTTCTGAATGATAGTATTTGAGTTAGAGTGGAGGATCCACACACACACATACACACAGACATCATCGTGAAAATGTTAAAATTTGATTCTAGGGACCTTCAAACGTGGTCATTTACCAAAATCTCGATATGCGATTTTTAGCACGTTCCCTATACCTCCCCTAACCAAGGGTAGCGGGAGGTAAAAAAAAATACAAAAGTGTCAAAATGAAACTTACAGTGAGGACACTGTAGAACAGTCCTCCACGGCAACACACAACTTTAAAATAAAACTTCAGTTCTTCCACGCAAAAAAAAAAAACAAAACGGAAGAACGATCTTCAAAGAAGGTAAAGTACTTAACTGATGTGACGTGTGCAGGGCGGAAAAGGGCTACACAAGTAGGCGATGTTGGCGGATGGACTCAAGCTGGCTGATGTCCCAACAAACGAACATGTGATTGCAAAGCGGCCAAATCCTCCCCCGGAGATTAACTGCCAGAACGAAAATGTAATGCCCATGAATCCACAATGGCGCATCACCGAAAAACCAACACTGGACAGTCAAAATGGCACTTCGACAATATCAAAATCCGCACAATGGCGAGACAAAAAAAATATTGGTTCAAAATGACAACGAACGAAACACTCCACTTTTCCATCGACACAAAAACTACACAAAGAATCTACACCGAACAATGGCCATGTGCCGAAATACGATGGTAAAAAAACACGTTCTTACTGCATCACATCAGGAACCAAAGTCCCTAAGATCGGAAACTTTTACACGGACCTCAATATGGTGGCCGGAAACATACAACGCCACAGTAAAACAAAAAAATAACCTAAACATTAAAACGAACGAGCACGCCAGGTAAGTTACTAAATAGAAGTGAAACATTTTACATGAGAAATACACAATGTAGGAACAAATCAACACTAATCACAACCAATAAAAAAGAGACATGAAGTAGCAAAGAAAATTTATTGGACAGAACACTAACTAAAGAAGTTATAACAACTGAAAAACACAAGGAAAGAAAGGTACGCAAAAGATAGGAATAGGAATCTAGAGCAAAAAATGTTATAGGGCAAAATTAGACCGTAACAAATGACAAGGATGCTCGAGTCACGTGTCTGCTCGCGCTCTATAAACTATGTGGCGCTGAGGAGCCAGCCTGTATTATAGCCATAAAACTTATTAATTCGTTTTGTTTCGTGTATGACATACTTGACAGCTCGAAACGTCAAAATTTGGTCATTTTTAATTCTCTCACGAAAGATGACTATTCAAGGTCATTTGTTCGAAGAAAGAATACACATCACTTTATAGCAGTCGCTTAGCAACATTTTGTATGAGAAAGAGATTTGACCTATGTCTATTTAATTTATGTGGTGTGACAGATATACGTAAATACTGGCATTGCTTTCTAACACACTATAAATAATAATGACGTATGTCGAACAATTACAGATACCTAATTATTTACTGCATTGCTCTCTGTGTTAATATTTCGCCAGTGGCGTTGACGTTTAAATCAAATTATTATTCCTTGGTTTATAAGTTAAGTCTATGTTTTTGTATTTTGCAAAAACATAAGTGAAGAACATAAATCTTTCAGAAAGGCATTATTTAGAAAGACACATAATATTCAAATGAATTACTTTTATTTTTTCAGTTAAAATGTGTCCATAAATATGTGTACGCTTATGCATACAAAATGCAATGAAGTTATCTGCAGGTAATATTATATCAGACGGCTCACAAATGAGCTTGAATAGTCATCTTTCGTAAATAATAGTATAAGTAAACAATAACTTACAGAAAAATGGTTGTCAATTTCTGATGCAAGAATTATAAAACTTTTATCTAGCGTCTTTGTCGTACACACATGGTATATACACTATTATTCACGAAAGATGAGACTTTTATTCGCTATCTCATTGTCGTCAGTTTTTCAGAGGAGTATAAGCTATCTCTGTCTAACTAACGGCAAAAAATTAAATAGAAACCGTATTGTAACCGTGGTAACATTTTCAAATATTTGAATTATTTGAATATTCATGTCATTGTCATTCATATAATTAACGTGATTTTGGCGTCGATAATAATTTGTGCTTCGTTGTGTGTTGGTCATTTTAGGATTATACATATTGTGCATTTTACTATTGAAAAGACGGTGTTTCTAAGATTTACGACAATTATTGCAACATATTGCTTTTGGACAATAAAAAGAGGTATATTTTATCCATTATACTTATGTGACGGCCGTTACAATTGTAAAAATATTAATTGACTTAAACTGTATAAATTATAAAATATGTATAATAAAAGATAACAATTTTTATTTTACGTGAACGTTACCAAAAAATGACAAAATATCAATGAATGTTTATTTACTTTTTGTCACCCAGTTTCCAAAACAATCCCCCAAACCTCACTTGATTTCCTTGATTCCCCCCATGTGACTGGATGCACATTATAATACTCCCCCGCCAGACGAAAAGAAAATAGATATTTTACAAAGAAATTACTACAACAATTATAAAAATTATGATAATTAATTAAACTTCTTCGCCTTCTAATCTACCGTTTCCATTGCCTAATTGACGAATGGTGCAGGTGGAGTTTGTGTAGTTTTGTTTTGTGATGGGGGGTAGCGGATGAAGGAATGCGGGTTTTAGTCTGTTTATTGATATATTTTCATGTGTGTTATCTTTTAAAATAGTGAAGTATTTATCTGATCTCGCGATGACTTTGTATGGGCCGGTGTAAGGTGGTTGTAGTGGAGTCTTGATGGAGTCTGTGCGAATGAAAACGAAGTCAGTGCGATAAAGATTTGGATTTGTGTAATGATGTTTGTTATATGTGGATTCTGAAGGAGGTACGGCTGTCAACTGAGACATATGTTTTTTTAATTTTTTTAGATATAAAGGTAAATCTAAGTGGTCAATGAATTTGCTGGAAAACGATTTAGGGATTTCTCCGGGTAACCGCAATTTTGCCCCATACACAAGCTATGCGCAGCTACATTGCAATGGTTCTTTAAAAGCAGTTCTAAGTCCTAGTAGAACGAAAGGTAAATTATCATGCCACTCATCCGGATGATCACAAGCTTTTAATGCTGTTTTAAGTTGTCTATGGAACCGTTCAATTATACCGTTAGTTTCTGGATGGTAAGATGTTGTACGTAGTCTTGTGGAGTCAATTAGTGATAATAACTGGTTGAAAAATGATGATTCGAACTGTGCGCCGCGATCTGTTGTGATTGTTGAAGGAATTCCGAATCTGGAAATCCATCCTGATACGAATGCTTTTGCGATGGTTTCTATTTTACTGTCTGGAATAGCGATAGCTTCAGGCCATCTCGTGAATCTGTCAATGCACGTAAGTATATAGCGACAACCCTTAGAAATGGGCAATGGACCAACTAGATCTATATGTATAATATCAAAACGCGCTGTAGGGATTTGGAATTTTTTAAAGGGTGCTTTTGTGTGTCTAGTGATTTTACAGGTTTGACATTTTTCGCAAGTTTGTGTCCAGTTTTTTACATCTGTGTGCATGTTTGGCCAAATGAATTTTGAGGCAATAAGTTTTCGTGAAGCATTAATTTCGGGATGTGATAAGGAGTGTAACTGATTAAATAGGGATCGACGAAATTTCGGTGGAATATACGGTCGAAGATTTTTGGTCGATGTGTCGCAATATAATCGAAGTGATGTGTGTGGTAGTTTTATTTTTTTAAAACGTAAGAGACTTTTAGTGTTATTTAGTAGTGAACGTAATTCAGGATCAAATTCTTGGCATTTTGCCAGTTCGTCGTAAGAAGTATAAGGTATGTTTGTGATGGAGTTAATTTCTGTTCTTGAGAGTGCGTCTGCTGCGTTATTACTTTTACCAGGGATGTGTCTTATGTCAGAAGTGAATTGAGCAATGTAATCTAAGTGTCGTAATTCTCTTGGGGAATAATTCGATGAATTTTTATTAAAAGTGTAAGTGAGTGGTTTATGGTCTGTTAAGATAAAAAATTCTTGTCCCTCAATAAAATAACGAAATTTTTTGATTGCTAAATAAATTGCATATAATTCTCTCCCGAACGTACTGTATCTTTTTTCCGTTTCATTGAAACAAGTTGAAAAGAACGCTAGTGGTTTCCAAGCGTTGTTTTCTAATTGTTGTAAAACCGCTCCCGCGCCCGTGTCAGATGCGTCAACTGTTATACTGGTAGGAGAATTTCGTTTTGGGTTAGATAATACGGTGACGTTTATTAATGCTTTTTTTATGTTTTTGACAGCTGTCAGTTCTTGGCTATTAAGTGTCAGTTTTTTTGTGTTTGAGCGTTTGTTGTCAATTAATTTGTTTAGAGGTTGAAGAATTGTGGCGCAATGTGGAATGAATCTGTGATAAAAATTTATAAGACCAAGAAACTCGCGTAATTGTTTTTGTGTTTTAGGTATTGGAAAGGTTTGTAGTGTCTGATTTTTTTCTGTTAAAGGAGTGATTCCGTTTTTGTCTATGTGGTGCCCAAGAAACGCAATTTCTGATCTGCCAAATTGACATTTGTCTGGATTAATGATGACTCCGTAGAGCTGGAGTCTGTTGAAGAGAGTTTTTACATGTTCTTCATGTTCTTCTGGTGTGTTGCTTGCTATGAGTATGTCGTCAATGTAAGCAAAACAGTAATTTAGACCGCGTGTTACTTCGTCGATAAATCGTTGAAATGTTTGTGCAGCATTACGGAGTCCGAAAGGCATGTGTGTATATTCGAATAGTCCAAAAGTTGTTGAAATAGCGGTTTTAGGTATTGAAGACGGTTCCATAGGAATTTGATGGTAGGCTTTAACTAAATCGATTTTCGAAAAAATAGTTGCATTTTCCAAATTCATAGTGAAATCTTGTATGTGAGGAATTGGGTATCGGTCTGGAACAGTTATGCTATTTAATGCGCGATAATCCCCACAGGGACTCCATGTGTTTGGTTTCTTTTTGGCCATATGTAAAGCTGATGACCAATTACTTGATGATTGCCGAATAATACCGAGTTCGAGTAAATTATTGAATTCATTTTTGGCTGCTATTAGTTTTTCAGGTGGTAATCGACGAGGCCTTGTAAAAACAGGAGATCCATCTGTGTCAATGCGGTGAGTGACATGATGTTTGATGACTCTGTTAACGTCAAAAGGATCAGTAAGAGAAGGAAAATCGTTTAAAATATTTTGAAACTTGTTATCTGATTGGATCAAAGAAATACAATGTCTTTTGAAAGATGAAGTGTTGATATAAAGTTCCCGGTTAGTCATATCAATGATTATACGAAAGTATTGTAGGAAATCTGCTCCTAAAATGGCATGTTTAACATTTGCGATAATAAATTTCCAGGAAAAAGTAGTATTAAGCCCAATGTCTAGTGTCAGTTTGACAGTACCGTATGTTTGAATTTTAGTTTGATTGATGGCGTTGAGTGAATGTTTTTGAGTATTGCGTACTTGAGTGAATGAAGGTGGGATAATACTCACTTCTGCACCAGTGTCAACTAAAAATTGACAGCCTGACAACTTGTCAATTACAAAGAAGAGGGGGCTGGAGACGGAAAGATTAGCGCTGGAACAAGTAGGTAAATTAGTATTTTTAAAATCAGTTATAGTATGAATATTGACTGTTTGACGAGGAGAACTCAAATTCCGCTTCTGCCATTTGCTGCAACCAGGTTGACAGCTTCTTGCTTTATCACCGAAGTGGTAGTGATACCAGCAGATATTGCTGCCATCACTGGTAGTGAAGAAGGAGGGTGAATCTTCGTGTCTGGAAGAATGAGGTGTAGGGCACATCGAAGGTCTACGCTGAGGCGGGTTGGAGAAATTAGTAAGTAACTTTTTGACATTCGCAAGTTCCGCTTGCAATTCTCTGATTTCAAACATGTTTATAGGTTGTGGTGAAGTAGTGTTCGGCTGAGCAATTTCTACTAATTTATCCGCAATTTCTGCTTTTTCCTCAATGCTAGATGTTTTAGAGGCGGCTAATATTAATTGCATGTTGGAAGGTAGCTTTTGCAGAAAAAGATGATTTAAAATTTTGTTTTCTTCTTGTGTCGATCCAGTTAGTTGTTTCATTTTTCGTAAAAGGTGAGATGGTTTTTCATAATTTAAGGCGTTTATATTTAAAAGCGCGTTGAATTTCTGTACATCTGTAGGTGTTGTCCTTTGGAGCAGTGCTACTTTGGTGGTGGTGTAAGGCTTGTCAACTGGTCGTTCGGGAATGAGGTCTCGTATTTCAGCAGCATGCTCTGGACGTAGAGCTGTAACTAACACATTATACTTGCTAGTCTCAGAAGTTATATGATGAGAAGCGAAAATGATTTCAATTTGCTTAAACCAGAGCTCAGGATCTTCTGGGAAAAATTCTGGAAGTTTAGACGAGGAAAGAGCAGAAATGTTCTGAAGTACTGAAATAGGAGGGTCAGGTGAGGCAAGTAGTTCATCTTCTTTGTCCATAGCGAAAGAACGTATTCCACAAGAGGTCACCAGTTGTGACGGCTGGAGCCGTTACAATTGTAAAAATATTAATTGACTTAAACTGTATAAATTATAAAATATAATAAAAGATAACAATTTTTATTTTACGTGAACGTTACCAAAAAATGACAAAATATGAATGAATGTTTATTTACTTTTCGTCACCCAGTTTCCAAAACAATCCCCCAAACCTCACTTGATTTCCTTGATTCCCCCCATGTGACTGGATGCACATTATACATCTACTTCCTTTCCTTTACTTCGGAGATATGTTATTATATCATCTTTCCTCCAAACGGTTGTCGGTGATTTTTCCATTTTGATGGAATGGTACGGAGCGTTGTACATCACAATAACGCAATTTTCACTTAAAGATGGTAAAATTTTTGCCAGCCACTCTTCAAATACAGTGGAATTCATATCCTCATGGTAATCGCCCGTTTTTTTGGATTCAAATATTAGTAACCCACCTTCTACAAATCCATTTTCGTTGCCTATGTAGGTGATTATTAATCGATGACCTTTGCCAGAGGGATCTTTTAGGCCCACAGACAAATCTTCTATAAAGGCTTGGCGTGAATTTGTGACAGTCTTATCTTTCCAAACTTTTGTTTTCGTATGGCCCGCGTTCACCCACGTCTCGTCCAGGTAATAAATAGTCCATCCTTCCTGTCGATATTTACGAATTTTTGTTAAATACCGTCTTCTCCATAAGATAATATCATCTCTTTCTATCAGCATGCTATTTCTTCCTCTTTTCTCCCATACAAATCCTAGTTTCTTGAGAACTTTGAAAAGCGTAGAACGGGACATAGGGGAAATCAATTCGTTATCCTTTATAGCCTGGGACAATTATCATATACATAACATCTGTTTAAAATCAGTAGTAGTCGAAGCACTGCTGTTATTCAAATTTTTTAATTTGTTAATACAAAAATATCAAAAAGAAAATATGACAGTAATTCAGTATCACTTAATATTTTAGTTACGGTGATGTAATTTAGGCATAATAATCATGTAGAGTCACAAAAAATAAATTAACGGTTTACCTGCAATACTTTATCTAAAGTTGGGATTTCATTTCTTTTGAAAAAGGAATGCACAGTATGTCGGATAGCTTTTTTTTCTTCTTCCGATAACGTTGAATACAAATCTTCGCGCATTCTTTTCTTCTTTGGTGATGAAACTTGTCCTGTTTTATCCATTTCCGCAACAATTTTGTACATAGATCTTTCAGAGATTCCAACAGTTGCTGCAGTGAGTGCCACAGCTTTAGTTTTTGTTGCACCCTTACTTTTATGGGCCAAATAACTGTTGTAGGCCATTACCTTTTGTCCACTACTTAAAAGTTTTCCCTTCGGAATTTTATTTATACCTTTGGAAGTACTGGGCACGTCGTTATCAGCCATGGTAGTATAAAAACAAAAATTATACGACGATGCACACTTTCTTCAATGTGATAAAACAACAAAACCAGAAAGAACGAATACTACTATTGTTTGTATTGAAAAATACAGATTAAATACACTAAATGGCAACAATAGAAATTAAATACAAACACATAAATGGAAAAAAAGCAAATAAAAATCAAAATGATACAAACAGATCTTGACAATTGAGAAGGCAGCCACTGACAACTGACAGCTCAACATGCATTGGCGTACGAACAATAATATTAGCCGTAATTTAACGTTCTATAATTTTATATTATTTTATATCATATTATATTATATTATATTATACTCGTATTATATTATATTATATTATTCATATTATATTATATATTTAGAAATTATTCGTAGTATTATATTCATTTAATTACATATAAACTACATATTTAATTCTACGCCAATGACTACAAATGTATGTGAAAAGAAAGAGATGAGTAGAGAAAAGGTTGAGATGGAGAAATAAATATCGTCGGTGTAAACTTCTCCTCGATTTAAGCCAATCAGACAACAAGGTCAAATAAGCCCTATCTCCCCTGTACTGCATTCTTAAAAAAATGAACTTTAGTTAATAGGTATGTGGTCTAGTATAAATCTTTCCTTGTTTAGGTTTAAAATTGACCGTGAATGTAGTAGTGGGAGACTTCCCTTCAAATTTTAGGCTCTTTAAAAGGCACATAATTGTTATTAGTATTTGTTACGCCCTGTAAGTTGTACAGTGCATATTTTAAGGTTTTATTTTAAATTTGTTTTATCATGGTGATGTACTTCACTGCTAACTTCAATCATTATAGCATTTCACGAAAGTCGACCGTTTTTACCTGACGCTATGAAATGTGCTCTTTCTTTCTTGTACTTACGACAATGTATAAATCTATCTTTCTTACTCTTAAGCGTTCCCTAAAAATGCATTGTATATCATAAGGTTTCTTATATCTAAAAATATTAAAATTAACTCTTAAGCTTAAAATTAATATTAATAAAAACTAAATACATATGTCGAGAACTAAGTTATCATCAGCATTACAACAAGGGAAAGTTAAACAGAGTAGTCAAGATTAGTCAACATATCAACAATGCCAGAGGTTCTTACAACTCTAGAGAGAGTTATTAGGACGTCTGTTTAACTTTTCCTTGTTGTACTACTGATAATGAGAACTTACTTTTTATTAAAATTAATTTTAATGTTAAGGGGTCATTTTAATAGTTTTAGTTATGTTTAACCTTGGACTCCATCTATTATTAATTTTCTTATATCTAGTTCGTGGTTAGCAACGAAGACGTCATTTTCTTGTTTGGAAACCTTCGTGACGTCACGTTAAACGGGTCTATTTTGATTATAGACATCTGCTGCATCGACTAGATCAATCAGCTCCACTACCTGACTTATATAAATTAACTAAATGACGGCGTCATATTGGAATGCTATTATTCGAGGAATTTGACTGCAGAATATATATTTTTATAAATTCATGAGAGTTCTACCTTAAATATACCTACTACTAACTCCACGTAATTAAAAGTCTTTGGAGGTCTTTGCAGAATAGTGTGCATATATTAATATTTCTTCTTGTGAAAAATTCATATGAATAAATTATTATTGCCTAATCGCATTAATATTAATAATAAATAGTTATTTATTGGCTAATGTAAACTACTGTCCATTACTGCAATTGTTTCTTATTCCATAGTATACTAGATTTTTAAACTAATTAGGATACCTTTAATAATATATGAAGAAGATATTACAAAAGAAATACAACTGAATAATAAAATATAGGATGTTCCATTTGAAAATGACGAGTTATATTCATTTAAAATTGAGTATATTTGATTCGTTTTATTTAACATTCTGTTTAATGAAACTTTAAAAAATGTATGAGAACATAGAGTATAGATATGTTGTACAGAAAAATAAATTCTTAATTTTTACTATTAAAATAATTATAGTAGGCATTTATAAAGCAATGTGTGTATTATGTCTCTCTTTAGAGAAAAAACGGAATAACTTTGCAACGCCGAGGAAAACTAACACAAAATTCATATGTGTGTATAGGTGAATAAAATACAAATGAAAATATATAAAAATATGTAGGTGTTCCATTTAAAAAAAGAGAATAACAGTTGTAGATTTTTAAATTGGCGATATTTCTTTACCTATTAATTTTAGAAAAATAATGTAATGAAGGAAAATGTTGAGAATGAAAATGTGCATCGATGAATACTAAGTTTGTTGTCCATTTGTTTCTTATATACGCAACAAAAGAAAATACACATTTAAGGCACGAAAAATAAAACAATAATTTGTTTGATGTTTCTGACAGATTTGACATTTCATTTGATTTAATTATTATTAGAATTTGTGATCATTTTCTACTCTAGATTGTCTTCCTATTATTCTAATAATAATAAAATCAAATGAAATGTCAAATATGTCACATATGTCAGAAAGACAAGCATAAATATATATATATATATATATATATATATATATATATATATATATATATATATATATATATATATATATATATATATATATATATATATATATATATATATATCATTCAAAACAAAATACCATAGCAATGTCTCGTAAGAAAAAAAGTTTTGTTTCAGATAATAAACTGCCAATTTGTGAAGAATTCTTGTGTGCATCAGTTCCATTTTTGCAACGAACTTTCACTAGTTAATTCATTGATCAAGAATCAGTTATGGAGAGCAGAAGCGAGACCGGGGCACATACAACAATAACAAATTATCAAAAATTTGAAGAAGTGCATATCAAAGAAGAACCATTGGAAGAAATACCCTGGGATCGACAATATGAAAATGTTTTGCAAAGTATAAAGAAAGAAGAATGCATAACTGACAATGATGAGCAAATTGACAAAGTATATGGCGACAATTCAATTACGATAAATAACGATATTCAAAAAGCTAAAATTATTAATACAAACAGACAATATGTAATAAGAGTTTTATAAATAATTACCGCTTGAAAATGCATATGTGTATACATAGTGAAAAAAAAAGATTTCCTCTGCCATATCTGTAATAAATATTTTAGAAAAAAGCATGATTTGCAAGTTCATATAAAAATTCACACAGGAATTAAGGAATATGAATGTACTTTATGTAAAAAATTATTTTTACTAAAGCGTCATTTAAAAGACCATATGAAAATACATAGTGGAATAAGAGATTACAAGTGTACAATATGCAATAAACAATTTGCACATAGAAGTAATATATCGCAACATATGAAAATTCATAGAGATATAAAAGAATATAAGTGTGAAATATGCAATAAACTATTTACACAAAGTAGTACTTTAAACAATCATAAGAAAAGTCACAATGAAACCAGAGCATATAAGTGTTCTACATGTAATAAATCATTTATACTACGTTGTCATTTAAAAGATCATATGACAAGTCATAGTGGAATAAAAAATTATAAATGCACAATATGCAGTAAACTATTTACACGCAGTAATAATTTATGCAAACATATGAAAATTCATAGTGGGTCTAAGGAACATAACTGTTCAGTTTGTGACAAATCGTTTAGACAAAAACATCATCTCACAACTCATATGAACACTCATTGTCGAAAAAATAATTCCACTTGATGTGTATGGTATTGTAACTTCTTTTAACATTTATGACAGTTTTTATAAAACGACGTGCACCATTAAAGTGCTTTTTCATTGTGAATTATAATTTGTTAATTATAAATTGTAAAGTTGTATTTATAGTGTAATATAATGCAATATACAGTGTGAACACTGAAAACTGTGATATTTATTTATTTATTTATTGATATTTGTGAAGCCCACAGTTTCCCAATTAAGGGCTTCCACGTAGTTACAAAAAACTATTAACACAACATGTGCATAGATAACAACAAATTACAAATACAATTTAAAAAAACCTTGTAAACAGCTACAACCTTGACCCTTGACTATAACATTGTGCGCCTGAACTGAAATAATGTCATATTAAAGATATTTAGATGATTATAGGAATGGTTGTATTGGGACATTATTCTGTTCAGTGGCGAAAGTTTGAAGTTATTTGTATTACATTTTTGTATATAAAAAAGAGTCGTGCTCCGTGTGTGAACAGCTGAGGTACGTATAAAAACATAACCTATAATACTTAGATTATCGGTAAGATATAGGCGTTTAACATGGGAAAACAGTTTTTTCAAATATCATCTGTCCCACAAGACTAAAGAGTATCTAAATACTCCTTATTTAATGGATTATTATTGAAATATTTGCAAAAGTTTAATGCAATTTGGCAGTTATCAGTATCACTTATAATTTATTAAGTAAAATAATCATGGAAACGTATTAAGTAGTTGAAATGGTTAGAACGGGGCACCGTAATAATTATTCACAAATCCTGCCCGTCATATTTTTATAATTTTTCTATTTTATTTTGTAAAATGTATTATTAAAAAATCTGATGTGGCCAGCAAATTACCTTCCGTCAGTTCTATGTATTTTGAATAAATGTCATACAGAAAGTTCCTTGTAAAAGATTCTATTTCTTGTACATTACCTTAGGCAGTTGTATGTATTTTATATAAATTCCATACAGAAAGTTTCTAGCAAAAGATCCTATATTTCCAGTAAAATTATAACATAAACAAATTATCAATTGCACTTGACACTGACACCTTCAATTAGAATTTTCTTAATATAGCAGTTGTTTCGAAAGTTATAGCATAGTTGGCTAATATATCATATTTAATTTTTTACCTTTCCTCACCTTAGGCAAGGAAGGTATTGTCTTTGGTCAAAAAATTCGGTGGTGAGTTTTTGATGAATAAGCACGTTTTAGGGTCCCTAGAATACCATACGTACTTCTTACTGTATATAAAAAATAATTTGATGAAACAGGGTGACAATGCTGATAATTTAATAAAATATAGATCACAGACTGTCACGAATTGCGTTGTAGAGTAATGCTGGAAGCTGTACGCTACAACGCCAAACTGGGGAATCACAATATCAAACATCTCCAATTCTACAGACTGCAACTGGAATGCGCGTACGCGAAACGCAAAGTTTTACTACATTAATTACTTAATTATTAGCGTCAAGAGTATAAATTTTAATAGATCAAAATTGAAATTCTTTGAAATTTCGTATAGAAAGCTGTATAATAAGTTCAAAAAAATTTAATCATGTGATTACTTTAAAAAACTAGGATACTGTAAAAATTCGCGAGGACTTCCGAGGACACCTCAAAAAAGAGGACATGTCCTCGTAAACTAGGACGTCTGGTTACCCTACCAAGGAGGAACATTATAACCTTCATTCATTCATTAAATCCTTGTTTATATTTTTTCTTATGTCAAACCGCCAATCTTAAATTCACGTAACATTCCCACATTCACTTGGCGCCTGTGCGCGAGCTGCACTTCATGTTTATTTATTTCTATCATTTATTCCCGCCTCAGACCAAATATAAATTAGACCCCGCATACTACCATTTGTTGTGAAGCAGGAACTTAAATGGGTATGCCGAGCTAGCTAGCGGCGTTCATGAAATGCGGATTGCATTTTCAATAGTATCAAAGTGATGCTGAATAATTTACTGTTCAAACAATATATAACGTGAAACAAAAAGTATATGCCTACACAAAAAAATATAAACCACCACACATAACCTTCCAAAATCACATTCGAACGTACAACAATAATAACAAACTGGCAGGCAATACGATGTGCAAAACAAACGCCTCGTTCCCTCCTGTCCGCAACTAACCCCTCACCGGGAAAGGAACGGCTTCACAACAAACCATTGCGCAGTATAGGGAATGCGGCGTCTAATTTATGTTTGGTCTGAGATTCCCGCCATGTAAACTACTTGATGAACTTATTAGTATTGTGTGGTACACTACTCTAAACTTTTTTTGAATTTAATAATTTTTGCCTACTTAGACCAGAATTCAAATCACTTAATTGAACCGATTTAAGTCAAATACGTTCAGCATCGTAAGATTTGCTTCCTTTTAAAAGTTACCGTTGAAGAATTTAGACGTGTTGGGTGTTCTGCTTATCAGCAAATTTCAGAGTAAATTGTGTTTGAGTTTTTAAGCACTCGTTTATAGGTTTTGACCCACAAGTCATTTAATTTTGGGAATTGGGTATTCTCACAAAAAGTTTCCTGGATTTAAAATCTTTACAACTTTTAACACTTTAGGCCGTCCTCTAACTAAGGTAAATAATTAATTAAGTACAACTCTAATATTAATATTATTCCATTCACTCTTATTACATTTTATAATTCATTGTAAAGTAAGATTTAAAATTTATAAAATA
This sequence comes from Harpalus rubripes, assembly GCA_963082715.1. NCBI lineage: Eukaryota > Metazoa > Arthropoda > Insecta > Coleoptera > Carabidae > Harpalus > Harpalus rubripes. Next base: position 9,083,780 of record OY720466.1, on the reverse strand, counting down.
TAAACTAGTAGCCATTTTGTATTGGGTAGATGACCATGTGCTGATAATGTTCATTCCTTTTAGGCCTGTCTGTTTTTTTCTTCTGTCTTTCGATTTCATCCCGTTTGGGTTTTTTTTTATTTTCTGGAACTTATGGAGTTTCTCGTATGGTTCATGACGTACATTGTTGCGACCATTGCGAGGCATCACTATCATCATCATCCCTCTGATCACCATTGCCGTCCGTCTGCGTGTTATCTGTACCTGCATTTCCTGGTTGACGTGTTGGAGAGGAGTTTCATTATTGGCGTACCAAGCCACGAGGAAAGAGAGGTCCGCCATTTTTGCCGTGCCGTCTGGACTCCACCGCCTCCCCACCACTGTATAAGATAAGCAACAGAACCATTATTCTTTTTTATATTGTTTAGCGATTCATATTTATATATTGTGCATTTTACCATTTGTTGTTTTGCGTTCACCATCAGTGGATAAGACACGTTATATACTGTGGACTATATTTGAATAGTTTAAGAGGTATTGCCGGTATTGGGCTTCCAAAATAAGAAAACGCTACAAGCGGCAGAATTCTGAACTAAACGTAATGTACATAATTGTTTACGTTTGTAACTTTGTCTTTGTTATTGACAAAATACCTATGTGGAATTATTTTATTTTAATAATAATATACAAAATACTGGAAAAATAAAAGGTAAGTTTTTATTTCAATTAAAATTAATAAGTGAATTAGAAGAAATTACATTTATTATAGGTTTATGTCATTATAGAATTTTCATTGTAAATAGAACATACAAATAACCGCTAATATAAAAGGTAAGTTTCTGTTTCAATTAAAATTGGTAAGCAAATTACGAGAAATACAATTTTTAGAGGTTAATGTCGTGTTGAAGTTGTCATCCAAAAAACTACTAAAAATAGAAAAATATGTGCCGTTTATGGCTGTAAATCTACGGCTTAGATTTCATATTTTTCCTAAAAAAAAAGAAAGACTAGTTACCGTAAAGAATAATTTTGGAGAACATGATTTGTGACAAATTAGTAGCGTGGAAAAGACAACTGAAAGTTCAGAATAACATCACCAGTAACATGTTTGTTTGTCTGAAAAGTAACAAAAAGAAATTATAAAAATTATTAATTATTTTCTGTTAACATCATACCTGTTTACGTACAATAAAACTGTGAATACAGTTCAATTCTATCAGATATACTCAAAAATTTTGACTCTGTCGGGTCTAGTAATAAAACTATAAATATCGCAATTATGATAAAGCGGCATATACCTTACTTTCTGCAGTATAATACTGTTTGACATCGACCAATATTTTTGAGCCGCTTTATCCATACACTGAATCTTTCGTCTACCTGGTATGCATAGGAAAGTAGCCTTACAGTCCTTTAACAAATTCTATTTTTATTAGAAATAATCTCTTATGGGAATGAGACCTGTAGTCCAAAAAATGTTCTAAACAATTTGTTGTACAGTGGTTTTGAAATTTCCGTCATGATTTACACGATATTCACTGGATATTGAACTTACTCCAAGATCAATGTATAAGTAAATAAAATTATATGAGATAGCTGTGCTTTTATACTTTACATCCCTTCTACAAATGTACAGTATAAAAGCACAGCTGTCTTTAATGACTACATAGAATACCTAATCTGCTTCTTGGTTTTTAAACCTGGGAGCGGATTTATTTTTTGTATTTAATATTTCTCGCTATTTTAATCATTCCTTCTACAAATGTATAGTTTAAAAGTACAGCTATCTTATATAATTTTATTTACTTATACATTGATCTTGGAGTAAGTTCAATATCCAGTGAATATCGTGTAAATCATGACGGAAATTTCAAAACCACTGTACAACAAATTGTTTAGAACACTTTTGGGACTACAGTTTTCATTCCCATAAGAAATTATTTCTAACAAAAATAGAATTTATGTTAAAGGACTGTAAGGCTACTTTCCTATGCATACCAGGTAGACGAAAGATTCAGTGTATGGATAAAGCGGCTCAAAAATATTGGTCGATGTCAAACAGTATTGTACTGCAGAAAGTAAGGTATATGCCGCTTTATCATAATTGCGATATTTATAGTTTTATTACTAGACTCGACAGAGTAAATTTTTTTGAGTATATGCTTGAAACTTGAAACTGCCACATAAAATTATATGACCACTGTTTATTACTTGCTGACCTTCACCATATTTCTAGATGACACACTACAATTCGCAAATCTACAAATAGTATCTAAATTTACGGAAATAAGCTTGTCCATTATATAAGAAAGAAAGTTAATAAGAGTCTAGACAGATAGAAATAATTACTTAAATGTACAACAAACTATCGCTATAAACTAAATCTACGAGAACTACAAACTAATAACTCAAATATATATAAAATAAAAGTAATTAAAGCAAAATTAATATACAAAAAAACTAATAAGACCTAAACAAAGATATGCCAACCTACAACTACTTACTAATTATACTGATGAAATGAAAATAATAATAAAACTATCACTAAAACTACGGGAAACTATAAACTAAACTTTATTAAAATTAATTTAAAAAAAACACTAATCTAAAGCACAAAATAAATAAAAAACAAAATTACTCTAACAGCAATGCTACACTTATACAGGCCAGCGAAAAGTGTACCTTACGTTTTGATTTTGACATTTGTTGTCAGCGCCATTTCTTAATAATTTGGAAGCTCAAGGCCATTTTGAGAGGTATTTTGTGGTATTGTTATTCCGTCCCAAGGTTAGTATATAGAAAGGTTGCCTCATTCAAAAAGTTACAAGAGCGCAAGCGCCTAATGTGACGTCAGTGGACGACCCGTTCTACCGCGATAATGTAGTGATATACGGGAATCTAATCAAATTAATTGCTTTGATAGACTAAAATAAAATATTTCAATTAAAAGGAATAATGAAATAATAAATAGTATTAATATCTATATAAATATACAGGAAAAAAACTATTACAAAAGTACATTTTCTTTATTGTCTATATAAAAAACAAAAATATTTCAAAAAATAATAACAATTTTTATACTTATAAATTTAATATATGTATAAATGAATGCTATGTTGTAATTTTCTTCATTTTTTTTTTCTTGTAGATTTAGAATGATCATTATAATTTTTTCGTTTTTTTATATTTTCTTGTTCTTGTAAATTATTTAAATATTTTATTCTAATGAACAATCTTTGTCTTAAAAATGCTTTAACTACTTCTTCAGGAGCTAAATCAGGATATGTTTTCAAAATTATATTTGTTAAATTTTCTGTTATTCTTGCTTCTTTTATAAATGATTCACCATGAAATTTTTGAAAATATTTTTCAAAAATTTTAACAGATTTTTTAAAATTAGCACTCGGTTCTATTAAACCTACATAAGACAAGTGTGATATCCAGGTAGGTAAATTGTAATTATGATCGGTATGCAATAAATAGGTGTGCGTTCCTAATTCTGGATACTTATTTTTAAATTTTTTAGCTATCCAACTAGCCAAATAACTCAAACCATCCTCCTCTATTTCATTACTATTAGTATCTGATATACAACTAGAACTAGACACTGATTCAATCTCTTCTTTATTTGTTTGAAATATATCTTCTTCGGACAATGACATTTCAATACCAGCTCGCTTTAGTACATTGGCTGTTACATATTCTTCTTCGGCTACATCTTCAACATTTAGATTTTTTTGAACAACTCCTGGATTTTTCCCCAAAATGATCATTCGGAGCCTGTAAAGCGCATTTAATGGACTGGGATGGTCGTCGAGTCCACCTCTTGTTCTTAATTGAGAAAAAAAGTTCTCTAGTGCATCTTGATTTAATTTATGTGTCAAGATATAATTCATATTAAATTTTAACTTCATTTCCTTCCGTAATTCTTGTAATGATCTAATTGACATGATAATTGCTTTTTGAAATATTTGTAATGATTTTTTATTGCAACATCGCACAAGAAAAATGGTTTCTTTCATTTTATTTAAAATTTCGTCTTGGCATTCAATATGTATTCCATATCCGCACTTAGTCGGAAAATTTGCTGCATGCGGAGTGTACGAATTGAAGATGTCAAACCAAGAATTACATAATTTTATAAAACTGCTTGTATATCTGGTTATTTCAGGATCTCCTACCGAATAATGGTCTAGAGCTGTTGCAGTAGTGTGTGAAAATAGCTCTGCTGCCATACGCACATTTTGTCTTTGGGCTTTTTCACATGTAATGTGTCTTTCACTTATTTTGAAACAAGAACTAACTTCTTTAGTATTTGAAAGTTTCAGGAGATCTTCAAGTGGTTGTTTATTGACAATTTTTTTATCTTCTAACAAAAATCCAGTGTCTAGAAACCAATTGCGAAGTAATTTTAATAAGTGAGGGGCATCAGCAAACACAAATATTTTGTCACCGGTTGCTGGATTTTGAAACCAACACTTGTCTAGTGTCACATCTAGATTTTTCCAAAGACCTAAATTACTTCCCCCGCAATCACTTACACACGCTACCACATGGAAACCAATGTTTTAGAGATTTCAAATAATATTTCGGAAGTCATTTTTTTGTCGAAATCGACGTACACTATCTGCTTCCATTTGCTATACATAGCTTCTTGCCTGCACAACCTGCATTTGTGAATGTGGACCAATAATTTGTTCATGTAGTTGATCATATTCATATAGACTCTTTACTTTTACTTCATCAAATTGTAAAACTATAAGTTTTTCAGCTGTTGTATAGTTTGTAACTGCAACTTCCATTAGACGAAAAACATCAGGTAAAATTCCTTTATTCATGATAACATTCTTTGCCCACCTGTGCAGAGAAGAAATTCCAGGAAGAGGATAATTTAATTTTTGTCGTAGGTATATATAACACCTCTTGCTGAAATATCTAATTGTAAAAGCAGTGGCGATTTCATCAGACGTCCAACATATTTTGGATTTTTTTTTTAAGAATCAAATTGATTTGATTAATAGAAAAACATGTCTTTAATAAATCTATAATTTTGTCATCGGCATTTTCTTCGGATTTTTTTTTATTTGATATATATTTTAACTTCTCAAGTTTTAATTTTTCTCTATCTTGAAGGCGCATTTTATTTTCTAAACAATTTATATGCTCCTACATGTTCATATTTTTGGTTTTTAATTCTTCATTTTCTCGTAATAAATCAGTAATATTAATTCCGGATTCAGGTATCTCTACTTGAATTTCTTCAGACTTTTCAGGAGAAGTTGGCATAGTTGACGATGCCAATATTTATTTATTTTCTAGTGACAACATTTTAGCAACCTCATGCTTATCTTGCCGCTTTTTGTATCTCTCTCCTCTCGCTGTATTAGTCGATGCTGATGTTCCCGGTTCCAAAGAAACATTTGGTGGTAAATTCCGTGTAGGTATAGCTGTTTCCTTGAGAATTTTTTTCCTTGGTAACTGCAATACAACATAAAAATGTAGTTCAAAATGTAATGCACAATTTATTGAATATATATGTACATTTAAAAGTTCAGATTTTAAATCACGAAGAAAATCATCTTCGAGGAAATGTTCGGAACAAATATGGCACGAATTTGGATTCCATTTTCCTTTTGTACGGCATCGCTGAATCCATTTTCTTTTTCTTTTTTCATCTTTTGGAAACCGATGATATGAAATTGAGTTTCCTGCTTTTTTTGTTTTTATCAAACTATTTGTGCAAGTAGCAACAGTGCAACGCATTCCAGGCATCTTCTATTAATAATAAAATATGTATCAATATTTTTCATAATTACGTATTGTAAAAACTTACCTCTTATATATCGATTTACGTTACAAACAAATTATATTAAGTATATTGTCTATAATTCACAGCACAGCTGCCTAAGCTTGGGTCTGCCGTTAACTTCACGATATCCCTACTCCTTCTCCCACTACCGTTTACATTAGTCTTATGGGAATGAGGCAACCTTCTATATACTAACCTTGATTCCGTCCACGGAAAGGTATTAGTAGTACTCGTATTGCGAGACTGACCGTTTTTATCGTCATATTTTGCGCTGCGGCGTATTTGATGCATCAACTGCAATCTACCCTTCTTGCGCTTTCATTTTAACAACGCACCACCTCCACGAACCTTACCCTTCTGCGACGACCAGCCCGTAAAGCTAATGTATCATCGGCCTTCAGCCAAAACTCGCGCTAAACTGCCAACGCCCTACGTTATTACACCACCGTTTATAACCACGTTATATGTATCATCGTTGTGGCAATATAGTACGCACCTTTATTTTAAAATTAGCGATTGTTGTTACCTTCCCGTTCTCCCGCATTCAAGTTTCACGAGGGCTTGTCGCTCAGCCGTTTGTAGGCTCTGTGATAGAGTGACTGGCGCCCTTTCCACCCTTATTTTCAGCGACCTAGATCCACACCGTCTCCACTGTTTAGCTGGCCGGAGCCAAAACCTCGCTCGGGAACTCACTCCTGGACCACAATTTGGTTTTTATAACCCTAAGGACTAGGCTGGCCCTTAGGTTACGTTATAACCTCTTAGAACCTAAACAATATTTAAATATGTTGGATAATTTTGAATTTCTGTATTATTATTTTTTTTAGAATTTATCGCCAGCTAACACATCATTATTATAACATAACTGATTATTCATACATACGTCACACACCACCACAAAATAAATCAGAAAATATCAAATCGAATTAGGACAATACGTTGAGAAGAGAAGAGAGCTCATGGTAATACATAACTATCTCTTTCTTCGAGCCTGCCGTCTTCTTCTGAAGACATGTAGTGCTGGAGGGGAGAATGTGTGTTGGGTGACGCCAATTTCATAAGTCTCCATTCTATATCAAAGCTGGTTGAATTTTCACTCTTCTCGTCAACAGAGGAAAAATATGAAGAATTTAACAATTTGTGGCACAAAAAACGCATCAATCTTTAAATTAAGCAGGTTTTCATCAAAATCGTTTTTTTTTAATTCTACATCAATTCCATCGAACATTCATCAATGACGTCATTTGAAAATGCTCTGAAATTCACCTGTGTGAACTAGCAAGAGAGAACCAGCAAGAGAGTGTTATGTACTCCTACCGTTCAATAAAGTCGTGGCAGTACGTGAACGAAGCAGCGGCTATCAAAATGTTTTGTATTAGAGAGCACTGAAATGTAATTAAACAATTATTTTAAGGTATGGCTGTTGTAGTATTTAAATAAAAATGTATTTAAGATGTTATTTTAATAATGAACTTTACAAATAATGTATCAATAAATGATTAAGCACTATTAACCATAACCATTGCATCCATATTTGTACTATATTTTTGCATAAACAACCCCCTCCCAAACTACTCTCTCATAATAAAATTAACCCTACAAACTGAATAAACTAGTACAAACAAAAACAGATATATGTATAGTTTAGATAAGTAAACAAAACTAACATTTTTACTGCAATATTGTACCACTCTGCATTTTTGCATAACGATAGATAGGGGTAGGGGTGCACACATCTCAAATAAAAATATATTACGACCAGGGCCGTACAAAACACGCAGCCCAAAGTAAATAATTTATAACTTTTTTACTGCAAAATGTACTCTTCTGCATTTTTGCACAAAGATAGGTAAGGGTGCAGTCATTTGATATAAAAATAGGTGACTACCACCAGGACCGTACAAAATAGCAAACACTAAAATGAAACAAGTCATAAATAATAGGAGTATATAACTTTTGTATTGCAAACTGTGTACCTCATTTCTGCTCAAAGTTAAGTAGGGATGCACCCTTTTAAAATAAAAATAGGTGAGTACCACCAGGGCCGTACAAAACAGGGAATACTAGAATGAAACAAGACAAGACATATACCCCAGTATTAAATAATGTATAACTTCTATATTGCAAAATGTACACCCCTGCATTTTTGCACAAAGGTAGGTAGGGACGCACTATTTAAAAATAAAAATAGGTGCGTACCTCCAGGGCCGTACAAAACAGCAACCACTAGAATGAAACAAGATAAGACGTATACCCCAGTATTAAATAATTTATAACTTCTATATTGCAAAATGTACACCCCTGCATTTTTGCACAAAGGTAGGTAGGGATGCACCATTTAAAAATAAAAGTAGGTGAGTACCACCAGGGCCGTACAAAACAGGGAACACTAGAATGAAACAAGATAAGACATATACCCCAGTATTAAATAATTTATAACTTGTGCAGTTTCAGTACCAAAGACTCCCAAGAGCAGGTAACTTAAAAATATTGCAAGCTCGCTTAACTTAAAGACATAATTTGCATGCTGAAGAATAAAGCCATAACTGGTCAATTTTGATGACTTAATTGAGTTGAGCATTTTTCTGTACCACTACACCAGATGGTGTAGTTCGTAGAGTTTAAATATCTAGTCGGAAGTCGAAACTGGAATTGAACAGAAAATAATTGATATCGTTAATGAGTTTTACAACAAGAGGATGCATACTAAAAAATGCCAGAATTCGTCGATTGAGTCATACACGCCTGAATAGAGCGATGTTGTAGAACGCATATGTTCATCGGTTCCGAATTACCTCCATCATTTTGGGCGCAACAGTGGCTATGGTGAATTACCTCCGAATCTTATAGTATCAAGTTAAAGTTTTAACTTAAAGGAGAATAAAAAAGGTAGCTGTAAACAAAACAATACAACCAAGCATAAATGTAATGTTGTAATGTAAGAATAAATATGATTCCTCGTAAATATTATGAAACTTTCTTATGCGAGTAGGCCTATGAATTAATGACCAATTTTCTTATATTTTTTACATAAAAAGCAAAAATAATCTATATGGGGCAGACTATATCTGACTTTAGAAAGAGTACAAGAATAATGTAACCATCTATGGCAGCATTTACATTGAACCCATTTCTGTCCTAAATCATTATCCCTTCCGCAATATAAACAGGTATTGATCATACTATCAGATGTTTCCAAAATTTTGTTTTGTAACTCAAGTCTGTAGTCGTCAGGATTGAAGGGTGTTAAATTTAAATTTTGTATAAGTTTACAAAAGAAGTATATATATATATATATATATATATATATATATATATATATATATATATATATATATATATATATATATATATATATATATATATATATATATATATATATATATATATTCCACAATTATAACCGTCAGTTTGAATAGGATGAGACATTACTTTTGGTGTCAAGTGTATGTTCGAAAATCTTGTATCACCTGAGTACTTTATAAATTCACAAAATATATTCAAATAATATTTTGTTTCTTTTAAACTACTCCCCATGGGATTAATGAAATGAAATGAATTGTTCTCAAAGTTTACAACGCATAAACACCAATGATTGCCATGTATATTTACCGGCATAAAATATATATTATCAGTGATACTTAATTTACAACTGAAAATTTGACGATCCAAAATGTATGTAGCTATTTCCGAATTTACTATACAAATTTTTCTCTTTTGATCGATCGAAAAAATATTAAAGAAGATATCAATTACAAAGTTAGTTACCCAGTTTCGCTCTTGCAAAGAATTAAAATCATGAATATAAATTTCTTTTACTGGACACGGAAGTGTTTTAAATTCTGCAATTTTATATTTTAAACCTGGAACATAAGTATAATGCTTTGGATCTGTAACTAAACCATTGTCATAAAGTAACACCCACGGGACTTCATAAATTTCTTTTGCTTCTTCAGTTAAGTGACTCTTTTTCTCTTCCTCACAATCGTTTACTTGCGTGCTCTGGTGTTTATTCCCATTCTTTGCAACAAAAATATTTGTATCTTCTTCCATCTCCTTGGTACTCTGGATTTCGGTAATTTTGTCTTCTAATACTTTTTTCTTATTTAGTTCCATCAATTCTTTTAAAAATACATGGTCGAAGTGTGTTTTTCTTATATTTATATGTGAAACCTTTTTCTTTTATTCCAAGATTCTTCACACTCCAATTCTGTTTTAATTTTGTTTTCGACTTGTGTATGTTTTTTGCTCGTACAACGAGTATTCTTTATATTTAAATTAATTTCCTTACACAGAGCCAAAACCTTCGCACGAATTTTGCGAATAAATCGGCTGCCTCTTAAATTTGGAAGTCCTTCTAAAATATGATTTTTTACTAGACCAAACCAGTTTTCAACGGGTGCGTTACTGTGTCTATCAATATTAATAGTCCAAAGGGGTGCGTACGGCATATATTTTTTTATTATCGTTTGTAACATTTCAGGACAATAATATTCATTTACAGGAAAAGAATTATTACTATTCCCATCTTGCAGAATTTCGAAGCAATTTTCATAAATTTTTATGGATATTGTGTTAAAAGGACTGGTTTTATAAATAGGCAAATCATCATTTATCATGCCACTTTTTATGTTCATTTCGTACTGTTCCAAATTTTCTAAATATTGATTATGCTCAGTAGTAACAAATAACAACAAATTTTGATAATATTTTTGAAAAGTAGTTGTTTTATGGGTACTTAACAAAGTAAAAGCTAAGCATTCAAACCATGCAATTAAATCTTTCATATTTTTAATATTGAAAGCGGCAGCTAAAATTTCTTTGAGAAATTTTTGCAACTGTTTGTTAGCTGTTATCTTATTTATGTCCGTTGTTATTATTTTTATAAAGTGTGCGCAACATATATATATATATATATATATATATATATATATATATATATATATATATATATATATATATATATATATATATATATATATATATATATATATATATATATATTGGAATAACTGTACCTTGACGAATATTTTCGGACCCAACAGCAACGTCATAGCAATAATTTAGATATGATTTCATATCTGGAAAATTGTTCCAAAATATATTTATCGCATTGATAATAGCAAAACTGAAATCAGTTACTACTTGCGAAAAGGGAGGCCATTTTATATTACTTTTAATAACAAAGGATTTATATTTTGCTAGCCACATACCAATACTAGTAGCATCATGCTGACCATTTATCATTTCAAACAGAGGGAAAATGCGATTATTAAAATTAGTTTCTATAACGCCAACATAATAATAAACTCTTTTTTTTAAATCTTTTGGTTGGCGCACAACCGATCCAGTAGCATCAATATGAACAACAAGAGATTTCTTTACTTTCAATAAAAACTTTAGAATATTTAATTGGTCACAACTATATAATATAACATTGAAAGGATCACAGACAGATTGAATATAATTAGAGTTAAGTTTATCTCGGCGCATTAAAATTAAATCAAAAATATCGTCCCAATGTGGATCATTTATACCTAGACTCTCTGATCTTATTTTTCTGTATACCGCATCAGATTTAATATTTTGTAAGTTTCCCCTTACTACCATGTTTGGTGAGGAATCTAATACACATTTTGTATGATAGTTCGAAGGCTTCATATTTTTTAATTGTTGACGGGCAATTTTTCTTTCAACACCTTTTACATATCGTGTTAATTTTCCAACATGGCAGAAATTAATGGAAGAACTATATACTGTAAGTATTATTTCATCTGATACGTGGCTTAAACATAATTTAAATAATTTGCAACCTTCGTGCGCACAATATCCATATATGTTTATACCGCTTTTAATGTAATCAACATTTTTAAAATTTATCAAACAAGTATTATTTACTTTCTTAAATTTCTCCCTCATTATAAGAGTATAATAACTAGGTTTTAATCTATTATTATGGACCATATTGTTCCATTCCTCAGGTAATATATATGTAGTACCCTCTTTGTAAATGCAACAAGAATATGTGCGGGGAACATCCAGTTCGTCAACATTTTTTGAATCTTTAGGTAAGACTTGTCCGTGAAACAAACTCTTTTCATCTTTTAATTTTTGAAAAACCAATGGTACATCTTCACTTTCGTTTGAAATGATAGAAGCGGGTGAATGAGGTATCACTGTATTAATTTTTGACTCTAAATCAAAAAATAATTGTCGTTTCACAAGGTTTTTACTAGGTGTTTGGAATTCCTCATGTTTTGCATTGACAGTTGAAGAAAACGAATTTTGTGACTCCGGTGTACAATTTGCATGATAGGGAGAATTATTTTGAAAATTTTGAACAATAGGTAGACAGTCATCAATTTCAATTTTTTATTCCGCTTCCACATCATATAAAGTTTGACTCTATTTTTGTTATTATTTTTTATTTTTAAATTAATACAAATTTCTCAAAAAATTGAATCTTTATTTTTATTATACGGGTTGTCCAGAGCTTTAATATCTACCTTAGATATACAAATAGCATTAAATAACAGAAATGTTTTGTTTGGATCAGTATGAAACATGATGAAGACAAATTAATACCAATGTTGTAAAACCTACTCCACCAAATACGAATATTAATTAAGTAATAAGTAGAAAGAAGATAAACTTAATTTCAAAGCAATGAATATAATATAAAATCACAAACAAATAAATCTGTGCGAGAAAAGATAAAAATAAAATCTAATAAAAATGAAACAACAAAAAATCCAGAAAAGGAAAATAGTTACAAAAACAAAATATGAGAAACGGTACGAGACGAGAATATGAATAATAAATACAAACATTACTTGTTAAGTAGAAAGAGGAAATAAACGAACAATTTATAATAAACGAAAAAAAAAATAAATTAGCACTGAAAAGTACTGGTTTTTAAAAATTGTTGCCAATATGACAATGACAATTTAAAAATGTTATATATTCAACTTTTTATAAAAGTTTTTATTATAACATTCACAACCGTGAACACTTCAATCATTAGATACGAAGAAATTATTCGTCAAAATTTTACTCGTACTGGATCTTATATGCGTTTCTCGCGACCAGTAAAAATTCGATTTATTTAAGTTTAATTATTATAAAATAAGACTTACACTTAATATATATTTTTGTTGCAGTTAGATTTAATTTCTATATATTATTTTATTTATTTTTACATAAAATTCAATTAAATAATAGTTCTTTTTATGATTTAAAATCCATATTTTTGTATTTATTTACGAAATATTACGAATTTCAGTAGAATATTGTAATTCTTTATTTTTAAATGCTATTTTCATTATTTTTATACTAAATTCAATGAATTAATAATTATTTTTATGATTTATAAATTATCTTTTTGTAATTATTTACGACATATAACAAATTTTGGTAGACTATTGAAATTTTTTATTTTTGCATATTATTTTATATTAAAATAAATTTTTTTATTATTTGAAAAAAATATTTGTGTAATTTAGGAAGATTTTTAATATTATAATATAAATAAATAAATATATCATCATATTACCCATTGCTGGGTGTGCCAATCTGCTTTGTACGCATATATCGGTATAACAAAAAGCAATATATTGATTTTATATTAAGTATTTATTAATATTGAGTAACTGCTTTTATTTTAAATTACTAATTTTAAACATTTTTTTAATAAAACCTAACAACCTTACGACTTAATTTGTTTATTTTGTTTTAGGATGGAGATCAAGTTGAATTTTAACCGAGCCGACCATGTTACATATATATATATATATATATATATATATATATATATATATATATATATATATATATATATATATATATATATATATATATATATATATCGAGGGTTTTTAAACTTCGGGCAAAAACTTTAAGGGCTTATAGTACCCATCAAACTGAGTAAAAAGAAGCTTGATTAACATAGGTCTGATCTTCAACTGTTGCCGAGAAAAACGAGATGCAGATGTTTGTTTACTAGACAGTGTCCTGTTAGGAGTCCTGTTATTAACCTAAAGTCTTGTTTGCTCATTAGGAGTAAACGTGCCATTCTTTTCTTGGTTGGTTCATTTAGGAAGACCTTCTCCTTCTACTGCCCTGAGTATATATATATATATATATATATATATATATATATATATATATATATATATATATATATATATATATATATATATATATATATATATATATATATATATATATATATATATATATATATATATATATAGGGTTTATAAACTTCGGGCAAAAACTTTAAGGGCTCATAGTACCCATCAAACTGAGTAAAAAGAAACTTAATTAACATAGGTCTGATCTTCAACTGTTGCCGAGAAAAACGAGAAGTCGAAAAACTGTTAAAGTTAGTGTTTGATTTTTTTTGTTTACGTCAGTAAATATATTATAAAAAAAAAACTATAAAATTTTATATGAAACATTTTTCTCAGTTTGTAATAGTTACGAAATTATTTGAAAATTAAATATTGACCAAGGTCGCCACAACATTTAACAGTACAATTTTTTGATTTTTTTAAAGAAAAACCCAAAAACACATCTAAGATGACATCTTAAAGATAAACAAAAAGACTCATTTATTTGAAGTAACTTTTATAGTCTTCGAAATAGCAGAGGTCAACCCCGTAAAAACTAATAAACTATTGAAGTTTGAACCTACGTTGATACAGATTTTTTTTCATTTCGGCCAGTACTATATGCCCTTGAAGTTTTTACCCAAAGTTTAATAACACCTTGTATATATATATATATATATATATATATATATATATATATATATATATATATATATATATATATATATATATATACCGGGTGTCTTATGGACCATAGAAGCTACAATGGAAGAATTATCACGGCTATAAATTAGTAAATTCTGCCCTATTAATTTTAGAACTGTGGTGATATAATTGATTCTTGCCATGAGATAAACGTAAAAGCAAATATACGTCGTTAAGCTTTTTACCTTGCAAGACAAAATATGCAATTCAAATAGTCGTTTTATTTGAATTTAAATGTAAAAATATTACGTTGTATCATATCTTTACGTTATAAATTATTTAATACTGGCGTATATGTCTCACATTAATTCATTTTAGTGTTTGCTGTTTTGTACAGCCATGGTGTTAATCACCTATTTTATTTTAATTTTAAAATGGTGCATCCCTACCTACCTTTGTGCAAAAATACAGAGGTGTACATTTTGCAATAAAGAAGTTACAAATTATTTAATACTGGGGTATAGGTCTTATCTTGTTTCATTCTAGTGGTTGCTGTTTTGTACGGCCCTGGTGGTACTCACCTATTTTTATTTTAAAATGGTGCATCCCTACCTACCTTTGTGCAAAAATGCAGGGGTGTACATTGTGCAATATAAAAGTTATAATTTATTTAATACTGGGGTATATGTCTTATCTTGTTTCATTCTAGAGTTCCCTGTTTTGTACGGCCCTGGTGGTACTCACCTATTTTTATTTTAAAATGGTGCATCCCTACTTACCTTTGTGCAAAAATGCAGGGGTGTACATTTTGCAATATAAAAGTTATAAATTATTTAATACTGGGGTATATGTCTTATCTTGTTTCATTTTAGTGTTCCCTGTTTTGTACGGCCCTGGTGGTACTCACCTATTTTTATGAAATGGTGTATCCCTACCTACCTTTGTGCAAAAATGCAGGGGTGTACATTTTGCAATATAGAAGTTATAAATTATTTAATACTGGGGTATATGTCTTATCTTGTTTCATTCTAGTGTTCCCTGTTTTGTACGGCCCTGGTGGTACTCACCTATTTTTATTTTAAAATGGTGCATCCCTACCTACCTTTGTGCAAAAAAGCAGGGGTGTACATTTTGCAATATAGAAGTTATAAATTATTTAATACTGGGGTATATGTCTTATCTTGTTTCATTCTAGTGTTCCCTGTTTTGTACGGCCCTGGTGGTACTCACCTATTTTTATTTTAAAATGGTGCATCCCTACTTACCTTTGTGCAAAAATGCAGGGGTGTACATTTTGCAATATAAAAGTTATAAATTATTTAATACTGGGGTATATGTCTTATCTTGTTTCATTTTAGTGTTCCCTGTTTTGTACGGCCCTGGTGGTACTCACCTATTTTTATGAAATGGTGTATCCCTACCTACCTTTGTGCAAAAATGCAGGGGTGTACATTTTGCAATATAGAAGTTATAAATTATTTAATACTGGGGTATATGTCTTATCTTGTTTCATTCTAGTGTTCCCTGTTTTGTACGGCCCTGGTGGTACTCACCTATTTTTATTTTAAAATGGTGCATCCCTACCTACCTTTGTGCAAAAAAGCAGGGGTGTACATTTTGCAATATAGAAGTTATAAATTATTTAATACTGGGGTATATGTCTTATCTTGTTTCATTCTAGTGTTCCCTGTTTTGTACGGCCCTGGTGGTACTCACCTATTTTTATTTTAAAATGGTGCATCCCTACCTACCTTTGTGCAAAAATGCAGGGGTGTACATTGTGCAATATAAAAGTTATAATTTATTTAATACTGGGGTATATGTCTTATCTTGTTTCATTCTAGAGTTCCCTGTTTTGTACGGCCCTGGTGGTACTCACCTATTTTTATTTTAAAATGGTGCATCCCTACTTACCTTTGTGCAAAAATGCAGGGGTGTACATTTTGCAATATAAAAGTTATAAATTATTTAATACTGGGGTATATGTCTTATCTTGTTTCATTTTAGTGTTCCCTGTTTTGTACGGCCCTGGTGGTACTCACCTATTTTTATGAAATGGTGTATCCCTACCTACCTTTGTGCAAAAATGCAGGGGTGTACATTTTGCAATATAGAAGTTATAAATTATTTAATACTGGGGTATATGTCTTATCTTGTTTCATTCTAGTGTTCCCTGTTTTGTACGGCCCTGGTGGTACTCACCTATTTTTATTTTAAAATGGTGCATCCCTACCTACCTTTGTGCAAAAAAGCAGGGGTGTACATTTTGCAATATAGAAGTTATAAATTATTTAATACTGGGGTATATGTCTTATCTTGTTTCATTCTAGTGTTCCCTGTTTTGTACGGCCCTGGTGGTACTCACCTATTTTTATTTTAAAATGGTGCATCCCTACTTACCTTTGTGCAAAAATGCAGGGGTGTACATTTTGCAATATAAAAGTTATAAATTATTTAATACTGGGGTATATGTCTTATCTTGTTTCATTTTAGTGTTCCCTGTTTTGTACGGCCCTGGTGGTACTCACCTATTTTTATGAAATGGTGTATCCCTACCTACCTTTGTGCAAAAATGCAGGGGTGTACATTTTGCAATATAGAAGTTATAAATTATTTAATACTGGGGTATATGTCTTATCTTGTTTCATTTTAGTGTTCCCTGTTTTGTACGGCCCTGGTGGTACTCACCTATTTTTATGAAATGGTGTATCCCTACCTACCTTTGTGCAAAAATGCAGGGGTGTACATTTTGCAATATAGAAGTTATAAATTATTTAATACTGGGGTATATGTCTTATCTTGTTTCATTCTAGTGTTCCCTGTTTTGTACGGCCCTGGTGGTACTCACCTATTTTTATTTTAAAATGGTGCATCCCTACCTACCTTTGTGCAAAAAAGCAGGGGTGTACAACTGGGGTATATGTCTTATCTTGTTTCATTCTAGTGTTCCCTGTTTTGTACGGCCCTGGTGGTACTCACCTATTTTTATTTTAAAATTGTGCATCCCTACCTACCTTTGTGCAAAAAAGCAGGGGTGTACAACTGGGGTATATGTCTTATCTTGTTTCATTCTAGTGTTCCCTGTTTTGTACGGCCCTGGTGGTACTCACCTATTTTTATTTTAAAATGGTGCATCCCTACCTACCTTTGTGCAAAAAAGCAGGGGTGTACAACTGGGGTATATGTCTTATCTTGTTTCATTCTAGTGTTCCCTGTTTTGTACGGCACTGGTGGTACTCACCTATTTTTATTTTAAAAGGGTGCATCCCTACTTAACTTTGAGCAGAAATGAGGTACACAGTTTGCAATACAAAAGTTATATACTCCTATTATTTATGACTTGTTTCATTTTAGTGTTTGCTATTTTGTACGGTCCTGGTGGTAGTCACCTATTTTTATATCAAATGACTGCACCCTTACCTATCTTTGTGCAAAAATGCAGAAGGGTACATTTTGCAGTAAAAAAGTTATAAATTATTTACTTTGGGCTGCGTGTTTGTACGGCCCTGGTCGTAATATATTTTTATTTGAGATGTGTGCACCCCTACCCCTATCTATCGTTATGCAAAAATGCAGAGTGGTACAATTTTGCAGTAAAAATGTTAGTTTTGTTTACTTATCTAAACTATACATATATCTGTTTTTGTTTGTACTAGTTTATTCAGTTTGTAGGGTTAATTTTATTATGAGAGAGTAGTTTGGGAGGGGGTTGTTTATGCAAAAATATAGTACAAATATGGATGCAATGGTTATGGTTAATAGTGCTTAATCATTTATTGACACATTATTTGTAAAGTTCATTATTAAAATAACATCTTAAATACATTTTTATTTAAATACTACAACAACCATACCTTAAAATAATTGTTTAATTACATTTCAGTGCTCTCTAATACAAAACATTTTGATAACCGCTGCTTCGTTCACGTACTGCGACGACTTTATTGAACGGTAGGAGTACATAACACTCTCTTGCTGGTTCTCTCTTGCTAGTTTCACACAGGTCTGAAATTCAGCTCTAAATTTTTTGATGAATAAAGAAACTTGCCTTATGCTATTTTGTACATCTTGTGTAAATCAAGGTTTATACTACAGTGCCATCTATGACACAGTAATATAAACTTATGAATATTGCGTTGGTATTTGGGTTGGGATTGGATTTAGGTTGTGGTAGCGTCCGTATAATTATGTGGTGATACAGTTTTGACTTCAGGCTTTGTTAATACTGCGTGTTGATTGTGTTTGGAACGAAATTTGGTAAGTTTGATATATAATCTGGTTTTTAATTCTTCTCTTTTGCTAATATTGAGTCATATATTTCCAGAACTATAAAAGCATCGTCATTCTTAAAGTAGTTCAATGATATACATTTCCAAACATCATACGAATAATTGTATTATCGACGTAAACTTCTTTGTTTCACTTCTCTTTGGGATGACATAGCCGGATATTTATATAGGCTTAGTACATCAACTTTATTTATCGCTTTTCTTTGAAAATTATCTATGTTGTAAGTATATTTACAGTATTATAGTAATATTAAAGATGTTCATTAATCCAGGTATTACGAAAATTTTTGTTGACATTGCAATAAACGCAAATGCAATATCAAAAGTTGTGTAAAATTTGTAGAAACGGTTTGAAAATCAAGAAGGTTACATTCAATATCACAGTTTTCTTTGTTGTCAACAACCATGCTATTTGATCATTTGTTTTGTTTGTTTTTTCTTTGTCAACATACGCCTTTCCGAATTCATAATTGCTTTAACTGTTGAATAGTGTATTGAACGTAAACGTAGTACTTTTGCTAAGTTCACTTTAGAATCAATTAAAATAAGACACATTGTTGAATATCGCGCCAAAATGTATTTTCCGATGGGCGTGGCTCGCTCAGTGAACAAGAAGAAGAGATTCAAGTTGTGATAATGATGTGTGCGTCTTGGCATGATAGAATGTAATTTGTTTTTCAAGGTGTAAATAAAGCACGAAACGTAATAGATCCATTGGCCGCTAGTACGAACAGTGATTAAGGGTGATTATCGGGCATTTGACTATCATTGTTTTATATCTGTTAATCGTTTATAGATTATTTTAGAGAAAAATACTTCAAATAATAGTTACAGGAATACGTGAACGATTGACAGAGATAAAATAATGCTAGTCAAACGCACGCTAATCACCCTTAATCACTTCTTGTTCATACTAGCAACCAATGTGTTTTTATTTGTTAATCCAGTTTACGGACATAACACATGATTCATATTTTTTTATTTAAATGTGTTCAAAGTAATAAAGCCCCACAACAATAATCCTCTTTACAATTCTTTCATTCCACTACTTAAAAGCCATTATTCTGTTGGAATGCTTTGAAAATAATTATGAATTGCAGCATCAAACTTTTATTTGAAGCACTCTTCTACTCTGAAAATTCTAAAAAAGTTCAAAGTCGAACATTGCCAAATGATGTGAGCATGGCACGTGTTCTATTATATTTTTTTGCCAAAATTTGAGACAATGTTCTTTGGTTAATTCCATATTTTCATTCACAACGATACTTAATTATTAACTAAGTTCCGACCAGCATAACTCTTGTAACATAATTTAAAATGATAGATAAATAACTCTTTAAACCAATATCGGCTCGTGCACTAAAACTTTAGTGAGGCAAGGTATCCAGAAAAAAGCCCCGCAGGTGAATTTTGTTTTTCATTCGAAGTCAAATGCCTTACAATTGAAAGTTGCATTTTTTAAGGGATGTGAAGCTGCATGTTTTTCCCCTTTCATGTACAAAAATAAATTGCCAGATCACAGAAAGTTTTAGAAAAGAGATTATATTTAACGGATTGTTGACTTACCTGGATAAATTGCCTACAGTCTAAACAAAGCACGATGTGGCGCGACTATTATACAGGGCTTTCCTTACATTACAACAAAAATTCTAGACAGGTTATATTTATATTTAATGTTCGAATGCAATATGCACTTATGTATTGTGTATTGTACCATATTAATTTTAACTAAACTTTTAAATAAATGTGTTATCTGTCATTTAAATTTTTATTCAGTGTCTACTATTATTAGTGATGAGTTATGGAATACACCCCTTTATTTAATCTCGCGTGCAAGAATGTACAGTAGATGTCGTGAACCTACCTACATAATTTGTCACTACGCGGCGTTGATTGTATTCAGGTACTAGTCACTAGATTATACCAAGTCCCGCAATTGCCGACTAAAACTACCGATGGCGGCGCAAGTGTTGTAGCATACACGTGCTCTGAAAATGGTATTGTGTTATATATAGGATCGCATACAGAAACATTGTTTAACCAACATTCGTTTTGAAGTATAATAACAAATTCATTAAACTTTCTATAAATAGTGTTAGTAATAATTTTTTTCTTCAAGCGTATTATAATATTCATATTATGCTACTGTACACACACTATAGAAGACATTCATTGTCTTACTAGTACAAAAATGTTATTGTTGTACTAGTAAAACAATGTTAGTGTCTTTGTTCACCGCTAGTAGCGGCATTCGTCACAGCAACACAGATTATATTGAAAATTGTAATTTGACAGTTGTATCGTCTTTGTTTTGTAGTGTTCATAGCCAGCTTTGGCAGAAACTGCAAACACTACAATTAAAAAAATCTAAAAAAAATGTCAAAAAATCTTTGAAACACTTGAAGAAAAAATAGTATATGTCATTCGGAGTAGAACGCCCTTTTTGTGTTTTACCCAGCTTGCATAGCCTCGGCTAGTGCCTCGGCCGCAATAGCTGGGTTCCACACAAAAAGACCGCTTTCTACTCCTAATAACATAATATACTATATGTACGTACTTAAATTATAATCACATTACAAAATAATACAATTAATCTAAATTTATTTTCTCAATTATTTCCAGATAACATTCGAAGAAAGATATGTATCTTAGACTTACTTTTAAGGAAATATTTACTTATTTGGAGGCAACAAATTCTTCTCGAAGTTTTATAGAAGGGTGAGAATTGTTGAATCGTGGGTTGTTATTTTTGTGGCGTTAATGAACATAGTGCTACAGACTAATAAAAATTTGGGCTGTGTTTAAACAAGTGCTCTAACGTCACATCCTCATGAGATTAGAAGAACTTTAAATTTACAATTGATTATTTACAAAATGCTCTTGTATAGCTGGCCATAGTGGCCAGTACAAACACATTACAGCTGTCTTAATATTTTGTACAAAATAGTAAAATAGTAGCATATATTATTTAGGGATGTTAAATAAATATGTATTTAAAATTAAAATGGAACTAATGTCAAATATCTTTCAAATTGTTTTAATTACATGTGTAAGAAATATATTGCATGGTACACATAAAATGAGAAGTGTATTATTTTACTCATGAATTGGTCAGGAAATAATACATTACTTTTCATTTTTGTTATCCTCTTATGATTCGTCACTTGTTTTCTAGTTTGTATTTTCCTAAACCAGCCCTCTCTTTTGTCGATAGACTCCATTTTACCAAATTTATTTTGGATGTCACTCTTCCTCTTACTAATTTTTGGGACAGATAATTTCTTACTACCCCGAGAATGACAGCCGTAAACTCAGCAATTGACGTTGTTAATATTTTTTCGTTCTTTGCTCATATTGCAAAGTAATTTACATGTACTTTAAAACAAAAAGACAAACAAGAAACCGGCAAGGAATCCAATGCATTATATATATTTACTGTATAGTTGAATAATAGAATACCATTTTCAAGAGTTGCAAATATCGTCCGCGTGAGGGATTCACGTTAATTTTAGTCTCCAATTGCATCATTTTGATTCCAAATTCAAGCGTCAAATTATCTAGCGAACTGCACTTTTTTCCAAAATATAACACAAATGTCAAGCAACTGTCAAGAAATGATAACTGTCATTTGCCATTTTGGTTCCATAATGTACTTCTCTAACTAACATATTATGATTCATACGTATTACGGTTAGTGAAGTGGACTCTTTCCCGAAATAAAATACAAATACCAATTAACTGTCAAGAAATGATATCTATAATCCACCATTTTGATTCCACAATGTACTTCTCTAACGTACAGTCCATACGTATTGTGGTACTTTATATGATCTAGTGACTATCAGGTACGGTTACGGTCATTATCTAAGATTTTGCCTTCTACCAGTAAAAATAAGTTCAAAAGAAGAAAATGTACGTTCAACCTCACAACTTACTTTGCATATGCATTATTCAATTTTCTTAAAAATATGCAACAAGATATGCAAGCATGCACTGAATATACATTTTGTATATACCGAGAGTTTTTTTTTATCAGTGGTGATAGGCGTATGTCATTACCGTAGTTACATTTACAATGATGGACAGCAATGTATTATCGAGTTTATATATATATATATATATATATATATATATATATATATATATATATATATATATATATATATATATATATATATATATATATATATAGAGTACGTGCACGTCACGTTGACAACTATGTCAAAATCAGCTGATTGGAAGTAAACATGTGCTACTATGTAATTGACAGGTGACATGTTTTTGATATTTGAAGAAATTTATTGTTATACTGTTCATTTTAGGTGCTATATGATTTTAATTTAGTAGATTTGTTATTTAATGTATGTCATACAAAAAATTGCTTTTATAACTAAACGTCAGAATATTTGCCATGCTTTCTAGGCGCTCACTACCTAGCGGCCAAATTTCGAACCGTTACGTGGGGTATTGCTTTTATGATATTCTATTGTTTACGCTGGTTATGAGTAGATTTATGAACGTTTATTGTGTTTTCTTGAAATTTAAAATACTCTGTATTGTGTGCTAGTTTTGAACAATTGCGGAGCAAGCATGCAAAACGAGTTAATTCCAATTTACAAATATTGAAGTAAATCGCAAAGATGTTCTCACTTAAAATCCCTTTGGAATTTAATTAACTTATTTAAGCAGTCTAAATATCCACAATACAATGTATTTTGTTTCAACCATTTTGGCGTAATTTTTTTTAAATATATGGATTTAACACGGTTTGTTTGATCGGTCTTAAAAAATTGTTACATATTTGTATTATTCTTATTTACTTAGTAATTACATTATAAAAATAAAAAACCAATATAACACAGAACAAACGCAATCAAACCAAATACAAATAATATAATAAACGTATGAATGTAAATTTGGTAAATACACTTTTTTGGCCTTTTTAATGTTTGATGTTTATTTACATATCTGTACGTGTCGAAAGCTCACTGGCCTTCATCTTCAGCATCTGTTTTAATACAATTGTTTGTTTACAATTTACAAATAATTGATACATTTTCACGAAAAAGTTTATCTTATTCAGTTTTTTAAATGAAAATAAGCACTTGCCTAAATTATTTTTTCCCACAGGTTGTGGATTTTACATTTTTATTTTGCTTTTTTTGTCGGGTATGTGTGCCCATGAAGTTCCGTCATCACATCAAATAAGTGAAGACCTCCATTTTATACTTAATTAAAAACCTAAAGTAAAATTTTATTTCTTTGTTTATATGACGTTTTATTTACCTGTATGTTATTCGAAGGAAAAATTCATATTTGTTTTTTAAACAATTTTAAACAGAATTACTTGGCAGTTAGAGTTTTTTTAATTTTGAGGTTTTATGGCCGAAGGAATGTGGAAGACTGACTGTTTGAATATATGAACTTGGTCAGCCTAGAGAATTGGTCGCGCGAATTTGAAAAGATTGTTATGATCTGTCTGATGGTTGACACATTGTTTTTCATTCATATTGATATGTAGGCTTTTAAATATTAATCTTTTATTTTTATTTTTTGTTTCAAGATTTTGGGTTTTTTGAAGTCGAAAGTGTGTCCTGTTTCACAATGATGTTTTACTAGAGCACTGTGGTGGAAATTTTTAAAATCACAGTTGTACTTGTGTTGATATATCCGTTTCTTGATTGGTTGGCATGTTTCACCTATGTAAATATTAGGACATCTTTCGCAATTCGCCTGGTAGACAACATCTGTAACATTTTCGATTGGTGTTTTGTCTTTCAGTTTGGAGAAGTGTCTTTGTGGTATTTGGATTATTATTTGCAATTTTTATGTCCGTCCCTTTTAGTATTTGTTCAAGGCCTGCGTATGAATGTAAACGAAATTTATTGACAGATATGTTACTTCATAAAACAATCAGATAAATCAACACAACGGTTGTGCAAGTTATTTAATAAATTATCTGTTATCGCCGTATCTTACTAACACTGAGTACGTTCCGTTCTGCACAATCCCGTTGCGTTAAAATTTCGTTCTACACAAATGTCGGTCTGCACAATTCCCATTCTACACAAAGTTCCCCCACTACCAATGCCATTCCGACCAAACAGCGAATCTCGTTCTGACCAAAGTATGACAAATCGGGAAGGGCCGAATAAAACTGTAGAGTTCCAAACAACGTTTCCTCCTTTTCTTAAACTACATATAAATTATCTATCGCGCTACAGATGGCTCTTTTAGAAGGCATCGAACTTCTCTGTTTTAAATTTACCGGGCACTTAGTTTGACAGTTGAAACATAACAAATATGATACACGTGCATTCATGGAGTGAAAGAAGGAAAATTTGCAAATACAAGATTCGTAATTTACTTAAATAAGAACCAGGTAAAATAAATGAAACAGTATTAATAATTCTTTTATCTATTATCATACTTTTTAATTTTCAGATTCAGATGAAGGAAGAGGAAGAAAAAATAAATTCTTGTTAATGTCCTGGGGTATACGTAAGCGATAATTCTTTTTGATTGTGAATCAGCACATCGAAATATATACCTTGAATTTTTTTCCCCTTTCCTTAAGCTAGATATAACTAGAAATATTGTTAATACAGAGCGTTAAAAAAATGATGAAGATGATGAAATTTTTTACCCTTATTTAACATCCTGTATAAGCACTCATGCCTTTAGTGGCTGGCTTATACAATTGTATCATAATATAAAATTTAACGTAAACAAATGCTAATCAATCTCCATGTAAACGATGTTATGACATGTCACACAAAATTATGAAACGTAAAAATCAAAACTTCAGATCTCTTTTCCAGCATATTGTGCAGGTATAATAACGCTTACGTATACCCCAGGACGGCAGGTATACAAAGTCATAATGTACATAGCTCGTCCTGTATATCTCCTGCCTGAAGTTGGCGCGTATCAACTTCGCGCGCTTACAAATTTAAAAAGTACACTCCGTCCTACAAATTGTAACTAAAAATAAATTATTAAATCGAAATAGGTTTATGGTTTATAGTTATAGTAAGCACTGAAAGAAGTAACGTAATATAATAATTTATAAAAGTTAACGAAAATTTAAAATAATTTAATATTAGTTTTTTGAAATAAAGCACCAAAGAATCAATCAGTCTTATGTGAATCACTTATGATTTGTCATTTGTATACGTATAACATCAATTAAGTATTTTCATTATAAATACGTGGGAATGTATGTAACTGTTCTTAGCATTAATTAATAATATAAATATCTATTAATCTATATATACAATAAAGTTTATAAATACAATATTTGTTGCAAGAAGCTGATATCAATGGAATAAGAGACGGATGTATTACAAGGTTAATATATTGTTTTAAATGGCACAAGTCACATAAAAAATCTGATGTGGCCAAAACATGACCTGTCAATTCCATGTTTGAAATAGCAATGAACTTTAAGTACAGATCACTTCCGGTTGATCGTTCGTAAATAAAATCTAATTTGTTGTTCCAATAAATTGAAAAGTCTGTATACCAAACTTTGGATATTTTATTATGTTTTTCCTCGAAAATCTGTTAAGAGTTCCAAATTAAGTACCACTTCCGGTTCATCATATAGGTATAGTCAAAATCTAATGTTGTTTCAAATTATACACGTGTTTTAAATACCAAATTTGAGAAGTTTTGGATCATGTTTTAATATATTCTTTCAAGAAAATCTGTTTATAGCTTCCTGTAAAGTAGTACTTCCGGTTTATCAATTTTAGAAAATATCTAATATGTCGTTCTCATTAATATAAATGTCTTAAATAGCAAATTTGAAAAGTTTTGGGTTGTATCAATTTATTTTTTACGAAAATCTGTTGAGAGCTTCAAATAAAGTATCACTTCCGGTTTATGAATTTTAGCCAAAATCTAATATGTTGCTTCCCGTTATATAAAAGTCTTAAATAATAAACACACACACACTCACACCTACGGTATGACGGGAGGTAAAAACAATCTTACACATGTCTAACAAAAACATGCTACATGAATTTATTTTTAAAAAATCGGATGTGGCCAGCACATTATCTTCCCTCAGTTATATGAGGCATTTACGAAAATTCTACCAGTGAACTGTTACCGGTAAACAGCTGTTTATTAGGTTATAGCTACCAGAATCGATATTAGAACGCAAGTGGTAAACAGGGTAGATCCATAACCTATAAAAAAATTGAAAATTTGAAATAGGTTAGAAATTTGATATAGTTAATAAACTTTTAACACGCGCGCTTCACTTTGCATCACTACCTTCTTTTTAAAATTAGGGTCTTCATGAATCCGGTAGATAGATCTGGTAGATATTGTACATTTTTCAAACACGGTAACTTTTTATCATGCCTAAATATTTTCTATAAAATCCATACAGAAAATTCCTTTCAAAAGATTCTAAATTTCTTGTATGTACATTACCTTTCGACAGTTGTATGCATTTTATACAAATTCCATACAGAAAGTTTCGAGCAAAAATATCTTATATATCGAGTAAAATTATAACACAAATATACTATGCCTCCTTGATACTATGTCAATTGACACTGACATCTTTCAATCAGAACTTTCTTAATATAGTAGCTGTTTCTAGCATAGCAAGCTAATTTATGAAATATAATTTCTTTATAATTTCATAACTCTTTATCCATTTAATATGAAGTATAAAATGTAGTCAAATCGTATAGAGAATATAATGTTCTTTAATATTTATAATAACATTAAATGTGAAAAAATGATAGTTTTTCAAGAAAAACTGTTAAAATCTTCAAATGAGGGTACTTCCGGTTGACCAATTATAACCAAAATCTAATCAGCTCTTCATATGGATGCAACGAAGAAGAATACGAAAGAATTATAATTTTTGGAATTGTAATATTAGAGTTATCGTAGACGAAAATTTTGTTACACACACATGCACGCGCGCGCGCACACACACACACACACACACACATACACACACACACATATATATATATATATATATATATATATATATATATATATATATATATATATATACATCATCGTAAAAATAGTAAAATCGTATTCTAGGGACCTTATTCATTAAAAACTCACCACCGAATTTTTTGACCAAAGACAATACCTTCCTTACCTAAAGGTGACGGAAGGTAAAATCTTGTCTTACCAATGCTATCTTATGCTGTAGAAAGAAGCTGAAACACTTAAACATATAAAATGAGGACAGCGGACAGCTTATAAAGGAATATCAAGGAAAAATTCTGCTAAAGGAACAGACTAGATATCAATTAATTTCAAAAAAATTTAAGCCAAACTGAGGTAAAATAAGATCTATTGAATGTAGGCTTCTTAATGTTTGTTTTTAGGGTTAAAAATGTAATTTATGCACGAGCGGACAAAAAGTACACCTTTATAATCCAATTTG
Source organism: Harpalus rubripes (assembly GCA_963082715.1). NCBI lineage: Eukaryota > Metazoa > Arthropoda > Insecta > Coleoptera > Carabidae > Harpalus > Harpalus rubripes. The sequence continues at coordinate 9,055,517 of OY720466.1, read as the reverse complement.
CGGGTGTAAAGTATGACGTTTTGGCCCTAGGGCGATTTAATACATCATACAAGCTCTATTTTTTTATTTATTTTAATAAATAATGTTATTGTTACAATTTAAACAATTATTAATATTGATTCTCGGACGTTTATCAGGTTCTTTTGTGTTATTATGAATTTGGCTAGAAGTTGAAGTGAGGCCTCTCTATTACCAACCAAAATTTGGTTATAAATTTTTAATATATTTTCCACTGAATTTTCGATGTAATTTTCAGCAACTGCTGTTGATTTCCAATCACCATGACGTTTCACACTTGCTATCTCTACTCAGGCATCAGCTAACAATGATGCTGAGGAACGTCGAAAACAGTGACCGGTATACAATTTTGCATCCGGTAATTCCAGATATGTTGCAGTTTCCAAAGGTATTTTACCGAAAGTATTTTGCCAACTACTTGTATTGAACATTTCCATTTTTATTAAAAACGAAGACGCGTCTGTGCTCAATTTTGGGTTGGCGTAAAGCAGCATACTTTTTGTATATTTCTAAAAAAAAGCGGTGACTTTTCTTTATTATCTAAAACTGTAAATATACAGTCAATTTTAGTCGATTCTCGCATGTTCACCAACAGTCCGTTTTCTATATTTTGTATGTCATCGATTGTTAGTTCTTCCCGACGACATGCTCCAGCAATTCCAAAAATTGCTACTACCTGTAATTTTTTTCTGTTAATGTAATTCAAAGTTTAAATATAATTATTTACTCACCTTCATTAATAAATATCCATCATCTGGTGTTTCTAAGATGAACTTTTCTTTCTATTTGTGCTTTGCTGAGAATTTTCGACTTTTAAATTACTAATATCGACGTCATCGTTTATAATTATTGTTGCTTTTAACATCGAGGAATGGGAATGTGACCAAACTTTTCATCTTCTTGCATTACACCAACTTTTAAATTCTTCATATAGCTTTTAGTATATCAAATTCAATTTCAGTAATATTTGGTGACGTGCAAAGTAAATGTAGGTTGTTATCTTCCATATTTGTAATAAATTAAAGGAAAGGAAAGAACTACAAATAAATTAAAACTGTAGAGGGTAAAATTTATAATAGTGTTATAACTTGTATCACAGATGGCACTATAGTGTAAAGCTTGATTTACATACTACATTATGCAACGAGAATTCCTGATCCTGGCGAATACTTCTTTTCAAATATTTTCTGTACCGTAAAACTTTATGCGATACATTATACATTGACATTTAGAGTATAAAATGATATATTTTTGTAACGTCTTTAAATTAAGATTCCTTGATCATACCATAAACTCAAAAATTTGGCACTAAAAAAAAATCTGATTTTTATGCTCTTAAATTCAATATAAAATGCATCCTATAAAGTTTATAGGAGAGATAATAGTTGAAAAGATGCTAAGATATTTACTTGTTTTTGATAGTTCCTTGGCAATAATGGAACCGTCAAACGTCGGTCTGTGAAAACCAGAGTTTCTTTGACATTTTTCTGTAGTTCAACTGAATACGACGACCAAACGCGTATTAACCGTATGTTTACAATTGTTAACAATAAATAAAACTCAACGTCACCGAAATTTTTAGAAATATACAAAAGCATGCTGCTTTACGCCAACACAAAACTGAGCACAAACTTTTTTATATAAAAATGGGTATGTTACATCGAAAATTCAGTGGAAAATAAATTAAAAATTACTAACAAACTTTTTGTTTGTCATAGAGAGTCCTCAACTTCTAATAAAATTAAGAATAACAGAGTAAATACAAGTTTTTCAAGAACAGCATGATAAAAGTTCCGAGAATCAATATTATGTCTAAATTGTAACAATAACATTAATAATTCAAAATAAAAATTAGAGCTTTTATGATTTATTAAATCGCCCTAAGGCCAAAAAATCATGCTTTACGCCCGCAAATAGGGTAATAGATATATCATTTTTGGCCTGCTCGATCAAAAATGACATTTTTAACCCTAATAACACACATTAAAACCAACTTTTAATAGATTTGTAGAAAAGAAAATTAGCTCAGTTTGGCTTCAAAATTTTTGAAAATTTACTGATATCTAATATGTTCTTTTAGGAGAATTTTTCCATAGTATTCCTTTATAGGCTGTCCTCATTTTATATGGTTCAGCTTCTTCCCACAGCATAAGATAGCATTGGTAAGTCAAGTTATTTAAAATAAAAATCATGTAGCAATTACATTTTACATTAGACTTATGTATACGTTTGTTTTTTGGCTATCCTTTACGACGTTGTAGGTTGGAGACTTGTATATTATATTAATTGAATGAGTTAATTTAATTTTTATTGCACATGGATTTCCTTAACAATCGTGTTTAGATATCTTATTGGAATTGTTTTGTCAGTATAATTTTACACTTAAACAGTTATATCTCACGTTATATCACTTTGTAATTTAAAATAAAATTAATTTCAAAGTTACTAAAACATAAAAGGGTTTTATTTGTCTTATGCCATTTATAAAAATATATTAACCTTGTAATATCAGCTTCTTGCAACAAATATTATGTCTTTATAAACTTAATTGTATATACAAATTAGGGGATTTTTATATTATTAATTAATTAATTAATACTATGAACATTTAAATACCATTTCCATATATTTATAATATAAAGTTATATTTTTGTAACTTTAAAATTTATTACGTTATGACATCTATCAGTGCTTACTATAAGAATTAACTTATTCTGATTTAAATAATTTGTATTTAGTTACAATTTATAGGACGGAGTGTACTTTTTAAATTTTCAAGCGCGCGAAGTTGATACACGCCAACTTCATGGGCTAGATTTGTACATTCTGAAACAGTGCTTGGCAGACGATGTACAGGGCGATCTGTGTACATGGCTAGACTTGTACGTTATGCCACAGTGTTTGGCAGGAGATTTATAGGGCAATCTATGTACATTATGATGGAGCGTGTGTTCCCCCAGGACATTACAAGAATTTATTTTTTCTTCCTCTTCCTTCATCTGAATCTGAAAATTAAAAAGTATGATAATAGATAAAAGAATTATTAATACTGTTTCATTTATTTTACCTGGTTATTATTTAAATAAATTACGAATCTTGTATCTGCAAATTTTCCTTACTTCTTTCACTCCATGAATGCACATGTATCATATATTTGTCATGTTTCAACTGTCAAACTAAGTGCCCGGTAAATTTAAAACAGAGAAGTTCGATGCCTTCTAAAAGAGCCATCTGTAGCGCGATAGATAATTTATATGTAGTTTAAGAAAAGGAGGAAACGTTGTTTGGAACTCTACAGTTTTATTCGGCCCTTCCCGATTTGTCATACTTTGGTCAGAACGAGATTCGCTGTTTGATCGGAATGGCATTGGTAGTGGGGGGAACTTTGTGTAGAATGGGAATTGTGCAGACCGACATTTGTGTAGAACGAAATTTTAACGCAACGGGATTGTGCAGAACGGAACGTTTCGCTAACACTTAAGCATAGATAGGTATATATTATAAATAGTGCTAAGAATATAGATAAGCAGTTTGAATTGTTACTCTGAAGAGTCTAGTAGTTGCTCTGTATTGTATCTGTTATCACCTGGCTAATAAATGTTTTTAAAAACATATTTTCAAACCTAATTATTATAACTTGTACGTACTCTATAGAGAGTTGTCAGTCATCAAACTGTCATCTTCCAAAATTATGTATGTACAAATCATAACATTGTATAAATCCAATATGAGTCTTCGGCAAGTTTCCGTTTATTTTTTGCTACTTTCAATAAACGACCCAGTCCAGCAATTATTAGAAAAATCAGTAATAACTAGAGGACCACAAGATGCATTAAAAGAAAATCAGAACAAGTAAGGTAATTAATAATAATAAAAAACATTAAATTATACAGTTAAAAGAAAATGACATACCCTTTCGCTATAAAAATAATTTCTGAAATTGACACAAGCCAATTTGATAACTTTGACAACTTCCTAATAGTTGCTGGCCTGGGTCGCTTATTAAAAGTAGCAGCAAATAAATCGGAAACATGCCTTAGACTCATATGGGACTTATACAATGTTATGATCTGTACCTTTTCTTCATACATCAATTTGGAAAATGACAGAACAGTTTGATGACTTTGACAACTCCCTATGTCCAATTTTTTTTTAAATGCGGTAATAAATCGCTGTCTATAATTTTAAATATAACTATGGTAATGACATTCGCCTATATGCACCGATAAAAATAACTCGGTATTCCGAACTCTATTTATAACAAAGAAAATTTATGTTCCAGATAATCGTCAAATTGGGAAGAATTCTTGTATGCATCTGTTCCAATTGTGAAACAAACTTACAATCATTAATTAAATAATGAATCAAGAAGCATCTATGGACACTCGACTGCACACGGTTACCACTGATGTGGAGAACGACGATACAACAACAGTAACAAATTATCCAAAGTTTGAAGAAATTTTTATTAAAGTAGAACCGCTGGAAGAAAATTCTCAAGACTGTGAATCTTCCGAAAAAGATTTGCAAAGTGGAAAGAGGAGAGAATGTATTAGTGATTATGATGAACAGATGGATAAAGCATGCGACATCCCAATTAATATAAATAATGAAAACCGGGAAAATGAAAATACTAAAACAAACAGTTTATGTTGTGCAGTGTGTAATAAGAGTTTTACAATGAAGCAAAGCTTGACAAGGCATATGCAGTTACATGGTGGCGAAAACTTTCAATGTAATATGTGCAATAAATTATTTAAAGTGAGGCGAAATTTGCAAGATCATATAAAAATGCATAAAGATAGTAAAGACTTTGAATGTGGAATATGTAAGAAATTATTTACCCAAAGGAAAAATCTAAAAGTCCATATGAAAATTCATAGTGAAACAAAAGAATATAAATGTAAAATTTGTGATAAACAATTTACACAATATAGCAATCTATACAAACATAATAAAATTCACAGTGGGATTAAAAACTATGAATGTAATATTTGTCATAAACGATTTACTCAAAGTGATAATTTATCCGAACATGTAAAAATTCATAGTGACACAAAAAACTATAGATGTACAATCTGCAATAGACTATTTACAAATAATAGTAATCTATATAAACATATGAAAATTCATAGTGATATAAAAAACTATAAATGTGAAATATGTAATAAACTATTTAGACATAGTAGTTCTCTATACAAACATATGTTAATTCATACTGAAATTAAAAAACATAAATGTTCTCAATGCGGAAGATCATTTAGACTAAGCACTCATCTGAAAAAACATTTGAATATTCATAGCCGTCAAAATAATTCTACAGAGTCACAGTCGGTATTATAAACGTCCAGTCAAATTTAGCTCCATCGCAAATTTAATAAAATAAACATCTTCAAATCAATTTCCATGGTCTTCGCGTCAAGTAGAAAATAAATGATCAAAAATTAAAAGAAAATTTGTAAATTGGACACCTTTCTCGTACCTATCACCCAATATGATCCTCCACCATAACAGAAAATTGAGTAATATGTTAGTTATATTGGAAATAGATAAGAAATAATCATGTTTGAGACGAATTTTTTTTTAAATTGTTATTTTTGAAATATTTTATATTTTTACCATCTATTCATCTACATCACAACTAATGCTTTCTTCTTACGCAGCCAATTACAGAAACTGGTGCGAGAAAGATAGCTATAGGTTTCGTTAAAAATCAAATGCAGTTAAACTAAACACAATTATGACTTTTTAATACTACATATTGCTTCAAAATTAAACGAACTTTCATTTAAAATAATGAAAAAATAGATTGGAGGATCCTATTGCTCAGTCACCTCTCCAGATATTCGAAAATAATTCATGTATCAGGCCTATTCTTTGACTCAGTAGTTAATTTTGAACTGGTTAAAAAATTTATTTAGGCCCGGTATTTTCACTTCCGAATAAAGTTTCGAATAAGTATTCGTTAAATAAATTTATTCTACATATTTATCCAACGAATAATTCGATTGCGTCTTTTCACACATTTTACACAAACAAATAGCTATCTGTCGAATAACTTTAACATTCGTGAATTGGTAGCCTTGCAGAGTGAATTTGTGTCAGTAGAGAAGGATGGAGTATGGCGTAGCCACGTTAAGCAGACAAGGATGAAATGTGTCAACTACTTTTGAATCCGTAGTTGTCAAAATTTTGTTTGACATCTTCAATGTCAATATCATCTATATTCTGCATTTTTAGCCCCGGGAGATTGTAATTGACTGTAATTTAACAAGTGTAACATCTAATGCAGCACTCATATGTTGTAAACGAGATATGTATATTGTAAAATTGTCTTTGTACTTTTTGTATATTTCTTTGAGTTCAAATAAATGTTTGTCAATGTATTCAACGAAAGTATCCAAAATTCGAAAATATTTTGCCAGCGTCAAATGACAGGATCTTTATAATGATTTACTCTTTGAGATCAAATGCGATCCCCAATATGTGATAATAAATTGTTTTCACAATCGGATCTGTCAAAAATTATTTCGTGTATGTGGTTATGTCTGATGGTGTGTGATCGATTTCTCACGTTATTTATTAATTCATAGTTGAAAATATCATAATAATATTTAATATATCTATTTTGTTAATAAATCTGCACTATGTGAAAATGTAATGAACTTACGAATAAACGGTTATTCGCTACCCAAATACCAAATAATTTATTCCGCGAATAACAGATGTTATTCTTTCGAATAAATTTATTTACAAATGAAAAGACGACAAAAATATTTATCCGGAGGATAAATTTATCTAAACCTTTATTCGCAAGTGAAAATACCGGCCCTCAATCAAGTATATCGATATCAAATCAAAATCTATTGGATAATTGTATGAGCCAGTTGTTAAAAATGAACTACCGAGTTATAGAATAGACACGATTATTGGTCGTTCCACCCATAGCGACAGTGTTAAGACGCGTGCGTACTTAGCATTCAAGCAAACAGCAGTGGTGTATCGAAACTTTTGCATAGAGTCAAATGTCAACGAATTTCAGAAGCCAAAGTAACTCCTTAGAAAAACGTAAAAGAGAGCAACTTACTAGGGAACAAGAACATATTTTTAAGAGGAGCAAAAGGACACCAAGATTACCTATAAAACAAAATAAAAACAAAAATACAGAAGATATGGATGCAATAAAAGAAATGATGATTGAACTAAAAACCTATAAAAGATCAACTAAACAAAAATCATTAAGATTTAAAACAGGAAATAAAAATAACACCACTTCCATAGAAAAAATAAAAAAGGATTAGCACATAAAGGAAATGATGTGGGTAGAAGAAAGATAACAAATGAACAAAGAAATCTAGACCTTACGTAAAAAAACAAGAAGAACAGGATAAAAGAAGTAGGATGAATAATATTGTAATTAAAAGATTATAAACACGAGAAAAGAGACCAAAGAGGTAGTAAAAGAATTATTAGAGAAAGAGCTGGAAATGAACTGTGTGATTAAATCCATCAAACAAATAAAAAGTAAGTATAATCAAACAATCCTTATAGCAGAAATAGAGGAAAGTGAAGATAAAATTAAAATAATGCAAAACAAAAACTAACTTAAGGATTAAGAAATATATACAGAGAATGACTGGACAAAAGAAGAGAGAAACATGCATTATGTTATAAGCAAAAGGGCTGCAGAAAAGAGAAAGAATAAGAAAAAGCCGAAAATTTACTATAACTCTTTAGTTACTGACAATAAATATTATGTTTGGAATGCAGAAACAAAAGACCTAGTTGAACAACCCGAGAATGAAGCACAAAACATAGGAAATAATATACATTCAAAAAACTAGAACACAAAAAATTAAAGGAAAATGACTAGGCCGCGGAATTAAAAAATGAATAAAACGAGCAAATAAAATATGTAATAAATATACACGCTCACATAGAGGATACAAATGAAGAAGAGAAAGCTATTTTTACGATGAACTGAGAGAAATATAGAATAATATTCCAGATATAACGTAAAAATAATAATAGGGGATATGAATGCCAAAGTAGGGAAGGAAGAATATTTCAAAGAAATCACTGGTGGTCAAAGTAAACATGACCTCTCTAATGAAAATGGAATAAAACTCATTGAATTCGCATTGGAACTAACTATGAGAATTAGCAGTTTATTTTTCCAAAGGAAAGAAATTTACAAAGGAATTTGGACGCATCTTAGTGGGAATTACTGCAATCAAATTGACCATGTTTTAATTTTAAAAAAACATGCCAATGTAATAAAAGATGTTAAAAGGAAAAAATCTGATGTGGCCAGCACATTACCTTCCGTCAGTTCTATGTATTTTGTATAAATGTGATACAGAAAGTTCCTTGCAAAAGATTATATTTCTTGTACATAACCTTAAGGCAGTTGTATGTCTTTTATACAAATTCCATACAGAAAGTTTCTAACAAAAGATCCTTTATTTCCACTAAAATTATAACATAAACATACTGTCAACTGCACTTGACACTGACACCTTTCAATCAGAATTTTCTTAATGTAGCAGCTGTTTCCAGAGTTATAACAAAGCTGACTAATATATATGATATTTAATTTCTTTATAATTTTTTAACTCTATGTCCATTTAATATGAAGTATAAAATGCATTAAAATCGTATAGAGAATAAATAATTCTTTAATATTTATAATAACATTAAATGTGAAAAAATGATATTTAATACTGTTTTTTCAAGAAAAACTGTTAAAATCTTCAAATGAAGGTACTTCCGGTTGACCAATTATAACCAAAATCTAATCAGCTCTTCACATGGATGTAACGAAAAGGAATATGAAAGAATTATAATTTTTGGAATTGTAGTATTAGAGTTATCGCATTAGAAAATTTTGTCACACACAGACACACACACACACACACACACATACATACACACACACACATACAGGCATCATCGTAAAAATAGTAAAATCGTATTCTAGGGACCCTAAAATGTGCTTATTCAGAAAAAACTCACCACCGAATTTTTTGACCAAAGACAATACCTTCCTTACCTAAAGGTGACGGAAGGTAAAAAGGAGCAGAAACCGACATAGATCACTTCCTAGTAATTGCCAAATTTACACAGAACATTCCCCCAAGTGAGAAATAAAGAAATCTGTAATGAAAAAATACAATATAGATACACATAAGATCGAGACCGAGAAAGAGAAATATGAACAACTCCACTCCGAAATAACTTATAAAATTAAATATTTCAGCGACTGATAAAAAACATGGGAAATAATGGAAACAGCAATAGGGAAAGCGTCGAACCAACTCTTGAAAGTCCCGAAGAATAAAATCATACAGACTTGTTCGATAATGAATGCAGAAATGCATTGATTAACAAAAATAAAGCAAGACTCCCACTAGTACAGGCAGTAAACGAAGGAAATAAACTAAAATATAAAGGAAGAAAGTATAGAATGTTCTATAACTAGTATGGAATAGATACCGCGCGAGCGAAAAGTTTCTGCCGAGCCGTAGGCGAGGTCTACGGTTTTGCGAGTGACGGAAACGCTATTCGCGAGTGAAATAGAGCAACATGACATCTAGCGACACAAATATGAACTAGTACAGGGTAGTAAGTTCCAGCCGAAGTAGCGGTTATGCAAACGCAATGTTTCTGATGAGTTTCTATCGCTTATTCGACAAATTCAACATGAGGAATGAAATTTACGATTTTAGCAACAAAATTTAAAACTTCATCATGTTTTTGTTGCGTTTATGTATGTACATCATTAGCATGCAGAAGTCCAGAAATTAGTTTTTGTAATTTCCCGAAAGCAGGAACCAAAATTCGATGGAAAAGTTTATTAGGGCAGTTTGAAAATGTTGATGGACGAAAGTTGTGAATCCATATATTAAAAATACGAAAACACCGAGCAAAAATACGCGTGTGTGCTCCTTGCATTTTATGAAGCAAGACTATATTTTTCCAGGAATAACTGCATGATAATAATTACTACATGCTTTTTCGTAATGAAATCTGAACTTGTAGACATACCTGGACAAAGAAGACACGCTTACGTGTCTACTAATCTTACAAAGACTGTAAGTGTAAATAATGCGGATCTAAATTCAAAAAAACAAAGGCTTGAATCTCGTAAACTAAAAATTCAAGAGAACGCTTATCTGGTAAAGGACGCGGATATGAATTTTCATGCAATCCCTCAAGAAAAAAATAAAATAAATAACAACTGATATCAACTCCACAGAAAAAAACCCGATTTGGTGAAAAAATAGTTTAGGGATGCAACATGCCAAATTAAAAGTGGTGATATGTAAACTTCAGTATTAGATATCCTAGATTCAAATGAGAAACCGAATTCAGCAACAGGTTTGAAAGACTATGGCATGGCAAACATGTTAGTCAGTATTTTTAAAGAAAACCCTAAAAAAATTTTTTTTTTTGATGAGGCGAATGAATTAGCAAAATTCATTCTTAGATACATTTTTTAAATTTAATATTCACATTATTATTATTATTATTATTATTATTTTCCAACTGAAAGGTCGCAGCGTATAAGAATTGGATAAACAGTCTGGATTTTGGAAACGAAGCACTTACCTTAGTTCGGCCATGTTGCTTCGTCACGCGCTAAGCCACGCCTCTGCTTCACTAGCGAATTACATACGAGATTTAGACTATATTTTCTCTAACACTATTTAAAAAATATATTTTGCTAATCACTTGACATTTTTGCTAAAAATAATAAAATATTATTAGTATGTTACAAACACAATAGTTTTTTACCTTCCGTCACCTTTAGGTAAGGAAGGTATTGTCTTTGGTCAAAAAATTCGGTGGTGAGTTTTTGATGAATAAGCACGTTTTAGGGTCCCTAGAACACGATTTCACTATTTTTACGATGATGTCTGTATGTGTGTGTGTGTGTGTGTGTATGTATGTGTGTGTGTGTGTGTGTGTCTGTGTGTGACAAAATTTTCTAATGCGATAACTCTAATACCACAATTCCAAAAATTATAATTCTTTCGTATTCCTCTTCGTTACATCCATGTGAAGAGCTGATTAGATTTTGGTTGTAATTGGTCAACCGGAAGTACCCTCATTTGAAGATTTTAACAATTTTTCTTGAAAAAACGATGTTAAATATCATTTTTTCACATTTAATGTTATTATAAATATTAAAGAATTATTTATTCTCTATACGATTTGAATGCATTTTATACTTCATATTAAATGGACATAGAGTTGAAAAATTATAAAGAAATTAAATACCATATATATTAGTCAGCTTTGCTATAACTCTGGAAACAGCTGCTACATTAAGAAAATTCTGATTGAAAGGTGTCAGTGTCAAGTGCAGTTGACAGTATGTTTATGTTATAATTTTACTGGAAATATAGGACCTTTTGTTAGAAACTTTCTGTATGGAATTTGTATAAAATACATACAACCGCCTTAAGGTAATGTACAAGAAATATAATCTTTTGCAAGGAACTTTCTGTATGACATTTATACAAAATACATAGAACTGACGGAAGGTAATGTGCTGGCCACATCAGATTTTTTGTTTATACCTTGTTCCATTTAAGCCATTCAGTATTGCGGAGCATAGGGAATACTTTTGATTTCTCTGATTGGCTGAAATTAAAGACAAGAGACAACTTTACCCAATGTAATTTCGGCTTGTTCAGATTTGCGCTGTTGTCAGTGCCATCTACTGAATGGCTTAAATGGAACAGCATAACTTATCAGGCAAAAGCGTCAAAACGCATAAAACAAGGCGTGTAATTAGATTTTGTAATATTTTTTTTTAAATAATTTGACAGTTAAGGCAGTTGAAGTGACAAAATTAAAGAAACGAACGTCAGGCAAAGCTGGCTTGATTTTGAAATCAATTGCGTTTTTCCATGTATTTTAAATGAGTGAATTGAAAAACTAGTGGGCTTTGATATTCTGTAACAGCTTATAGCTACGAACACGAGATACCCTTACGCATTCTCTTTATAGATTTTAAGCAAGCGTACGATTCTGTCAAAAATAGTAAACTCTACAAAATCCGGAGAGAGTTTAAGGTATCGGAAAAACTTATACGACTGACAAAAGGGAAAACAGATGTAAAGTGAGAAGTGGATAGTATTATATCAGATAGCTTTGCTTTAATTTCGACAGAGATACCCGCTATCTCCATTATTATTTAACGCTGTATTATAATGGATGGTGAAAAAAGCAAATATTCATACAAAAGGAACATTATACGGGAAAATGCATCAAATCCTAGCGTATGCGGATGACATCGTCATATTAACAAAAACCAAAAAAGAAATAAAAGAGGTTTTCGCAAGATTAGAAAAAATGAGCAGAGAAGTAGGTTTGACAATAAATGAGATCAAGACCAACTACATGAAACTAAAACACAACTGCTATAACGAAACAACGACTCTAGAACTAAAATCAGACACGGAGAGTAGCTACAAGTGTAAGGAAGTTACATGGTTCACTTAGGGGTAACTTTAACAAATAAGAATAAGGATGAAGTCGAAATAGAAACAAGAATATTGAAGGGATGCAAAAGTTTGGGGGCACTACACGATCTTTTAACATCAAAGAAAATATCTTGGACAACAAAAGTGTGAGTGTATAATCATTGATAAAACCTACAGTACTTTACGGGTGTGAACTATGGACCGTAAAACAAAGAGATAGAAAAAACTCAAAATTTGGAAACGGAATGCCTTAAGGAAAATAAACGGTGGTAAGAAAGAAGATGACTAGTGAGACGTAGAATAAATGAGGAAATAATGAATTTATACGGTGATAGTGTAATAACGGGAATGATTAGACAGTGAGATGGCTAGTACATATAATGCGGTTGCCCTCGGAAAAAATAGGCCGTCCAAAGATAAGATGATTTGATGGTGATAAAAGATATTGAACACTTAAATATAAAAAAAACTGAAAAACAAAAACTGCTTACAAATTTGCAAACAAACCATGGGTCTCAACAACCTGTAGAGCTGATTTATAATTATAATTGATATTTACAAATTATTATGCACATTCAAAATAAATTTTAAAATAATTAATTCATATATAATATTTGACGCTTTAATTTACAAAACCAATATTAATTTTATATTTTTGTAACTTCCATATTTTTTACTTACGGGTGCTTACAGCATCTATTAGTGCTCCTCATAACTGTCAGCCTATTTGAGATTTAGTAATTTGTTTTTATTTAAAATTTGTATTGCGAAGTGTAACTTTTTTTATTGTGAGCGCGCGAAGTCTACCCGCTCCAACCACACAGCAAGACATTTACAGGGCGATCCATGTACAATAGCACTGCAGTGTTCATCTTAAAGTATTCCTAAGTGTAACAGATGGCACTACTTGAAAGCTTAAATTTGTTACAAAGTAGGCGGGACACTAAATTATCAATATTAGCTCGTATACAGAGTATTTAATTTAATCAGTAATAAAAAATAAACTATGAAATTTAAATAATATTTCATTTTACACATGTACAAAATTAAAGTTTATGTGTTTCATTTTTGAGCTTTATAGTTTTATAGAACTAGATCTATAAAGTACATATTTTAAACTGTATTTCTTTGATTACATTTAAGCAAAACTGAAACAATTCCCTGGGATATAGGATGATGTTTTCACGAAAATGAACAGTACTTAAACTTTGGTTGCTTGTGGATTATGTTAATTCATGCATCAGTCGCTGTAATATATTTATTACGACTGTGTTTCCACGAAAAGTAGCACAATCCAGTGATGTACGGCCTTTGTTGTCTCGAGCATGCACATCTGCTCCTTTCTCCAGTAGCATTCGCACTATGTCTAGATTCCACTGCCAGGATGCCCAATGCAGTGGTGTTTTGCCTTCGTTGTCTCGAGCATGCACATTTGCTCCTTTCTCCAGCAGCATCCGTACAATGTCTACATTATCTTGCCAGTACTGAGATGCCCAGTGCAAGGGTGTTTTGCCTTCGCTGTCTCGAACACGCACATCTTCTTCTTTCTCCAGAAGCATTCGCACTATGTCTACATTCCCTTTCTCGGATGCTCTGTGCAGTGGTGTTTTGCCTTCATTGTCTCGAACTTTTAAATCACCGTACTTTAAAAACAACTTCGATACATCTGCTTGATTCTCTTGAATAGTAACATGAATGAGTTTCATATTGTCCACGAATTCCTTTCTTTTTTCAAAACTTATATTATGGAAAATTAATTCGCAGCTTTCACAGCAACCGTACTGTACAAGAAGTTTCATTAATTTTTCTATATACTGAGAATGATTATCAGAAACATTTTGTTGATATATTTCAAGTACAGTTTCTTTCTTGTTATCTGCTTCTACTAAAATTGTATTTTCATGCCAATTATGCCAATATTCTTTTCGAAGTATCCAATGCAAACACACACTGTAATAATCTTTCTTAATTTCATTAAAATAGAGTTTCAAAATTTTCTGACACAATCTGTGAACTTTTATTACTCCGTCATCATAATATTCAATGAATGAGAAGTTTTTCGACAAATATACACACTCATCTACTGTATTTTCTTCTGAATATTCCATTATTTCTTTAATTTCTGTAATATATATATATATATATATATATATATATATATATATATATATATATATATATATATATATATATATATATATATATATATGCGATCTGGATTGAGGTATGCGCATATTCCTAGTAATTTGCTGCTTAGTTCCCGTATCTCTTCCGATTCTGCAAACTCTTGCACAAAAATCTTATCTAAGGATACACACATTGCTGCATATATCGAGTTTTCATACGGGCTCTGACAATGATGAATTTTTGTATTTAACATTTTTGAAATATCTCCCAAAAAGTGATTAGTATCAAAATTTCCTTGTGTGCATGCAGCCATTTTAACCCTTAAATGTCCCGCTATAACTATTAGGCCTAGTGGAACATTGCTTACAAATGTTATCATTTTTGTATATATTTCTTCCTCATTTTCTTCATATCTTTTATTCAAAATTTCTTTAAAAACTTCTAATGATGCTTTTGTTTCCAATTGTCCCAGTGACACTTGGTATACGTCATCATCCCAATCAGCTATATGACTTGTTATCAATAAATAAAAGTTTTTAACTTCTTCTGATGGTTCCTCCGGTGGTTCATATAGCCTTATACTTGCTCTTGATATTCCGTTGTCGAAAATAAACAAACAACGTTTATTTTTAAAATATTTGTAAACTTTCTTCAGGGTTTTGTGAAGACTTTTTAGATTCTCTGTAGTTTCAGCATTAATCCAAAAAGCTTTGTCAATATTTTTAGAATCTTCACAATGCTTCGCAAATTGTACAGATAATTCCGTTTTACCGAAACCTGGCAAGCCGTAAATGACAATCTTTCTCTTCCTTTCTCTGAAAAATAAATTTTCCAATTTGCCTATGTCCTTTTCCCTGCCCTTAAATACTTTGGACTCTCGCGGTAGGTCAAGTTCTTCAAATGATTCTTGTGAAGGGGAATCTAACACTAAATTTCCGCCGATATTAACGCCCCCAATGCTGGCAATTCCAAAGGTGCTCTGACTAACGTTAAGTTGAGGTGCCATCGTTATTTGGTCCTGAAAATTTCAAAAAATATATAAATATCAATTAACACATAAAAGTGACATTAAGTATTTAATGTTCATATACCGAACATAGGAATCTTTCTTTTTGTTTTCTTTTATTGATTTTACATCATTATTGAGGAACTTTTGACAAAAACAACCTTGGGCCTTTCTAGCGTCGTTATTATTAAACATTGCAGACCTTATGAAACTTAAATTTTATCTCCCGTCATGCCGTAGGTAAGGGAGGTAATGTTTTCTGTCCAAAAATTCGATAGTGCGTTTTCAGTAAATAAGCGCGAATTAGGGTCCCCACAAACACGTATTTGCTATTTTTACAATCATTAAACTTCCAAAAATTTATATTTTCCGTAGTTAAGCTTTCTGCATATAAAGAAAGAGTTTATTAAATTTTGGGTAATATTGGACAACTGGAATAGATACTTTACTTGAAACCTATAACCGTTTTTTAATGAAAACTATATTAAAATATAATCTAATAATTTTCAGTTTTAGTATTTAAGACTTTTATATTAAAGGGAACGACATCTTGGAATTTGGCTAAGATTGATAAACCGGAAGTGACTTAGAGCTGTGAATAGATTTTCATGATAAAATATATTATGATACAATCCAAAACTTTAAAAATTTGTTATTTAAAACTTTTATATTAATGAGAACGACATATTAGATTTTTGATAAAATTGATAAACCGGAAATAGTACTTTACTGGAAAATCTAAACAGATTTTCTTGAAAAAATTTATTAAGATATGATCCAAAATTTCTCAAATTGGTATTTAAATCTCGTATATAAGTTGAAACAATCTATTAGATTTTGACTATATATGATAAACTTGAAGTGGTACTTAATTTGGAAATTTTAACAGATTTTCGAAGAAAAACAACAAAATATAATCTAAAATTCCGTATTACAGACTTTTCTATTTATGGACCAACCAATAATTAGATGCTGGCCACATCAGATTTTTAATATTCACATTACTCTCAAATGTTTTAAAACTCCATAAATATTTTTCTAACAAATACTTTTTTAGGCGGCTATTACATAAATAGTTGTTTTACGTATCGTTTGACAACCGTAAAGTGTCACTTTTTTTGACACCTGTCAAAAACAACTTTACGGCCGCATTTACTTTACGGCCGCATTTACTTTACGGCCGCTACAATCACTCGTTTGTTTAAATAGTAAATTCAATACTCCCTAATAGACAAATACATATATTTAGAAATAATTACAATTTAACCTACAATTACAACGAATAGAAACTATTTAAATGAACAAAAACACAAAACTAACTTAAAATATAGACAAGATATTAAACTTAAAATTAGAACATGAATTGAAACCATTTAAATGAACAGACAACAAAACTAACTTAAAATATAGCCAAGATATTAAATTTACAATTATAACATGAATAGAAAATATTTAAATGATACTAATTAATTTATATTTTACTTATTATTAATACTAATATGAAATGTGCAATTAGTGCATTTAGAAAAGTTCATTCCACTTGCAAAGGTAGTGGACAATGCTTGACTGCCAGTTGTTACAGATTTGCAATTGTTCACATCAACCACCAAATTTTCAGTCTCAATTACATTGTTGGTGGTAACAAAGGAAGTTGAAGCTCCATCTCTACCTGTAAGAATTCTGCTTGAAATTTCTCTTTTGCTGTTTATGCAATCTTCCACATAACCCTCCGCCACAGTCGAAGATTTCCAACCGCCATGCCGTTTTAGCATTAAAATATCGCCTCCTGCTTCTACTAAGAGTGAGGCTGAGCTTCTTCTGAAGCAGTGGCCTGTGTAATTGTTGGGGTTCGGCAATTGTAAATATTTTGCAATTAGACTTGGAATTTTTCCAAATGTATGCACTCCTATAACTTGAGTGCTGCACTTTCCTTGGCGATAGTTAACAAAAAACGTTTTGTGGCTTGTATGGGGAGGACGTAGGACTAAATATTGCCTGTATAACTCTAAAGCACTTAATTCTTCGACTATTTCATCGGTTATGGTAAAAATTCTTTTATTTCCTGTTTTTGTCTCTGGGATTGTAATTATCAGCATATCACCTTTATCTTGAATGTCATCCATCGCTATTTTTCGTAACTCCTCTCTCCTGCATGCTCCAGCTAATCCAATTATCAAGCAAACCTTCATGAAAAAGTAAACCATTTAAACTATGTGCATATGTATAAAAAAAATGAATACCTACCTTCCACATGAGATAATTTTCATTCGGCGCTTCTCGCAAGAATTTTATTATTTCACTTCTTGTAAATATCGCCGATTTTTTTTGCTTTGTAGCCCACGTTTTGTTTCTTTAAAAACGCAATGAGTTTTGAAAATTTACTGATATCGATATCCTTTTTTACCATCACGGTTAATTTTATCATAGAATAGCAAGACCACAACGTCGAAGCTTTTAATGATTTAGCTTTCTCCGAAAAAAACGCAAGAAACACATTTTCCGTTAAATTTTTAATTTTATGTAGCTTGCACCATTCTTCAAAAATATCAAATTGTTTAAGATAAATTATATGGGACTTTTCGGGCAATAAATTTAACGTCGCCCTACCCGCAGCTTCATGTATTTCTGGCGGAGTATTAGAGATATCTTCGCTATCTGAACTGCTCATTTTCTTGCTTCTCAGTTAATAACTGTAGATATTTTATCACGAGATACACACGTTTTCACCACGATTTAAAATATTTTGACAGTAAACAACACAACAGTACAAAACAGATTGTTTTGTGAGTTGTCCAGGTGATAGAGCAAAGCACTCTGCAAGTGACATGAATAACCAAATATATGTAATTGTCAGATAACTGTCAGTGTCAAAATTGTGAAATTGATTTTTAAAATAAAGTTTATATCTTTTTGTGATAGTCGCCTAAAAAATGTTGTGTGCACCTCGGTTAAAAGTTCTTTTTTAGCCTCATCTGATTTGCTGGCCTCGGCTTTCGCCTCGGCTGCAATCTACAGATTCGGCCAAAAAAGATCACTTTTACAACCTTGATACACAAATAACTATTATTTTGAGTTTTTGCTATTGTGCATGAATATTATACATCATAGTATTTTGAAATGAATAAAGAAAATATTAGAAATATGTGGTGTGACAATCAAAAAACTCAAAATACCAGAGAAGGTACTGTAACAGAAAATATTTCTGTAAATCATTTCATCATATTTAAATTTATATTATAATTTATAATATTAGTTAAATGTTACAAGATGCACAATACATGGAAATTAAGATTAAAAAGTTGGAAAACTTGAATGATTGGAAAGAAGAAAATTTCTACATATCAGTGTATGATGTTAGCATCTTTCTTTTATATTCGCAATAAATGAACAAGATTCTTCATTGAAAATATACCAGGCTCTAAGTGGAATCAGTTGTACTAGCTCGGAAACGAAAATACACGAAAAATACGAACCATGTGAATTTCTACCTTTAACATTAACATTACATGTACAAAATCTATAATAAATAGACGAATTATTTCAAAAATAAACTTCTATTTCATACAACTGTAAGTATTATACAATTTTCTGCTTCTTATATTATATCTTGTTCAAATATTAACTTAAGAAACACATTTTTATATAATTCATTATTGCAATCAGACGATCATTGTTGGAATTTTATTCATACGATAAGTATCTTTTACAATGGGAAAATATGTATACCTAAAAGAATTTTTCATATTAGTAGAAGGTATCTGTTGAAAAGTTATTTTCTTATACATCAGTTCCTCATATAATCTTCTAGGAAATTTATGAAATTTGATACTTCAATCGATAATTTTGTAAGAATTATTAGATCCCTCACTGCAACACATAATATTTAACGTCTTATCATTCGCATTTATTACAAATATTTTATAAAACATAAATTGCAAAATTATTCTGACATGAAACATAACCTTGCTATGTTTCAATGAGTAACCAATTTTGACATTTTTGTCCGCTGTCGGCGCTGACTACTTTTGTGCACACCGCCTATTGAGCCGATTTGAATATAACTCGCAAATACTTAATCTTTATAATACATTTGAAAATCTTTTGGAAACCATTGACAAAAATGTTGCAAGGAATAATATTAATAATTCCAAGCAATTATTTAAAATTATAACTGATGCATGGAAATCTATAAATCATAAAAAATCATTCATAATTTACTTAATTCGATGCAACAACAAATGCAATCTATAATAAATAATTACTAAAGTATTAAATATGTAACATCGTTTACTTTTTATTCCAGTTAATTTTTATAAAAAATAAATACGATTCTTACACTCGCTCTATTTTTGTCGCACCTCACATATTCAAATAAAGTACTTGTAAAATTTAGTACGATACTTTTGAATTACTTAAGGTCCATCAGGTTTTATGAATATGTCACCTTTACATTATATAAATATATTGAATAATTAAAAATATGGGGGAGTATTTTAAGTTCCGACGGAGTCGCTCTATTTATTTCCGATACAGAATATTTAACCAAATTAAGACTATCCATTATTATTAAATTATTATAAATAAATAGTATGTATTACGTTAAATTATTTATTATAAATTTTAAAATAGCGCCTCTCTGTAGGAGTGTACGAAAAAAATACATTTGTATTTTTCATTCATCGGTAGAGGTTAGAATTTATGTTAGTGTTAGAAATTGTATCATAGATGGCACTGTAGCATAAAGCTTGATCTACATATTATATTATGCAGGTGAACACGCAATCACGTGAATCCGTGACTAAATTATTTTCAAATATTTTCTGTACCGTAAAACTTTATGCGATACATTATACGTTGAATTTTAGAGTTTTATGGGGCGCATTCGTCATAATAATATACTATAAAAGTCAACAATTTTATATTAAATAGAGATATCATTAAGTATATATTTTAAATTAATTCTCTTGATATTGTACCACAAATTATAACAATAAATATAGTAATAAAAATAAAATAAAACACAAACCAATATACTTTCTAATCGATTTCGGTGTTTAATTCACCATCTCAGAGACAATACATATAACGAAAAATTGTCAATATAGATAAATAAGTGAAATATTTGACAAATAACAACAGATGAAATACAACATACAGTGCGTTTCTCGAATAGGGACAGCCCGATTATTTTCCTTATTGTAAGGAGAAGAAAATCATTCAAATTAAAGTTGTAGTATAGATAGTATAGAAAGAGGGACATACATTTGAAGAAAAAAAATAACTTGGGGTTTTTACATTATGACATGAAGAAATGAAGATATATTTTTTTAAATGGGATTCTATATATTTTTAGGTACATTCGATAGAATATTTTTTCTGAATTCAACCATGTAATCATTTTATATTTTTACATTACAAAAATATTGAGTAAAATGTAATTGAAATTTAAATAAATTTTATTATTATCCTTCCTATTGTCTATGGGTCAAACTGACCCATCGTCATGTTAATATTAGATAGTTTTTTGAAACTATTGAAAATTATGGCTTCATATTACATGTAATTCTCAAACATGGTCAACAGTACATTTCTTTTAAATTTTATATCATTCATTACATTTTTTTATCAATAAAGTTAGTAAGTAACATTTGTGGTAGATTGCTCAGTTTGACCCAGTGTTGTTACTCTTATAAATCAACACATAGTAATTGTGATTAGAACCATTATCGTCGTTGGGAACTTCTTATTTTGTGTATTACCGTTTGGTGTATGTAGGGAGTTCAATTTGCTTTCATTTACAATACTACAAGTGAACTTTGGTGCAATAAATATGACTCGGTGTGGTCGGAGCGAAGTTGAACTAGAAGAGTTCTTTTATATGGAAGTGATAGTAGTTGAAGTAGAGGGTTTTGGTGATGTAGAAGATCCTAATAAAGACGATAATCCTAGTACGTATATTTATATCTAAAGTGAGAGATGTTTGTAGGGTGAATTTGGTATTTGTAAGGCAATGAGTCTTCATACTTGCCAGGCCCGTTCGATCGATTTGTATTTCCTATAACAAATTATAAAACCTACACAAACGGTGAATGATGAGATATTTCTACAACTTTAAAATATAGATTTTAAACTTACAAAAGCTGAATATGGTATTCAAATACTCCATCATTTAATAATAGGGGGTTATATCGCCTTTATATAAATAATAACATCTTTAATTCTGAAGGATAACAAAATTACTGGAAATGAGCCAACTTTATTCTCATTCCCAACTAGTTTCGACACCACATGTCTCTTCCTCAACAACACACAACAATTTTACTATTATCAACAAACTGCTAAGAAAACTCATTCCTTGAGGAAGACACATGTGGTGTCAAAACTAGTCGAGAATGAGAATAAAGTTGACTAATTTCCAGTAAATTTGTTAACTTTTATCATCCATTCCAGTCAAGAAATTACCAGATCCCATCTTTAATTCTATTAGGCATTGTATCCATAAGCCTTGCGCATCCTTCTGGCAGAGTATTACCCTATATGTCTTGCAAGGTAGTTTTTACTGTCCACAGTGGATTTTTCCGAAGTTTTTCATATTGTGCCAAAAGTAAAGTGTCTTGGTAGAAGATAAATCTGGAGTAGAAGATGACCTTGATTGAACTTTTATCTCCCGTCATTATTTGGTCCACAGTTTTGTAAGTTTTTAGTCTACATTTAAAGTAGTCGAAAGAATTTTGTAGAAATATCTCAACATTTGTGTAGGTTTTATAATTTGTTGAAAATGGAAGCCGGCCAAACTATTATGAACCAGAGCTCGTACATGGTTGAGTAAAATGTATTCATTTGCTTAAAAAATACTAAATCGAGAAGTTTGATTTATTTAGATTCCTGACACTTTCCTTTGGTCCAACATTTAAACCATCAAACAAATATTACAAGTGAAAATGATTGAAATATGAATATATCATTTGAACAGAAAGTTCCTACGTAAGATACAAATCTTCTATTTGTAAAGCAATTTTTTTGAATAAAATTAATAAATTATTATTCTTACAAAAATTTTGTGATAACTGTTGGAATTTTATCAAATAGTGGTTAAATCGTAAACATGTAAAATGTTCACAAAACCTTTAAGTTATCAATTGAGTGTAATTATAGTCTTTATTTATTTGTTTTTGAGTGTATTATGTTCTCATGTTCTCTTTTCTTTTATTTATTGGACTAGCTGTCATTTTTGACAATTCAGTTGAATGAAGACGTATGTATACTATTATTTTCTTTTAACCAAATTAAAGCACACTAGATTATCGACAATCCATACGTTAAACCATCGGTGGACATGCGTTGAACTAACTTTTGCAGTGACATCTAGTGATAGGTAGCCTAAATTGGTCACGCCCACATATTCGGTTTTTGAATGATTCGGGCAAAGAGCTTTCTAGTGATGCGCGATTCTGTCAATGCACTTTCGTGCAATGAGCGATTCTGGTTTTGAATATTCGGGATTTGAATGATTCGGTGCATTTATTTTCTGGTGTAGAATATTCGGGGTTTGAATGATTCTGTGCATGAATATTCTGGTTTTGAATATTCGGACGTTGAGTATGCACCCCAATTGAGCTATAAGGCCCCTGTGAGTTCCGTGAATCTTTCACATGTCGCATACACGTTGTACACAAGAACATTTTCCCACATGGAGTATTGTTAATCGCACAATACCGCGACAGCATCCGAAGTCGTGAATAAAGCACTACTGCGGATGCTGTCGTGATGTGTGATTAACAATACTCCATGTGAGAGAATGTTATCGTGCACAACGTGTATGCGACATGTGAAAAATTCACGGAACTCACAAGAGTCTTATAGCTCAATTGGTAGAGTGTCCGACTAGAGATTAAAAGGCTCTGGGTTCATATTCCAATGAGATCCATGATGTTTTCACAAATCCGTCTTCGTTATTTATGTATTTTAATGTCCAAATTAGGTTTGTATACAAAATATCTGTTATTACTATAGAAGTAAATAATATTTATGTACCAAGTGAGTAAAGTATATCTTTTTTTCACGAGAAGGAAAATTTGCCGAACGAGCTGAAGGCGAATGCGCAAATCCTTCGAGTGGAAAAAAGGTATAATTTACTCACGAGTTGCATATAATTTTTTTTACGTCTGCAATGGAAGCTTGAAAAAAAGTGCCGTAGCATTTCATTATTCCACACCGCAGCGTTAAAAAAGTGCACTTTTTTCACACTTTAATATATTAAAAAAGGCATACTTTATAAACCCATTTTAATGAAAAAAGTGTACTTTTTTTAACAGACCTAACATTAAAAGTCGAAACGTCGGCCAGGAAATATATAAATAATTTATTTAAGACTAGGTGTTCGATTATTTCCCATTCTTTCAAATATACAAGGAATATTTAAAAAATATTAAACAATTATAATTTTTTTCTTATTTATACTGCTGCTCTTGGATCCGTTTTGTTAATAAATCCACCCTCAGTTGAATTGATTGTCCCCACCAGATGTCTCAGTATTCACTCAAAATGTGAATAGTAGTGTTTAAAATTTTTCACAAACTAATTTAAATTTGTTTAGTTTGTGATTTTAAAAAAATGAATATTGGCAACAGTTATTTCGTAAGATATTTGCGGATCCCTTAGACTTAGCTCGCGGACCTCCGGTTGAGAAACATTGCTTTAGAGAATAGACCCAAACTTAAAAGGGGTACGTACGAGAAATGATCTGGCCACACTGGGAAGAAACAAAAGCAACTTTACTCTATGCTGTTTTGTGAAAATACAATACACGTCTCTGCCAGGGTTTTGTGGACGATCCACTGACGTGAAGGAGGAATAATTTGCGGAGATGTGTCCTCGCTGTCCTAGTAAATGCTGTGCGGTGGGCCGCGATATAAATAGCACCGATTCATTTTTATTGTTTGATACAATGCCCACAACAGGCGTACGCCCATGTACAGCGTAAGGTAAAACTGGGGTGTATACTCAACGCCAGAATATTCATCGTATCGTACATCTATACGCAATTATATATCGAGGTAAACGTTAAAATATAGTTGACATATATGACTGCGAGATTTCACTAAAAATCTATCAACTTTCAACTTGTTACATAACTACCCCTATTTTTTAACGACGAATTCATTTAAATAAAAAATGGGCGGGTTCCATTACAAAAATTGAGTTTTATGAACTTCAACTTTACGTTCACGTAGAAATTACAATTTTCAAAAACTATCGATTATTAATTTATATAATTGTAAACAAAAGTTTTCTTTATAAAACTGGTTTTACATATTATAGAAATTCGTTTCCATTCTCGAGATCTAGAGTGATAAAAAGTAGCCGTTATTAGTAAAAAATTAAAAAAGTTTAATTACGCCGGAAGTGGTCGATCATGATTAATTTTTTATGGTTTCATATGTAAAATTTTCTGCTGAATTCAACGGTAAGATAAAAAAATATAGCATTTCATTTAAAACTTAGTGCCATATGGCGGCGTACGAGAAATGTTAAAAAGAATGGGAGCGTTTGGGCAAAGCTTATCATAGATGGCAGCAACGGACTAGCGTACTACGCCCGGGAATATTTGAATTGGTATTATCAAAGTTGTAACTTTATACCATGTGAACTATTCAATATATATTGTGTATTTAGCTAATAAATAATATTAATTTGAATAAATATATTATTGTTGAATATTTCTTTTATATATCTTTTCAGATTAATTAGTTTGTAATAGTTCATTTTGCACCTTCGTTCGTTTATGTACAAACTTTTGTTGTGAGGTTATTTAAAATTTTTGAGAATGAAACGCTCAAAACTGCATTAAGATGCCGTGGTGCGAGTGTAAGAGGAAGAAAAAGTGATTTAATTAAGAGGCAGGTCATTTTGCTTTGACTATGTAAGGTGAAATTTAATTGATTTTTTTTTGTTTTGTTTGTTTGTTTTGTACTTCGGGGAAAATATTATTGGGACTGCATCTCTTCTCAAAATTCTCCTCGTATTACGCATTCCTAAAAATTTGATTTACAAATAATTAACATAAACAAGTTTTAGATATATATAAGCTTCACGAAAATCTTATCAGTATCATAAACGTTCTGTGAGGAAATCCATTTTCTCAAAATACTAAGAGGAAACAAATGTCGAGTTTAAAGCATATTTTTAAAATTTTGATTCGTCTAACCATAACTTTCTTTCTATTTAATCTTTCGGCAAACGATGGAAGTTTGTTTTCCTTTTACGAACACAACAGGAACGCATTTTTATTTAAGTACCTAACCCTGTTACTTATGTTGGCGCGAACTGTCAGTTTTCTTAACAAATTCTGCAAATTTAGTTACACTTTATGCTAGCGCGCTATAGTACGTGTACGTATTTCACTACATACTTCAGGCACCTTCAGGAAAATACGCTAGTCCAGTGCTGCCATTAATTCGCACAATAGCCACCAAATACTCCCATTTAAATAAAAAGTAAAATGTTTATGCTGAAAATTAAAATTTATCAAAATAAATGGAGTATATTCATCAGTTATTTATAAATTATGTTAATATGATAGATTTGATGTAATAACCTATTTTTTTATTTTAGATAATTCGATCATAAGGAAAATATTTAGGCTATTTATCTTGTGATGATTTCTTTCCAATTATTATTACAACCCGATACGCAACGTATAGTACCCGTCATAATTACTATTATTAATTACATTCCAATGAAGAAACAAATACTAACCAACAAAACTAATCGAAGTCAAGGTCAAGTGCATCCGGAATTAATGGCAGCACTGGACTAGCGTATTTTCTGGAAGTGCGTAGTGAAATACGTACACGTAGTATAGCGCGCTACCATAAAGTGTAACTAAATTTGCAGAATTTGTTAAGAAAATTGATAGTTCGCGTTCGCGCCAACACTAGCAACGGGGTTAGGTCCATAAATAAAAATGCGTTCTGGTGTGTTTGTAAAAGTAAAACAAACTTGCATCCTTTGCCAAAAGATAAAATAGAAAGAAAGTCATGGTTAGACGAATTAAAATTTAAAAAATATGCTCCAAACTCGACATTTGTTTGCTCTCAGCATTTTGAGAAAATAGATTTCCTCGCAGAAAGTTATGATACTGGTAAGATTTTCGTGAAGCTTATAATATCTAAAACTTGTTTATGATAATTATTTGTAAATCAAATTTTTAGAAATGCGTAAAAAATTCAAATAAATTTCACCTTACATAGTCAAAACAAAATGACCTGCCTCTCAATTAAATCACTTTTTCTTCCTCTTACATTCGCACCACGGCATCTTAATACAGTTTTCAGCGTTTCTAATTTCCACAAATTATAATTATCTTTATCTGACATTCTCAAAATTTTTAAATAACCTCGCAACAAAAGTTTGTACATAAACGAACGAAGGTGCAAAATGAACTATTACAAACCAATTAAACTGAAAAGATAATATTCAATAATATATTTTTCCAAATTAATATTATTTATGAACTAAGTACACAAAAAATATTGAATAGTTCACGTTATAAAGTTACAACTTTGATGATACCAATTCAAATATTACCGGGCGTAGTATGCTAGTCCGCTGCTGCCATCTACGATAAGCTTTGCCCAAACGCTCCCATTTGTCGGGTGCAAAAGTATTGATTTACACCTGAATAATATTATTGTATTTATTTAAATTTTTATTCGCTACT
>OY720466.1:8995650-9025650 GCA_963082715.1 Harpalus rubripes | reverse complement strand
AAATATCGGATCTTTCGCTATAAATTCTATGGAATTTGCATAAAATATATGCAACTGCCGGAAGGTAAAGTACAAGAAATATAATCTTTAGCAATAAGGAAATTTCTGTATGAAATTTGTACAAAATACATAGAACTGACGGAAGGTAATGTGCTGGCCACATCAGATTTTTTTCAATAACCTTACGTACAAGTATACGGTAATAGGGTCGTGACCGACAGAGGTCTTTAACATGTAAAATCAGACTTTCATAATTTCCTGCTTCCCTAATTATTTTAGGTGAAAAATGCTTCAAATAAAAGTTGTAGAGCATAAAATTCTGCATATGAATCAATAAGCATTTTGTAATTGTAACAAAAATTCGATATTTGTTAATTATTTTGTCTCAATTCCATGGTTTCATCTATATTTCTGAGATGATTTTCGACATTTTCATATCGTTATAAAACAAAAATTAATTTTACTTATTAATTCGAATGCAGACTTTTATGCTCTACATCTTTTATTTGAAGCTTTTTTACTAATATAATTAGAGAATCAGGAATTGTTTAAGTCCTGTGTATCCTCCTATATATGTATAATATCAATTTTATGTACGGTGAGGGCGCCCGTCAAAAAAATCAGACCGGCCCGATATAAGCCACAATTGAGACCCGGCCCGGCTCGAGCCCATCACACTTGTAGCTCGGCCCGACCCAAGCCCATCACAATTTAGGTCCGACCCGTCTTGAGCCCGTCACAGTGATAATCACGAAAATTTGGCCCGCCCCGGCCAGTATCTACCATCCCATTAATAATAGATGGAGTCTAAGGTTAAATTTAACTAAAATTATTATAATTACCCCTTAACCTTAAAATTAACTTTAACAAAAACGTATTTCGAAAACTAAGTTCTCATCATCAGTAGTACAACAAGTGAAAGTTAAACAGAGTAGTCAAGATTACTCAACATGTCAACCATGCCATGGCAATTTTAAGGTTAAGGGTCCCATTAAAAAATATTACTTTATATTATTATAGTTTGAGAACCACTGGTTAAAAAATTCTTTTCTTCAATAAGTGATGTCCCCCTTCATCTAGTTCAGGGCTGGGGAACGTCCGGCCCGCCTAGTAGTTTAGACAGGCCCGCGGGCGGGACTTGAAATTCAAAAAATTGTACAATTTTTTTCCATAGCAAAATAAATTTATATTAACTGAATAATACTCGTAATGTAAATTTTGATAAAATTAAAATATGTATACTATATTATATTCAGTTACAAAGCTACGTACCACTGCTTGAGTTCTATAAACGTTATATAAGTAATAATGATTATCCCACTTCATGGAGACATGCATTGAAATATGCATCTATGTTCGGAACAACTTATTGCTGTGAGCAGTTTTTTTCAAAACTCACCATCGCAAAAAATCGACTACGCTCCATGTTGACCGATACAAACCTGGAAAATCAGTTGCGAGTAGCAACGTCAAATATATCAACTGATATCACATGAATTACCAAAATGAAGCAGTTCCAACCCTCTCATTAGGGGTGATGGATTCTAGACATTAATTTAGGAAGGAGTGGCAATAATTTAATTGTTTAATATGTAAACATGTTTGTACACAAATAAAAAGCTAAGGTTACATTATCATTTTAAAAAACCGGGGGGGGGGGGTGTTATATTTTGAATGGCCCGCGAATGATGTTGTGAATGTTCAAATGGCCCGTGACAGAAAAAAGGTTCCCCACCCCTGATTCTAGTTATTTTAGATAAAGAATGCTTCGAATAAAGGTTGTAAAGCTTTAGATTCTGCATCTGAATCAATACGCAAAATTAATTGTAACGGCAGAATAAGGTATGAAAATGTCGAAAATAAAATAAATAAATATATCATCACGGTTTATTATCCATTGCTGGGTGTGCCAATCTGTTTTGTACACAGATATCGGTATATTTGCACCGTGCGGGCGCTTAACAGGCGTCGCCTCACGGGCACGCTCTGTTGGCATGGAGAGTGCACCACAGGGGTCAATTCTGTGCCATTTAAAATTCTAAATATTTGGCGTTGGTCGGGATCGAACCCAGTTTTCCAGATTCGCGACCTGACACTCAGGCATGAGGCCACGAAAATATCGAAAATCAATCAAAAAAGAGTGATAGCCATGGAACTGAAACAGATATACATATTAACAAATGCTTTACGTTTTACCTGACAAGTTAGGTTGATATATATTTATTAGGTATTATTCGTAACATCTGTTCAAGTAAACAATTATTTATTAATTTAAATAAATAATTCTTCACTTTAACGGAAATTACAAATAATAAAAATTAAAATAAGCAAGACAGATAAAACGCTAACATTTGTTCATTTTTAGATTCATGGCTGTCGTTATTTTTGGGGTAATTTTCGACATTTTCGTATGTAATTTCTGCCATTATAGAGCTTGCAAAAATAATTTTACTTGTTGATTCAGATGTAGAATTTTATGCTTTATTTGAAGCTTTTTTACTTTAAATAATTAGGGTAGCGGGAAATTACAAAAGTATGATTTTACATGTTAAAGTCCTATGTTCCGGGGTCGCGGTCACCAACCTGTATATATATATATATATATATATATATATATATATATATATATATATATATATATATATATATATATATATATATACAGCGTGGAAACAAACTTAATGTCATAAATTTAAGGGTGAGTAGTATGACATGTGTATATTACGAAATTGAAATAATTTTTTTAATATTCGAAAAACGAAAATTCGACTTTTCTTAAGGAAACTTTTTTTTACTGCTGTTTTAATTCATATTTCAATGAAAATATGTTTATCAAAAATACATTAAAAATTAGTTGTATTATTAATAATTAAATTAAATTATTCTTAGTAATTAAATTAAATACCATTTGCACCGGAAATAATTGTGTAATAGGTACATAAAATATTTCATTATTGTCGGAAGTGTTAGTGACAAGTGATTTTTGCTGTGCTCTTGTTAAAAAAATGTATTCTAATTCTGAATTAGTGAATATGTTGTTGATTTATGTCACAGATATTATTTTGCGTAAGATTATTTTTATTAAATTTATTATGTTTTGTCTCTAATTACCTATTTAGGTACGTAACCGATGCTGTTGGATAAGAGCTACATTTAATGATACTGGTATTAACTTATTTTATTTCAGTTTATTTCTAGATTTCAGTGTGAGAACATTGATATTATAGTGATTCAGGTGAGAGAGTTAATCTAGCGTGTGTATGATTGTGGGTGTGCGTGTGAGCAGTACTGGGTACTGTAGTGGCCGCATCGTGTGAACCCGAGGGTCGCCAACGGTAGCAGCAGGGAAGGCTGTAGTGACCCACATCTGGTGTCGCCAACGACAGCAGCAGTTAGGGCTGTAGTGATCTGATCCAGTTGGTTAAGAGGAATGTCTCCGGATTACCACCGAAGCGGCAGTGGTTCCGTAGTGGCCGCTCGTGTGAACCCGAGGGTCGCCAGCGTAGCAGCAGGGAAGGCTGTAGTGACCCACATCTGTGGTCGCCAGCGTAGCAGCAGTTAGGGCTGTAGTGATCTGAGCCAGTTGGTTAAGAGGATTGTCTCCGGATCACCACCGAAGCGGCAGAGGGTCCGTAGTAACTAGCGGTACTGCCCGTAGTTGCCAACATGTGTGTACGATGTGTGAATGCCTGAACCTTTTTTAAATGATTGCCTCCTCACTGAGTATTTCTCATGTGTTAATTCTTTTACAGAAATAATCACGGCGTGAAGGATTCCGCTTGACCGGGTTCGGCCAGGCGACGGTCATCTAGATTTGTTATTATTTTTGTATTAATACTGTATATACCAGTTTGGGTGATAAATGTGTTTTAATATTCTAATTTTCAGCGCTAACATTTAATCGTCATTTATAACATTTATAGTGAAGTGGAACAAAACGCGGTTTTAGCAGCAGGTCTGTATGCCGAACGGTATCCTGGAAGACGCCAGCTTGATCGCAGGATGTTCAGCACGGTGACAACGTCTTCGTGACACAGGCAATTTAAGAAGAAATAATGGACGAGATGGCGGCGGTCGCAGACTACACCACAACATTGAAGATGAAGTCTTAGACTTGAGGCATGCTAACCCGGAAATTAGTAGCAGAGGAGTGTCTCGTTTTATAGGAGAAATGTCTCACACGAGTGTTTTGAAAATTTTGTTTATTATCATCCATACCATTTTCAACGTGTTCAAGGATTAATGCCTGCTGACCACCAAGCAAGAACGATATTTTGTCAGTGGATTGTGTAACAACATGCTGCAAATTTTAATTTTACTTCACTTATAATATTTAGTGACGAAGCAATTTTCACACGTGACTGTGTCCATAATTTCCACAACATGCATTATTGGGCTCAAGAAAATCCACATGTTGTAGTAAGAAGTAGTTTGCAACACAGATTTTCATTAAATGTTTGGGCTGGTATCTTAAATGGAAATTTGCTTGGACCATACATACTGCCCAACAGATTAAATGGTGACCAGTATTTGGAATTTTTACAAAATGTTCTACCAGTATTATTAGAAGATGTTCCATTACTCCATCGTCAACATGCATGGTTTCAACATGATGGTGCTCCACCTCATTTTTCAAGAAATGTGCGGCAGCATTTAAATAATACCTATGGGAACAGGTGGATTGGCTGTGGAGGTCCTGTATCATGGCCACCTGACCTCAATCCCTTACATTTTTATCTGTGGGGTCATTTGAAGTCCTTGGTGTATGATAATCAAAACCCCCCTGAAACTGTTGAAGAATTGAGGATGCGGATTCAAAACTGTGCTGAAATTATTAAACAAGAAAATCATATGAACCTGGCACGCAGTGCATTGTGTGTAGCTGTGGAAGGTGACAATTTTGAACAATATTTATGAGTTTTGTGTTTATTCTAGAATTGATTTTTTTCATATTACTATTGTTACATGAAAAGTTTTTAGTATTGTTGCTATTTATCAGTTAATCCATTCTGTTTTCTTCTTTATAAAAAAAATTCTGCGAAGTATTAATATTAATCTTTGATATTATTAATATTAATCTTTGATATGGTTCATTGAACTTTCAAAATAAATTACGTTAGAAATAATTAAGATTTGATTATACAGAAACATTACGTAAATGAATTAAATTAATTTCAAGTATTAAAGGTGTCAGTGGTCCAGGGGTACCAAAAATGTTAGTTTAATGAGAATTACCCTGAAATATG
The DNA here is from genome assembly GCA_963082715.1 of Harpalus rubripes. Lineage (NCBI taxonomy): Eukaryota > Metazoa > Arthropoda > Insecta > Coleoptera > Carabidae > Harpalus > Harpalus rubripes. The sequence goes on along the minus strand of OY720466.1, from coordinate 9,020,404 downwards.
CAAATTTTTTAAAAAATTCTTTCTGTTTCGTAGTCTACACATGTCATACTACTCATCCTTTATGACATTAAGTTCGTTTCCACCCTGTATATATATATATATATATATATATATATATATATATATATATATATATGTATGTATGTATGTATGTCACAGATATTATTTTGCGTAAGATTATTTTTATTAAATTTATTATGTTTCGTCTCTAATTAGCTATTTACGTACGTAACCGATGCTGTTGGATAAGAGCTACATTTAATGATACTGGTATTCACGTATTTTATTTCAGTTTATTTCTAGATTTCAGTGTGAGAACATCGATATTATAGAGATTCAGGTGAGAGAGTTAATCTAGCATGTGTATGATTGTGAGTGTGCATGTGAGCAGTACTGGGTACTGTAGTGGCCGCATCGTGTGAACCCGAGGGTCGCCAACGGTAGCAGCAGGGTAGGCTGTAGTGACCCACATCTGGTGTCGCCAACGGCAGCAGCAGTTAGGGCTGTAGTGATCTGATCCAGTTGGTTAAGAGGAATGTCTCCGGATCACCACCGAAGCGGCAGTGGTTCCGTAGTGGCCACTCGTGTGAACCCGAGGGTCGCCAGCGTAGCAGCAGGGAAGGCTGTAGTGACCCACATTCTGTGGTCGCCAGCGTAGCAGCAGTTAGGGCTGTAGTGATCTGAGCCAGTTGGTTAAGAGGATTGTCTGCGGATCACCACCGAAGCGGCAGAGGGTCCGTAGTAACTAGCGGTACTGCCCGTAGTTGCCAACATGTGTGTACGGTGTGTGAATGCCTGAACCTTTTTTAAATGATTGCCTCCTCACTGAGTATTTCTCATGTGTTAATTCTTTTACAGAAATAATCACGGCGTGAAGGATTCCGCTTGACCATACCAGTTTGGGTGATAAATGTGTTTTAATATTCTAATTTTCAGCGCTAACATTTAATCGTCATTTATAACATTAACATTTTCTCATATAATGTGTGCTGGGTTAGACAGGCACTAACACGCACGGGCATTTTTTAAAATTTTTTTGATGGTTTTTCTTAAATTACTTTTATACTAAATGAGATAGAAATTTGTGGTTTGCCAAAAAAATAAATAATAAATAATAAATTTTTGAGTTAGACACGGCATCCCATTAATTCGACTCCAAGGATTTCGAATCCTGCGTCTAAATTGGGATTTGACGCTTAGATCTTATGTAATTCGTGTTTGCTAAAAACCGTCTGTCATATGTTAACCGGCAATTTTTATATGAATGCATTCTTAAATAATTAACTTAAATATAAAATTTGACATTTTTAAGTCTGTTAATTTAAGAAATAATTTAAAAAAGGCTTTTTTAAGTAAAGTACCCCTTTCGTACACCCAAGAGTTTTGGTAATTTTTATATGATTGTAATGTTAAATAATTAACTTGGATAAAGTTTAGGAAATATTAAAAAAAAAAATTTCAAGTAAAGTATCCCTTTTGTTCACCTCAGAGTTTTGGTAATTTTTACATGATTGAAATGTTAAAAAGTTACGTAGATATAAAATTTCAAATTTATAACTCTGTTTAGGAAATATTTTTTAAAAAAACTTTTTTTTTCAAGTAAAGTACACTGTGACGTACCTACCCCTGTGTTGGGTTTGCTGTTACTGCTTTCAGGCGCCATTCTGTGAACTGTCTGTTTTAGGGGTAGTTTAGGATTGCGGATAGCTAGTCGGAGATCCAGGATTATTATGTATAAATGATTGTGAAATTTGTAAAACTTAAACATTTTATTAACACACACCAAATGTACAAACATGTAAATAGAATAAAAAAATATGTCCTAAAAATCTGTCTGTTTGGCTTTAACTTGGTATATCTTACTATGCTTGACTGGAATCCTGCCTCTGAGATGACACTCGCGCTCGGATTCAGCGACTATCTCGCTGAGGGCAGTTCGCGACGCGCGTGTCTTTGACTTCTAGGCTACAGAAGCTGTAGGTAGACTAATCTTCTTGTTTAGCCGAAGCAGTTATTACAAGAAGTGACTTCTTAGTTAGCCGAGGCAGCTATTGTAAGAAGTCCTTTCTTAAGCTCCGCGAGTGATATTTATACCCAATTTTGGTTACAATTGGTTGAAATTTGCGCGTTGGAAGAGGGAGATGTTACCGGCAATCTTATTGGTGCGGAGGCGGAGTTGTGTCGCGATGTCTGATTGGCTGAAACTGTTTATTTTGTGGCTTTAAAATCTACGCAAAAAATAATTTTCCAGCTTTTCCGTGACAGTTATTATCAAGTAGAATATACAATTGAATATTACATAATTAGAATAAATAGTCAATATTAAATGTCTCAGTTTCCCTTGAAGACCGTGGCTGGCCGTAGCGCTAGCGTCGCTCAGCTGTAAAAGTTGTCAAATGGATTTCCTAGGGGTTTTCTCCAAGTTCTACTAATGGAATTGTGTTCTTAAGGGTCCTATTGTTGTCCAGACAGTTAGGCCCGGCCCGTGGATTATGGGTATGCTAGCTGGCAGTAGTTGTACATCCTCACTTGTAACCTGTAAGTTTTCTAAGTGTGCTTTGACAAAAAAAAAACAACATGATATTCATCCCGATTACTTAGCAAAACCTCCAGAAAAGTATTGGATGAAGTTCTGTGCCCTGATTACAAAGCCCACGGACCAGCTAGGAAGAATGGACATCGCTGGGAAGACTGTGAACTTGGAGTTTTGACAAACTCGTGTCTATGGAGAAGTATGGCTGTGTGTGTCGTCTTTTGCCGGGAAATTTGAAGAAACTGGACGAAAATATGTGACTTCATCACAACCCCTTGTGTTCACCTCACAGTTTTAGTAATTTTTATTTAATTGCAGTATTAAACATGTAACTTAGATATAAAATTTAAAATTTTTAAACTTTTAGTTTAGTAAATATTTTTAAAAAGTCGATTTTTTTCAAGTAAAGTACCCGTTTCGTACACCCCAGAATTTTGGTAATTTTTATATGATTGCAATGTTAAATAAGTTACGTAAGTATAAAATTTCAAATTTTTAACTCTGTTTAGGAAATATTTTTAAAAAGTCAAAGTCAGATCTTTGGTAATTTTTGTTTAATTGCAGCGTTAAATACGTAATTTAGATTTGTTAGTTTAGTAAATATTTTAAATAAATCAATTTTTTTCAAGTAAAGTACCACTTCCGTTCAGCCCAGAGTTTTGTTAATTTTTATGTAAATGCAGCATTAAAGATTTATCTTAGATATAAAATTTCAAATTTTTAGTATTGTTAGTTTGGGAAATATTTTTAAAAAAATTTTTTTCAAGTAAATGACTTTCTGTTTACTTCAGAGTTTTGGCAATTTTTATATGAATGCAATTTTAAATAATTAATTTAGATACAAAATTATCAATTTTTATCTGTTAGGTTAGGAAATATTTTAAAAAATCGATTTTTTAAGTAAAGTATCCTTTTCGTTTACTCCAGACATTTAGTAATTATTATATAAATGCATTGTTGAATAGTTAACTTAAATATAAAATTTCAAATTTTTATCTCTGGGAAATATTTTAAGAAAATCTATTTTTTTAAATAAAGTACCCCTTCTTTTCATTTTAGACTTTTGTTAACTTGTATTTGTAAAATTTTAATAATAAAATGTTATTGTACTGTTGTACACATTTATTTCCTTTCCTTATAGCTTGTAATACAAATAAAATATTTGTAATTCTTGTAATTATGATTGTTGTTTATTTATTATGGATAGAGTGTACTGTAATTAATTTGGTAATAATAATGTAGTTGTTATTGTTGCAAAAAAAATATATTTTTATTTAAAACTGTCTTATTTATTAATGATAAAATGAAATATATAAGTTCTTTTCGGTTTCGTAAATTGTGCAAAAATACCATCACGCAGTAAAAATTATTTCGGTGCATAGATGCTACCTGGAAGAAGCATCCATGCACGCAGTAAATTTTTTTTTCGGTACATAGATGCTCCTGGGAAGAAGCATCCATGCACGCAGTAATTTTTTTTTCAGTATATAGTTGCTACCTTGAAGAAGCATCCATGCACGCAGTAAATTTTTTTTTGTGCATAGATGCTACCTGGAAGAAGCATCTATGCACGCAGTAAATTTTTTTTTAGATTTCCCATTTCAAATTTCAATAATAGATGTAAATAAAGAGCACAAACTTTTATAAGCACAAACCTGCGACGAACTATTGACGTTATTATTACCTAAATATATTTTTAAACAAAATGGGTTTACTCTTGGTGTCACCCCAGACTCCCTATTTCAATTATTGTTAATAATAAATGTAAATAACCAGCACAAACTTTTATAATTATTATCTTATAATAGCACTAACTATGTTCGTTCTTATTATTCAAATATTGTTTAAACAAAAGGAGTTTACTCTTGGTGTCACGCCAGATTCCCCAATTCAATTGATAATAATTAATGTAAATAAAAAGCATAAACTTTTATAATTTATATCTGAACAGCACAAACCTAGCACTAACTACGGTCGTTATTATTACCCGAATATTGCTTTAAACAAAAGGAGTTTACTCTTGGTATCACGTCAGATTCCCCATTTTAATTGTGAATAACTGATGCAAATAAACAGCACAAACTTTAATAATTCGTATCTGAACCGCACAAACCTAGCACTAACTAAGGACGTTCCTATTACCCGAATATTGCAAACTTTCATCATTTATATCTGAGCAGCAAAATCTAGCACTAACTGTGGGTGGTATTGTTTGTTACCCAGATTTTCATATAAATAAAATAAGTTTGATGTTAGTGTCCCAATTCAATAGAATTATTGATATAAAAATTTATATGCCTACAAAAATATTGTTCTATAAAAAGAGTCAAATTTGAAAAAAACACCAAATATCAATTATGTTACATTTGTTATAATTAATTATTTTAATTCGTTAAATCTTGTCAAAAAGTTACTTGATCAGAATATGATGTCAAAGTACTTACAGCTTACGAGCCGTTAATTTTTAACGACTGGTTATCATTTTTAACCAATCAAGTATATTGATATATACCTAAGAAAAATTGGATTTTTTGTTGTCAAATCAATATCTATTAGATAAAATATTTATTCAGTCGTTAAAAATTAACGACAGTTACAGAATAAGACCGCAACATGTGACCAACTATCGCCTACTTTAATTTAAATTAATAAAGTCGGTGATGGACAAACTGTTTTCCTATTGGCTATGAATGACGTGCTGTCTGTAATTTGACGTCACAAGAGTAGGAGGTTGTTTTTCATAACTATTTCTGGCGCCAATCTTTTTATTTAATTATATAAGGAATTAACAACATTTTTTATTACAGTGTATATTGCATAAACTTTCTTTTAATTAAAACAGTGAATATTATTGTTACTCAGATATTATTATAAACAAAATTAGGTTCTCTTGGTGTTACGCTATATTCTCCATTTCAATTAACACAAGCGTAAATAAACAGCACAAAATTTCATAATTTGAATCTGAGCAGCACAAACCTAACACAAACTATGGATTATGTTATTATCCAAGTATTATTATAAACAAAATGGGTTTGCTCTTAGTGTCACGCCAGATTCCCCACTTCAATTGGTAATAGTAGATGTAAATAAACAGTACAAACTTTTATAATTTGTATCTGAGCAGCACAAACCTAGCACTAACTCTGTGCTGTCGTATTATCTAAATATTGTTATAAATAAAAGGGGTTTACTCTTAGTGTCACGCCAGATAACCCATTTCAATTGTTAATAATTGGCGCAAATAAACAGCACAAACTTCAAGATTCTAGCACAAACCAGCACAAATCCAGCACTAACTTCTCATGTAGTTTTGGATTGATAATGGGTATGGGGCTATCTGACGTGACGTACATGTGTATAGATGCTAACGGGAAGAAGCATCCATGCACACAGTAAAAATATTTTCAGTATATAGATGCTACCTTGAAAAAGCATCCATGCACGCAGTAAATTTTTTTGTGCATAGACGCTACCTGGAAGAAGCATCCATGCACGCAGTAATTTTTTTTCGGTGCATAGATGCTACCTGGAAGAAGCATCCATGCACGCAGTAAAATTTTTTTGGTTGCATAGATGCTACCTGGAAGAAGCATACATGCACGCAGTAAATTTTTTTCGGTGCATAGATGCTGAAGGGAAAAAGCATCCATGCACGCAATAAAAAAATTTTCGTTGCATAGATGCTACCTTGAAGAAGCATCCATGCACGAAGTAAAATATTTTTGTTGCATAGATTCTACCTGGAAGAAGCATCCATGCACGCATAAATGTTTTTTCGGTTCTAAGATGCTACCGGAAAAAAGCATTCATGCACGCAGTAAAAAAAATCGGTGAATAGATGCTACGTTGAAGTAGCATTCATGCACGCAGAAAATTTTATTTCGGTGCATAGATGCTACCGGGAAGAAGTATCCATACACGCAGTAAAAAAAATTAAGGTGCATGAGATGCTACCTTGAAAAAGCATCCATGCATGCAGTAAAAAATTTTTTGTTGCATAGATGCTACTCTTTTAGTATTTAATCCAGATATTTTATGTACAATTTTGAGTGAAAATGACATATTTTATAATATATTTGTTTAGCAACATCATCACTAGGTATGGTAAGTAAATTAATTTGTTTTAAATATATTAGCGGGAGCTATTGTCATTCATTAAACCATATAAAAGTTCAGATATTTAGCTAAATATACCCAAAATTTGGTGTACATATTTTAATTAGTTCACGTGTTATCGATTTTGAACCATTTTTTGGTAAAAACTAAAAAAAATCCAAGTTCCTATACCCAAAACTGGGGCATTTATGATTATTTCTTTTGAGTAAATCTTACATTATAATAGTTTTGAACAACGTTTGTCATATAACATTTTTCCCTTAAATCGCTGGTTTAGTCGGAAATGACGTCACAACCAAAAATGGGCCGATGTGGAAAAAATCATATTTTTCGAAATCTACGTGTTTTTCTCTAAACACACCAAACTTTGATAATTTAATATTTATAATTAAATTTAAAAAATACAAATTTTGAAAATACTACTGATGACATCTTACAGTAAACGGCTGAACTACTAGAATTGTGTCCCCACTAAGGTTAAGGGTACTCGCTTAAACAGTTTATTGCCCTGCCGCGAGATGTCGGACCGGTATGTGTCTCTGCTGAGACAAATATACGCCATATTTTATATTTTTTTAGATAATTCTGGAAGTTTCAGGATGTATTTCATAAACATTGGTTTATATTTATAGATAATATCCAAATTTGCAGGAATTAAGACTGTAACTTTAATAGTTTTTGAGATATTCAGCGTTGAAATTGAACAAATAAAATTGTCCCAATAATATCAACCCCTAATGGCTATCCATTAGTTCTTTGTCCCTAGATAACGTATACGAAATTTTAAACAAATCGGAGTCAAAAAGTTTTTTTGCCAAGAAAACACCAAGGCTTATACAGGTGTTTCAAAAATACTGTAAAAAAATTTAAGGGCATATAGTACTGACCAAAATGAGTAAAAAAGCTTGATCAACATGGGTCCGATCTTCTATAGTTTTCAAGATTTGAGGCAGTGAAAAATGAGTTTTTACGGAGTTTACCTCTGCTATCTCGAAAACTATAAGAGTTACGACTTTGATTAAATGGGATTTTTTGTTTACCTTTCAGAGGTCATTTTAGATGTGCTTTTGTTTTTTTAAAAAACAAATAATTGTACTATGTTATATGTTGTGGCGACCTTGGCCAATATTTAATTTTCAATAACTTCGTAACTATTAGAAATTGAGAAAAACGTTTCATATAAAATTTTATTGTTTTTTTTATAGTCTATTTACTGACATTTTGTAAGATCACTATATCAGTTTTTTTCAATTTTTCGCTTTTCTCGGAAACAGTTGAAGATCAATCCTATGTTGATTAAGTTTTTTTACTTATTTTGGTCAGTACTACATGCCATTAAATTTGTTTACAGTATTTTTGAAACACCCTCTATATAGTCCACATTTTTCAGTTTCGATCGAAGAAATAAATTTTGAGTTAGGCACGGCAACCCCTTAATTCAACCCAAGGATTTCGCATCCGAGGACCAAATTGGGATTTGACGCTTAGATCTTACGTAATTCGTGTTTGTTATAAATCGCCTGTCATTTATGTTAACCCGCAATTTTTATATGAATGCATTTTTTAATAGTCCGTTTATTAAGGACGAAATTTTGCCTCCACCCTGCATTTTGTGATGCAAGCAAGCCATTTGGGACATATGTTACTGGGACTATACCCTACCGATTAAGAGATGTAGCCACCCGGAAATGTCCCGGAGGCACATGTTATTGCGGGTTGTATACCTCATTGCCGCAGTTTTCTTAAAGTCGCCGTGGTTCGCAAATCATTGGATTTTCAGACTTAAATTTTTCTAATAATAATAACAATGGAAAGGTCTTTGATACTGCAGTGCAAATAAAGAATGTTTGATTACATATAATGTATACATTTTCCTCCTCGCGTTCAAAGAGCTATCGATATAAGGCGTGTCTGTGAATTGCAGGGGCCCACCGACACGGAAGTTTCTAAAGAGACGCGTAAGTGAGCCGAGCCACTCTTTGCAAGATAGACCATTGTTACGTCAATTGGAGCAAGGCGTTTAGTTTATATGTTGCTTGGACAATACTCTACCGATTAAGAAATGTAACCACCCGGAAAGGTTGCACAGGTTCTGTGCATTGAGGGTTGTATATTTCATTGGCGCGTTTTTCTTAAAGTAGCAGTGGTGTGCAAACCATTGGGTCTACAGAGCTGATTTTATTTTTATATTACTTGTAAGGATAAGGCCTTGGATGCTGCTGCGAAAAAAATGAGTTTGGTTACATATAACGTATTCATGTTTCTCCTGAATTTAGCACATTGTGATTTTTTGGAGTACATTTTGGCTTCCTTGGCCGATTGCGTAAGAACTCTACGTTATAACGGAAAATAACCCAAATAAAAGATGTAGCGCATTCAAAGAGCTATCGATGTAAGGCTCAGTGGCATGTTTGTGGCCATCAGAGGTCAGCCGACATGGAAGTTTCTAAAGGGATTCGTAGGTGCACAGAGCCGCCCTGTGCGAGAGAGAATATTGATGTGTCAGTTCGAGTAGCCGTTTGGTTCATAAGTAGCTGGGACCAAACCCTACCGATTAAAAGGTGTAGCCATCCGGAAATGCCGCGTAGGCTTTGTATATTGCGGGTGGTATACCTCATTGGCGCGTCTTTTCTTATTAAAGTCTCCGTGGTACGCAAACCGTTAGACATACAGAGCTGATTTTTTATATCTATTGATTGTAATGATAAGGCCTTTGATGCTGCAGTGCAAAAAAGAAGTTTCCTTACTTATAACGTATCCATTTTCCTCTTGAACAGAGCACACTGTGGTTTTTTTGGAGAAAATTTTGGCTCCCTTAGCCGATTTCGCAAGAACCCTACGCTATAACGGAAAACAACCCTAATAAAAGTTGTAGCGCGTTCCAAAGGCTATCGATATAGAGCTCAGAGGCGGGTCTGTGGCTATCAGAGGCCCGTCGACACGGAAGTTTCTAAAGAGTCGAGTACGTGCGTCGAGTTGCCCTACGCGAAAGAGAACATTGTTGCATCAATTAGAGCAAACCGTTTGGTTTGTATGTTGGTGGGACCATACCCTACCGATTATGAGGTGTAGCCACCCGCAGGCACTGTATATTGCGGGTTGCATGTCTCATTGGCACGTATTTTCTTATTAAAATAGCAGTGGTGCGCAAACCATTGGACTTACAGAGCTGATATGTTTCTTTTGTATAAATTGTTATGAAAACGTCTTTGATGCTGCAGTGCAAAAAAGGAGTTTGGTTACATAATATCGTATCCACTATCCTCTTAAACAGAGCATTTTGTGGGTTTTTTTAGAGAAAATTTTGCTAGAACGCTGCGTTATACAAGAAAACAACACTAATAAAAGTTGTAGCGCGTTTGAAGAGCTATCGATAGAGAGATTAGAGGCGTGTCTGTGGTTATCAGCGGTCCGAAAATACGGAAGTTTCTAAATGGACGCGTAGGTTCTCTCTTGTACAGGGCGGCTCGGAAAAATATCCGCTGAATTCAAATTTTAAACCACAAATCTGTATCTCTTTTACTTTCTGAGTTATTAAAAAAATAAAAATTAATATCTTGCTGAATATTTTTTCAGCCGACTGAAATATCTGAAACTTTGGTAACTTCTGAGACAAGATCTGCTTAATAAACCCGTTTAAACAACAAATCTTTAACTCTTTTATTTTCCGAGTTATTAAAAATTGAATAATTAATTCCTTGCTGAATTTTTTTTCAGCTGGCTGAAAGTTCTGAAACTTTGTACACATATAAAACAATATGTGCTGAATACAAATTTTCAAATCACAAATTTCTATCTCATTTAGTATAAAAGTTATTGAAGAAAAACCATCAAAAAAAATTTTAAAAATGCCCGTGCGTGTTAGTGCGTGTCTAACTCAGCACCGCTCGAACGCCGTCAAATGGTCCAATAGCTCCCGGCATGTAAAATTTGAAATAATCACACCCCATTTGTTTATTTTTTCCACCCTGATAGATATTATATGAGAAAATTTTAATTTTTAGGAACGCACACACATTACATATACATATATATATATTGACTCCTGTGGTACACTCTGCACGCCAGCAATGAGTGCCCGTGAGGTGTCGCCTGGTAAACGCCCGCACGGTACAAGTATGTCATCATCATTACCGATATCTGCGTACAAAGCAGATTGGCATACCCAGCAATGGGTAATATGCCGTGATGATATATATATATATATATATATATATATATATATATATATATATATATATATATATATTGTAATGGCAAAATGAAGGCGTGTCAGCCTGTCAACAGTCCCTGTTCGGGCGCCATTTTGTGAGGGCAAAATGGTCATTCTGTCAACTTTACTCGACGTTCTCTTCAGCTCTCCTTGCTGTCAAAACGGGTTTCTCGTGCGCCAATCGATCGGTCGATAACACAGCACAGGAGAGGTGAAGGACACTGTTATAGCGTCACTGAAAAGGCTCGGATAGCTTAGTGGAGACAGAGTTCGGTTTTTGACAATGAAATCATAATGAATTTTAATATTTTATTAAAATTTATTAAAACGATAATAATAACAAATAAATGAAAGTAGCCTACTATAGGATAATACAAAGGCACTTGACAACACTCATCAACAATCGCGATTTCGAAACGGAGCCGTGTTGACACACACCAACACTCCTCGACAATCGCGATTACAGCCAACAGTGGTAAACCCCACTAGCTTTAACATCTGGCTATGGCGGCATCCGTAGCCGTACAAGGCACCTTCTGCACTCCCTCACGAGCTGCCGGCACACACCAACAGCACTGAGTCAGAGGCAGCCAAGGTCCTAACCAACTGCTCGCCCAGCACACACCAGGTTCGCGGAAGACGGCACACACCGTCTCCCCGAGAGAGCACTCACTCTCTCTTGAGACAGCACACACGGTCTGAATAAAACTGTCGCTTGGACCCGTATTTATACCCCGAAAAACCGTTAAAAATACAAAAATCAGTTTAAACACGATTCTAATAATCCTGCAAATACTTGCTATTTTAAATAAAAATATAAAAAATACAAAATCTTGTGGGATCGAACCTACGATCCCCAGCGCGCTGGTCGAGCCACTAGCCACTCGACTAGGCGGTACCTGACAGGTAAATAATAAATTCATAAATATTAACAACTTCAAACAAAAATACAACAATACATTTTACAACAAATGACATACAATATAACAAAACAATTACATTGTATGCAAAATTTCAACCAATACAAAAAAATAAAAATGTAAAAAACATTTTTACTGGTGGAATTTGAACCTCGATTTGAATTTATAAAGTTTAGCAAAAAAACTAACTTGTTAACCACAAGACTACAATGCTAAACATGAAAATTAAATCCAAATCTAGCGACCATCGTCACAATATATATATATATATATATATATATATATATATATATATATATATATATATATATATATATATATATATATATAAACGGCGGGAGTAAGTATGTGCAATTATACAGAAAAACATGATTGCACACAGTTATTTCCGAAAACCCAATTTAGACTTCAATAACTCCCTTAATATTAACCCCTATGGGCTCTGATTTGGCTATTCATTTGTCTCTAGTTAACATACACAAAATTTGAAACAAATTGGAGTCAAAAATTTTTTTTGCCAAAAAAAATAATAAATTTTTGAGTTAGACACGGCATCCCCTTAATTCGATCTCAAGGATTTCGAATCCGGCGTCCAAATTGGGATTTGACGCTTAAATCTTACGTAATTCGAGTTTGTTATAAATCGCCTGTCATGTATGTTAACCCGCAATTTTTATTTGAATGCATTTTTAAATAATTAACTTAAATGTAAGTTTGAAATTTTTAAGTCTGTTAATTTAAGAAATAATTTTAAAAAGTCATTTTTTTAAAGTAAAGTGACTCTTTCGTACACCCCAGAGTTTTGATAATTTTTATATGATTGCAATGTTAAATAATTAACTTGGATATAAAATTTCAAATTTTTAGCTCTGTTAGTTTAGAAAATATATTAAAAAAAGGATTTTTTTAAGTAAAGTACCTCGTTCGTTCAGCCCAGAGTTTTGTTAATTTTTATTTGAATGTAATGTTAAATAATTAACTTACATATAAAATTTTTAACTCTGTTAGTTAAGGAAATATTTTAAAAAAGTATTTTTTTTTTCAAGTAAAGTACCCCTTTTGTTCACCTCAGAGTTTTGGTAACTTTATATGATTGTAGTGTTAAATAAGTTACGTAGATATAAAATTTTAAATTTTAAACTAAATTTTTATAAGTACCCCTTATGTTCACCTCAGAGTTTTAGTAATTTTTATATAATTGCTGTATTAAACAAACTTATATGTAAAATTTCATATTTTTAACTTTGTTAGTTTAGTAAATATTTAAAAAATAATTTTTGTATGAATGCAATATTAAAAATTTAACTTAGATATAAAATTTCATAATTTTAGTTTTCTTAGTTTGGGAAATATACTAAAAACAGTTTTTTTTCAAGTAAAGTACCCCTTTTGTCCACCTCAGACTTTTGGTTATTTTTATATGAATTAAATTAGATACAAAATTTTTATCTCTGTTAGTTTAGGAAATATTTTAAAAAATCAATTTTTTTTTTCATTTAAAGTACTCTTTTCGTTTACTCCAGAGTTTTGGTAATTTTTTTATAAATGTATTGTTGAATAATTAACTTAAATATAAAATTTTATAGTTTTAACTCTATTATTGTAGGATATAATTTAAAAAATCGATTTTTAAAAAAATAAAGTACCCCTTTCGTTTACTCCAGCGTTTTGATAATTTTTATATGAATGCATTGTTGAATAATTGACTTAGATATATAATTTTAAATTTTTAACCCTGCTAATGTAGAAAATATTTTAAAAACTCGATTTAAAAAAAAAATAAGGTACCCTTTCTTTTTATTCTAGAATTTTTCTAACTTGTATTTGAAAACTAGTTGTTGCTTGCACGCAGTAAAAATTTTTCGATGCATAGATGTTACCGTGAAGAAGCATCCATGCACGCAGTATTAATTTTTTCGGTGCATTGATGCTACCTCTCAAATTTGGTATTTAAAACACGTGTATAATTTGAAACAACATTAGATTTTGACTATACCTATATGATAAACCGGAAGTGTTACTTAATTTGGAGTTCTTAAGAGATTTTCGAGGAAAAACATTATAAAATATGATCAAAAATTTGGCATTACAGACTTTTCTATTTATTCGAACAACAAATTAGATTTTGTTTACATTCGTCAGGAACCAGTAAATGCAGATGTGTACAATTTATATTTACAAATGTAAATTCGTAAACATAAATTTGCATATTAAGCAGCCATAAGTCGTTAGTCATGGTCTTAAAATTAATATTAATTTATTTATGCGATTATGCTTATATATGATAATGACAATGACTATGATGGTGTTGCGTAAATAGTTCAATTATAAAAACATTTTTTGAAGTATTCCTTTGCCATTATAGTTCATTTCAAGTTATTTGCAAACATATAACATATCTTCCTCAACTTACGCAACAGCGTTGCCAACCTTTGAAATCTGAAGTGTCGTAGGCATACGTGTATGGAGGGTTATGATTTTGACGTCACATGCAAGAAAGAGTGCGACGATGTAGAAGTTGAGATGGAAGATCAAATTACAAACAAACCAACGCCATTTTTAAAATTCTGTCTTCTGTCACTTGTGTTTTAATATTTGAGTTTTACATATTTCAATGTCTTCGGGTGGCTGTGGAAACTTAAAGAACTTCACATTTGTCATGTATTCTTTATAATTATAGTGGGAGTAACTGTTGCAAAGACAAAGACCATATACTGACTTAGTATTTGGCACCATCCTGCAACTACCACCATGATAGCGATTTGTTTGTAAAATAGCAAAGCAACGGAGTGAACAGAGTTACAAATGTAGTTCAAGAGAAATATCAATAGATGGCAGCCTGAAAATATACCCCCGTATAACCCTCCATTTTATCGTACTTTTGATAAAATTATCGTACGCGTATTGGTATTATACATATACCTAATCCCTTGCTTACCTTGAAGCCAACACTGTGAAATGGAAATATCATTGCTGCATAAGTGTATCTCACACAAACACCCAACCTGGAATTATGCGCACGCTCGTAAACCTTGACACTATTGGCTAACGTCAACATCATGATTACTTTTATCATTTAGATTGCGAATCACAGCCCGAAGGAACATGGCTAATATGACTTGATAATTGACGACAAATGCGTATATTCAGTAAAATTCATTAGATTTGTTGTTGTAGATTTACCGTTTACAAAACCATGTTGCCGAACTGAATTAAAATTTTGGACTCTACTATATATTTGTTTATAATGAGTTGATTCGTAAATTTTAGAGATGTTTGAGAGAATTGCAATTGGACGATAGTTAGAAATATCAGCTGCGTTGCCAGTTTTGAAAATGGGACAAATGTACGATGACTTAAGAATAGTAGGGAAAACGTTATTTTTAATGGATAAATTAAACAAGTATTTTAAGGGTTCTAGAAAGATATGGGCACAAGCTTTTATAATATACGATGGGAGATTGTCGGGTCCAGGATTTCGGGTATTTTTTAAACACTTAATTGCAGTTAAAATATCATCATTAGAGACACTTACAATGTTGGTAGTATTACTGACACAATTGTCAGCAGGAGTAGCAAAGTCAAAATCGCAAACATCTGATTCAGAATACACACTTGAAAAATAATCGGCAAAACCTTGTACTATACTAGGAGTGTTCCCAAATTTCTGATTTTGAAGTTGCATGTAACCTGGAATGCGCGATCTGCGTTTTTGTTATTAACATATGACCAATACTTACTAGGATCTGCAGATATAAAATTTTCGATATTTTGCAAATATTTATTATGTTCTAATTTAATATTCTTTTTAACAGAATCGCGCAAACGTGTGAATTCTGACAAGTGATATTCATTGTTATATAATTTATAAAGCTTGTGATATTTGTTTGGTCAATTATGTATGAGTTAAACCATGGTGGGTACTTAGACGAAGGACGTTTTCTATAAACCGGAATACATTTATCAAAAATATCATAAGTTATTTGATAAAATCTATTGAAGGCGATATCAACATCTGCATATTGCGTAAGCTCATTCCAGTCAACCTGTGACAGTAGACTATATAGTAGATCATAGTTAGCCGCAGAAAAATTATGTGTAGGAGAACTAATGTTAAACGAACGATTTGTAGTTTTAAAGGACGAATTTAGTACTAATGAAATTGACAGAGCCGGATGATGTGTATCCTCATCGACAATCGGTTCCATATCTTTGGTAATAGTGCATGGTAAATTTGCTACAACAACATCCAACAATCTACCGTAAGAATTTACTACATTATTATACTGCGTTGCGTTTAAAAATGAAACAAAATTTTCAAAATTAAATACAAATTTATCAACATTTAAATTGCCACTGTTCATTAATTTAGTTATGTTAAAATCACCGACAATTGCGAAATTACAGTTTGAAACAGTAAAAAATGTTTCGAGGCAATCAAAAATGTAATTTTGCTATA
The DNA here is from genome assembly GCA_963082715.1 of Harpalus rubripes. NCBI lineage: Eukaryota > Metazoa > Arthropoda > Insecta > Coleoptera > Carabidae > Harpalus > Harpalus rubripes. The sequence continues at coordinate 9,004,160 of OY720466.1, read as the reverse complement.
ATGTATTTGTTTGAAAGTTATGAAGTCGTTCGGTCCTCGATTTCTAATTTTGTCAGAATTGGGTTTTCTCTGCTCCAGACAAGTAGAATTTGAAATCTACCCGAAAAAAAAAATTGGGGAATTCTCAATTATGTCAGATTTCAAATTTGAAATCTATCCTGAGAAAGAATTGAAGGAATCGCAATTCTGTCAGATTTCAAATTCTACTGGTTTGGAGCAGTGGGGGAAACCCAATTCTGACAGATTTGAAATCAGACAGAATTTAAAGTTACAAAATCGAGGTTCAGTTTTGTTTGTTTAAAGTTTTACAGTTTCATTACTCTCTATAAATCTGCCTTTTTCAAGTGACTTTTGAAATAAAATGTGCGTTATTCTAAAAACTCTTATTAATTAAAAAAAAACAATTAATGAATACTACCATGAGATATTTACCTACGGGAATTTTGGACTGTATTCATAACCATATCCTGGACTAGGATCCATTAAATAATCATGGCATTCAATGGTGGGTTATGATTTTGACGTCACACGTAAGAAAGAGTGCGACAATGTATAAGTTGAGATGGAAAATCGGATTACAAACAAACCAACGCCATTTTTAAAGTTCTGTCTTCTGTCGCTTGTGTTTTGAAATTTGAGTTTTACATAATTCAATGTCTTCGGATGGCTGTGGAAAATTAAAGAATTTCACATTTGTCATGTATTCTTTATAAATATAGCGGGAATCACTATGGACCTTTTCAATTTAATGGCTATCTCTTTCTATCGCTGCAAATAGTAAGAAAATGGCGCCGAACAAATGCCAGTTGGGCTGTCAAACGAAACGTCAAAAATATTGCAGTCATTAAAATGCCTGTATTCTCAGTGAAAATTTGCATCGTTAGACATTTTAACTTTAATAAAAGCTTTTGAAACTTATTTCGATAAGATTTTTTAAAGTTATCTGAGATAATCTCACATTTTAGGTCTAATTTTTTTAGAATCAAACGCCATAGATCTCAGTTGTTCTTACTATGCGCGGATCCCCATTGCGCATATCTTCTATCTCATTAAATTGAAAAGGTCCATTGCAAAGGCAAAGACCATACACTCGCTTCGTATTTGGCATCACCTTGCAACTGTCATCGTGACAGCGATTTGTTTGTAATCTAGCAACGGAATGAAATGAGACACAAGTGCAGTATAAGGAAAATATCAATAGATGGCAGCCCAAAAATATGCCTCTGTATAACCCTCTATTGATCAATTTATTTTTAGACATTTATTTCAAAATCCGGATCCACCACAAAAATAAATAGAATAATATAAATAATTATATACAATTCTTTTTATCCTTTCCTAATACTAATATCAATTTGTTTCATACATTTTATAATTGCGTTTCATTAATAATAATTCGAATGTTTGAAATATACTACAGTTCGTGTTAATAGAACAAGCAGTGACATCTAGCGAATACTCCGTGAGGAGACAACATATCTCTATCCTTAGTTGTCTTTTTCTGTCCCGCTGAAAACAAAACAAATGCCTTGAAGTTATATCTAGTGTATTTGTGATCGTTATGTACAATAGTAAAACCAGAAATGAAATCAAACGCCAAACCATGTGCTCGCTGCATCAGCCGGCTACAGCTGTCAGCGTTAGCCAATAGTAGGTAAGATTTACGAGCGTGCGCATAACTCCAGGTTGGGTGTTTATGTGAGATAGACATGCAGAAATAATATATATAATATACTCTTAATTCATTACATGATAATGCCCAAGTCGACGTTATCTATATTGATTTTCGAAAAGCTTTTGATACTGTTGATCATTGTGTTCTTCTTCAAAAGTTTCAAACCAATTTCAGTTTTTCTTCCAATCTAATTTCTCTTCTTCAGTCGTATCTACACGGTCGAAATTTGTTTGTGCGCCTTAATAACTTCAAACTCTGCTCCCTTTATTGCCACCTCTGGTGTCCCTCAAGACTCAAATCTCGGTCCTTTGCTGTTCATACTGTTTATAAACGATATTGTTGATGTTGTCAAAAATTCTACAGTACTACTTTATGCTGATGATCTAAAAAAAATTAAAACTATCAATTCTTTAAATGATTGTTGTCTTTTGCAAAATGATACAGAGAATGTGTTGGCTTGGTCTCAAAAATCTAAACAAATTTTCAATTTCAGCAAATGCAAAATAATGAGCTACAGTGGACCCCCGGTAATCCGACAAACGTTTTGCAGGGCAGTGTCGGACTATCGAATTTGTCGGATTATAGAGTATTGCCAAAGACACCCTATAGTCCGGAATTTTTTACAAACGAGTACCTTGTAATCCGACAAATTAGAGATCCAGTGATAAGATTCTATATGTTATACTCTGAAGTACAAATCATTATGTATGTCAAATTTAGTAAATTAAACACAATAGAGAGCTTACGTTTTATTATGAAATTAACGTCATTAATGCTATAGAACTTACAAACAATAATAACTTTACATTAGGAAATATGTAATTGTGTACAAACAAATGTACATACTAAAATAATTAAAAATTCCTAATAAAAATCATACTATGAATCAATCATCATCAAATCAATACCTACGCGTCAAGCACATTAGTGGTGGGGTCATGTCGGATTACAGGGGGTGCCGGATTAGCCAGGGGCCGGATTACCGGGGGTCCACTGTATTTAGTAAAAAAAATGTCTATACTTATCCTTATGTTATGGATAATTCCTATCTTGATCGGGTTACACAGTTTACTGACCTTGACGTAATTTTTGTTAGTAAGCTTTATTTCAATTTGCATTATGATCACATAAAAAAGTCGTCATTAAAAATATTAGGTTTCATCATTCTTTCTTGCAAATCATTTCATAATTTGTCTGCTTTACATCGACTATATTATTCGTTAGTATACTATCTTATAAGATCAAAACTGGAATACTGTCTCCATATATGGAACCACATTTACAACAAATATATATTTCAACTGGAATCTGTTCAGAAACGATTCGTGAAATATTGTTTTTATAAAAAATATAAGCACTATCCCAGTTTTGATATTACATATAACGAAATTTTATCTGACGCCAATATTATTTCTTTGTACAGTCGCCGAAAAATACAGTCTTGCTTATTTCTGTACAAAATCATTATATAACAATGTTATTAATGACAGTTGTATCCTTAGCCATCTTGCGCTAAACATTCCTTGTATCAGCGAGAAACAAATCAACTTTCAATTGTACTAAAGTTGAGACAAATTATGAAATGAAATCTCCAATCTGGCAAATGTGCAATATTTTTAATGAAATCCCTTGTAAGATAGATGTATTCGCTGATTCATTCAATGTATTCAGACGAGAGTTGATAAATTATTTTAGTTCTATAGATATCTAACTTTTAATTATTATTTTTCATTGTTACTATTATAACTGTTAAAATTTAAATTTTTCTTCTTAGTCATTTTTATTATTTACAATATGTGTACTTTTTGCAGGGCTTTTATGTACTTAATTATTTGTATAATCATCCTGTAATTGGAACTTTTAAGTTCTGTTGGATTGTTTAAATAAATAAATAAATAAATAAGGACTGTAGAGACATCTCTCGACAAACTTTAGAGTAGACTTTATATATCTCTATCTCTAGTTGTCTCTTTCTGTCCAGCCGAAAACATAACAAACAATAGTGAGGCATAGGGTATGTTTTGTCTAGTATATTTGTAGTCGTTGATTGTACACGTACTTCGAAGTAATTGTGCTCTGATACAAGAGAAATCATATTAATAATTAACATAAAAAATCGGGGGAGCCTCCTATATCCCTCAAAGGATGTGGCATTTATTTGTAAAAAGGCCGAAAGGGTATAATAGGCAAAGCAAACAGGAAATCTTCAAAAATGAAAAGTTAAAACAACGCATGATTATTAATGTATTTCAGCAATGCTCTCCTTATGTGTTTAATACAACCGAATTTGTTAACTACGTCAAGGAACAAACTGTTTTAGACAACCACAAAACACAATTATGAAAATTATTGACACATTTCTAAAAATTGGATTTTATCGCGAAACGAACTTAATGTCGGAAAAGGATAATTATATTACAAATAAGTATCATCGAAATCAATCAATAAATATTTTATATATTGTTTCTTTTAATCTTCTTTACCTTACTGTCACCTAAATAAATTAATCCTGACCAGATTGTATTCCTATTATTTTTACAGTACAACAAAACAAATTATTTATTACAAATTTAACACTAGAATATTTTATTGTTATTCATTAATACTTATATTTATATTCACGAATTTATACACAAGATAAATAGGCACATTACTTAATTTCTCAAATTTAAAATTTGTAGCACGAGTAGTCAATAATGAAATCATATTAGCCGTGTTCCTTCGGGCTGTGATTCGCAATCTAAATGATAAAAGTAATCATAATGTCGTCGTTAGCCAATAGTGACAAGGTTTACGAGCGTGCGCATAATTCCAGGTTGGGTGTTTGTGTGAGATACACTTATGCAGCAATGATATTTCCATTTCACAGTGTTGGCTTCAAGAAAAGCAAGGGATCAGCAATATATTAGTTAATAGATATATGTATAATACCAATACGCGTACGATAATTTTATCAAAAGTACGATAAAATGGAGGGTTATACGGAGGTATATTTTCAGGCTGCCATCTATTGATATTTCTCTTGAACTACATTTGTAACTCGGTTCACTCCGTTGCTTTGCTATTTTACAAACAAATCGCTATCATAGTGACAATTGCACGATGGTGCCAAATACAAAGTGAGTGTATGGTCTTTGTCTTTGCAACAGTTACTCCCACTATAATTATAAAGAATACATGACAAATGTGAAGTTCTTTAAGTTTCCACAGCCATCCGAAGACATTGAAATATGTAAAACACAAGTCTTAGAAGACAGAACTTTAAAAATGGCGTTGGTTTGTTTGTAATTTGATCTTCCATCTCAACTTCTACATCGTCGCACTCTTTCTTGCATGTGACGTCAAAATCATAACCCTCCATACACGTATGCCTACGACACTTCAGATTTCAAAGGTTGGCAACGCTGTTGCGTAAGTTGAGGAAGATATATTTGCAAATAACTTGAAATAAATTATAATGGCAATGGAATACGTGTTACAAAAAATGTTTTTATAATTGACTTATTTATGCAATACCAGCATAGTCATTGTCATTATCATATATAAGCATAACCGCATAATTGAATTAATATTAATTTTAAGACCATGACTAATGACTTATGGCTGGTAAATATGTAAATTTATATTTACTAATTTACATTTGTATATTTAAATTGTATAAATCTGCATTTACTGGTTCATGACGAATTAAAAAAAATGATTTGGGGCAACACATGACCTCTCGTCAATTCCATGTTTGAAATAGCAATGAACTTTAAGTAAAGTATCACTTCTGGTTGATCGTTTGTAAAAGAAATCTAATTTGTTGTTCCAATAAATAGAAAAATCTGTAATACCAAATTTTGGATCATATTTTATTATGTTTTTCCTCGAAAATCTGCTAAGAACTCCAAATTAAGTAACACTTCCAATTTATCATATAGGTATAGTCAAAATCTAATGTTGTTTCAAATTATACACGTGTTTTAAATACCAAATTTGAGAAGTTTTGAATCATGTTTTAATATATTTTTTCAAGAAAATCTGTTTATAGCCTGTAAAGTAGTACTTCCGGTTTATCAATTTTAGAAAACATCTCATCCAATATCAATTTATTTTTCACGAAAATATGTTCAGAGCTTTAAATAAAGTATCACTTCCGGTATTTCAATTTTAGCCAAAATCTAATATGTTGTTTTCCATGATATAAAAGTCTTAAATACTAAAATTGAAAAGTTTTGGATTATATTTTAATATAGTTTTTCATTAAAAACTGTCAAATTATCACTTCCATTTATCCAATGTTACCCAAAATCTAATCAACTCGTTATATGAATGCAGGAAGCGTAAATACGGAAAATAGATATATTTGGAGCTTTGTTATAACAGTTATCGTCACACGCACGCACGCAATCACTCACACACATCATCATAAATAGCTATTTGTGTATTAAGAGCGCAAAATGGGACATTGTCGATTGAGAGGTTGTTGCCGCGCGACGCAGGAGCGAGGCATTCTCTCGAAATCGACAATGTCCATTTGCGCTCGAAACACACACAAGATTTTTTCTACAGTCGCCACAATGGGGTCCTCCACCATAACAAAAATTTATTTTACTATATTGTAACATAATAAATAAATAAAAATGCATTGTAATTATAAAAGACGGTATTTTTTTTTTTAATAAATCATAACATCCCTCTGTAAAATAATCTACCCGTGCCTATGGCCAACATATGGTATTTGTGTGACAATTCCCCCCGCTCCTATAAACCACTTTTATCGTTCTTCCGTCGCGTGACGCGTGAGGGTTATACGATATGTTCCCTCCTGTTTCTATTTGCTCGTAGGCTTCAAGAGGAAATCATTAACAGCATAATGAAATGAAATTAAAGTTTTTTCAAAAAGGAATCCAAAATAAATATCAAATGAATCAACGTACGGCAATGATATTAATCAAATATCATGCACATAGTTTTGATGAATATAGAATATTAGAATAAGTGCCCGTGAGGTGACGCCTGGTAAACACCCGCACGGTACAAATGTCATCGTCTTTACCGATATCTGCGTACAAAGCAGTTTGACACACCCAGCAATGGGTAATATTCCGTGATGATTTATTTTAGAATATAATTTTGACATTATTTTGGAACAAACGTGATCACGTGACCTTCATCCACTTTGGATGACTGTATAAAATTTATTTCACAGGAGTCTACAAAATCACTAAAATATGATAATTTTATTATTAATTTCAGACAATACTGCATTTTAAATCTGGCAACACTGCTGGCATTACTATTTGTTAGTCCGCACGCGTTACTTACACACTGTACTATAGTTAATACAATATGACAAGTTGAAAATTTTATAAAATAAATAATAAAATAGGTATACATTGTTACTTTGTATAAGTAATTGATGTATTAAAAATATTTCAAAATGAGTGTACTTTTCGTTCGTACTAAAAATAATTTGTGTGTGAAGGTAGAACCCCTTCAGATTTTATGGTGTGGGGGCTCGAGCCCCGAAGCCCCCACGTAGTCGACGCCTATGGTAACATCTGGCTCAACAGTCTCAAAAACCATCTTGTCGCCCATTCGAATTGTTCATCAGAACATTCAGTGAATACGCAACAAAATTAAACAACTTGAGATTTTCGTATCATCGCTTCCATGCGACTCTTTCAGAACACTGGCTTCGACAATCATCCTACACTTTTAAAGACTTTCATTTAGCTAGCGTATTTGTTAGACAATTTTATACTAATGGTGGAGTTATAATCTACTCTAACAACCGATTTAATTATGACAACATAGATTTCATTACAGACTTTAAAGTTAGGTGCGTGAAGATGATAACTGTGTGTTAATTTCTCGCACAGGAAGCGGGAGTAAATAATTGGCTGGACCAGAATTGAATGAGGCGCTTATTCACAAATAGAATTCGCATTAAAGGCGCCTACAAAATACATTTTTTTTTAATAAACTTATTACAATGAAAAAGTAACTTAAGTCTAAGCATTTGTTGTTTTTAGTAACATTAGTGTCCGATCCTAACCTCAAATTGTTAGTGTAATCGAAAGAGTTGAATACATGCTCCCCGCCTACCTTTAATGCAGTGAAGCACTTTTTTTACAATTTTTCTGCCTCGCAGGCATGAATTTTAGTGGCTACTGACACTTTCAATATCCGATGTCAACGGATTCAGTTCGGCACGTCGACTCTTCACTTGGCAGACATTTATGGTGCAACCGTGAAATGCATCGAGGTCACGGGCCGCTGTGCTCGTCAGCGTTGCCAACTTAGGCGCGATATTTATGACTGTTCGGTATTAGTGACATTCGGTATTTGTGACAGTTCGATGTTGACAAGTAGTTAATCCCTAACACTGTGACTATTTTTGGACCTGTCTGTAGCAATCAGTGACCTCTATATACAGGTCACTGGTAGCAATGGATACAGCCATTTTGGAATTACCTACGGCCGTAGTGTCTGCTGGTCGACAACCGCTTGCGGGCGTGATGGGTTCAACAGGCCATTTACATAATATGATGTGGATAGAGCTGTGTGAAACGAATGTTTGCTGATAAAATTGTAATTGTAATTGCTATTGTAAGAAGTAACTTCTTAAGCTCCGCGAGTGATATTTATATCCAAATTTGGTTACATTTGGTTGAAATTTGCGCGTTGGAAGAGGGAGATGTTACCGGCAATCTTATTGGCTGAAGCCTGGGTTTTAAAATGTTTATTTTGTGGCTTTAATATGTAAACAAAAAATAATTTTCCAGCTTTTCCGTGAAAGTTATTATCAGGTAGAATGTACAATTAAATATTACATGAATACAATAAA
>OY720466.1:8933414-8995450 GCA_963082715.1 Harpalus rubripes | reverse complement strand
ATGAACATTTTGTTACCTACTATATACTTGTAATCTTACAGAGTCCCTATATAAAACCGCGTGCCGACTTGAAATTATTATAAACAAATAGTATACACTATAACAAATTATTAAATGTATATTTCAATATAGCGCCCCCCGTAGGGGGGTATGAAAAAAATTCATGAACATTTTGTTACCTACTATATACTTGTAATCTTACAGAGTCCCTATATAAAACCGCGTGCCGACTTGAAATTATTATAAACAAATAGTATACACTATAACAAATTATTAAATGTATATTTCAATATAGCGCCCCCCGTAGGGGGGTATGAAAAAAATTCATGAACATTTTGTTACCTACTATATACTTGTAATCTTACAGAGTCCCTATATAAAACCGCGTGCCGACTTGAAATTATTATAAACAAATAGTATACACTATAACAAATTATTAAATGTATATTTCAATATAGCGCCCCCCGTAGGGGGGTATGAAAAAAATTCATGAACATTTTGTTACCTACTATATACTTGTAATCTTACAGAGTCCCTATATAAAACCGCGTGCCGACTTGAAATTATTATAAACAAATAGTATACACTATAACAAATTATTAAATGTATATTTCAATATAGCGCCCCCGTAGGGGGGTATGAAAAAAATTCATGAACATTTGTTACCTACTATATACTTGTAATCTTACAGAGTCCCTATATAAAACCGCGTGCCGACTTGAAATTATTATAAACAAATAGTATACACTATAACAAATTATTAAATGTATATTTCAATATAGCGCCCCCCGTAGGGGGGTATGAAAAAAATTCATGAACATTTTGTTACCTACTATATACTTGTAATCTTACAGAGTCCCTATATAAAACCGCGTGCCGACTTGAAATTATTATAAACAAATAGTATACACTATAACAAATTATTAAATGTATATTTCAATATAGCGCCCCCCGTAGGGGGGTATGAAAAAAATTCATGAACATTTTGTTACCTACTATATACTTGTAATCTTACAGAGTCCCTATATAAAACCGCGTGCCGACTTGAAATTATTATAAACAAATAGTATACACTATAACAAATTATTAAATGTATATTTCAATATAGCGCCCCCCGTAGGGGGGTATGAAAAAAATTCATGAACATTTTGTTACCTACTATATACTTGTAATCTTACAGAGTCCCTATATAAAACCGCGTGCCGACTTGAAATTATTATAAACAAATAGTATACACTATAACAAATTATTAAATGTATATTTCAATATAGCGCCCCCCGTAGGGGGGTATGAAAAAAATTCATGAACATTTTGTTACCTACTATATACTTGTAATCTTACAGAGTCCCTATATAAAACCGCGTGCCGACTTGAAATTATTATAAACAAATAGTATACACTATAACAAATTATTAAATGTATATTTCAATATAGCGCCCCCCGTAGGGGGGTATGAAAAAAATTCATGAACATTTTGTTACCTACTATATACTTGTAATCTTACAGAGTCCCTATATAAAACCGCGTGCCGACTTGAAATTATTATAAACAAATAGTATACACTATAACAAATTATTAAATGTATATTTCAATATAGCGCCCCCCGTAGGGGGGTATGAAAAAAATTCATGAACATTTTGTTACCTACTATATACTTGTAATCTTACAGAGTCCCTATATAAAACCGCGTGCCGACTTGAAATTATTATAAACAAATAGTATACACTATAACAAATTATTAAATGTATATTTCAATATAGCGCCCCCCGTAGGGGGGTATGAAAAAAATTCATGAACATTTTGTTACCTACTATATACTTGTAATCTTACAGAGTCCCTATATAAAACCGCGTGCCGACTTGAAATTATTATAAACAAATAGTATACACTATAACAAATTATTAAATGTATATTTCAATATAGCGCCCCCCGTAGGGGGGTATGAAAAAAATTCATGAACATTTTGTTACCTACTATATACTTGTAATCTTACAGAGTCCCTATATAAAACCGCGTGCCGACTTGAAATTATTATAAACAAATAGTATACACTATAACAAATTATTAAATGTATATTTCAATATAGCGCCCCCCGTAGGGGGGTATGAAAAAAATTCATGAACATTTTGTTACCTACTATATACTTGTAATCTTACAGAGTCCCTATATAAAACCGCGTGCCGACTTGAAATTATTATAAACAAATAGTATACACTATAACAAATTATTAAATGTATATTTCAATATAGCGCCCCCCGTAGGGGGGTATGAAAAAAATTCATGAACATTTTGTTACCTACTATATACTTGTAATCTTACAGAGTCCCTATATAAAACCGCGTGCCGACTTGAAATTATTATAAACAAATAGTATACACTATAACAAATTATTAAATGTATATTTCAATATAGCGCCCCCCGTAGGGGGGTATGAAAAAAATTCATTAACATTTTGTTACCTACTATATACTTGTAATCTTACAGAGTCCCTATATAAAACCGCGTGCCGACTTGAAATTATTATAAACAAATAGTATACACTATAACAAATTATTAAATGTATATTTCAATATAGCGCCCCCCGTAGGGGGGTATGAAAAAAATTCATGAACATTTTGTTACCTACTATATACTTGTAATCTTACAGAGTCCCTATATAAAACCGCGTGCCGACTTGAAATTATTATAAACAAATAGTATACACTATAACAAATTATTAAATGTATATTTCAATATAGCGCCCCCCGTAGGGGGGTATGAAAAAAATTCATGAACATTTTGTTACCTACTATATACTTGTAATCTTACAGAGTCCCTATATAAAACCGCGTGCCGACTTGAAATTATTATAAACAAATAGTATACACTATAACAAATTATTAAATGTATATTTCAATATAGCGCCCCCCGTAGGGGGGTATGAAAAAAATTCATGAACATTTTGTTACCTACTATATACTTGTAATCTTACAGAGTCCCTATATAAAACCGCGTGCCGACTTGAAATTATTATAAACAAATAGTATACACTATAACAAATTATTAAATGTATATTTCAATATAGCGCCCCCCGTAGGGGGGGTATGAAAAAAATTCATGAACATTTTGTTACCTACTATATACTTGTAATCTTACAGAGTCCCTATATAAAACCGCGTGCCGACTTGAAATTATTATAAACAAATAGTATACACTATAACAAATTATTAAATGTATATTTCAATATAGCGCCCCCCGTAGGGGGGGTATGAAAAAAATTCATGAACATTTTGTTACCTACTATATACTTGTAATCTTACAGAGTCCCTATATAAAACCGCGTGCCGACTTGAAATTATTATAAACAAATAGTATACACTATAACAAATTATTAAATGTATATTTCAATATAGCGCCCCCCGTAGGGGGGTATGAAAAAAATTCATGAACATTTTGTTACCTACTATATACTTGTAATCTTACAGAGTCCCTATATAAAACCGCGTGCCGACTTGAAATTATTATAAACAAATAGTATACACTATAACAAATTATTAAATGTATATTTCAATATAGCGCCCCCCGTAGGGGGGTATGAAAAAAATTCATGAACATTTTGTTACCTACTATATACTTGTAATCTTACAGAGTCCCTATATAAAACCGCGTGCCGACTTGAAATTATTATAAACAAATAGTATACACTATAACAAATTATTAAATGTATATTTCAATATAGCGCCCCCCGTAGGGGGGTATGAAAAAAATTCATGAACATTTTGTTACCTACTATATACTTGTAATCTTACAGAGTCCCTATATAAAACCGCGTGCCGACTTGAAATTATTATAAACAAATAGTATACACTATAACAAATTATTAAATGTATATTTCAATATAGCGCCCCCCGTAGGGGGGTATGAAAAAAATTCATGAACATTTTGTTACCTACTATATACTTGTAATCTTACAGAGTCCCTATATAAAACCGCGTGCCGACTTGAAATTATTATAAACAAATAGTATACACTATAACAAATTATTAAATGTATATTTCAATATAGCGCCCCCCGTAGGGGGGTATGAAAAAAATTCATGAACATTTTGTTACCTACTATATACTTGTAATCTTACAGAGTCCCTATATAAAACCGCGTGCCGACTTGAAATTATTATAAACAAATAGTATACACTATAACAAATTATTAAATGTATATTTCAATATAGCGCCCCCCGTAGGGGGGTATGAAAAAAATTCATGAACATTTTGTTACCTACTATATACTTGTAATCTTACAGAGTCCCTATATAAAACCGCGTGCCGACTTGAAATTATTATAAACAAATAGTATACACTATAACAAATTATTAAATGTATATTTCAATATAGCGCCCCCCGTAGGGGGGTATGAAAAAAATTCATTAACATTTTGTTACCTACTATATACTTGTAATCTTACAGAGTCCCTATATAAAACCGCGTGCCGACTTGAAATTATTATAAACAAATAGTATACACTATAACAAATTATTAAATGTATATTTCAATATAGCGCCCCCCGTAGGGGGGTATGAAAAAAATTCATTAACATTTTGTTACCTACTATATACTTGTAATCTTACAGAGTCCCTATATAAAACCGCGTGCCGACTTGAAATTATTATAAACAAATAGTATACACTATAACAAATTATTAAATGTATATTTCAATATAGCGCCCCCCGTAGGGGGGTATGAAAAAAATTCATGAACATTTTGTTACCTACTATATACTTGTAATCTTACAGAGTCCCTATATAAAACCGCGTGCCGACTTGAATTATTATAAACAAATAGTATACACTATAACAAATTATTAAATGTATATTTCAATATAGCGCCCCCCGTAGGGGGGTATGAAAAAAATTCATGAACATTTTGTTACCTACTATATACTTGTAATCTTACAGAGTCCCTATATAAAACCGCGTGCCGACTTGAAATTATTATAAACAAATAGTATACACTATAACAAATTATTAAATGTATATTTCAATATAGCGCCCCCCGTAGGGGGGTATGAAAAAAATTCATGAACATTTTGTTACCTACTATATACTTGTAATCTTACAGAGTCCCTATATAAAACCGCGTGCCGACTTGAAATTATTATAAACAAATAGTATACACTATAACAAATTATTAAATGTATATTTCAATATAGCGCCCCCCGTAGGGGGGTATGAAAAAAATTCATGAACATTTTGTTACCTACTATATACTTGTAATCTTACAGAGTCCCTATATAAAACCGCGTGCCGACTTGAAATTATTATAAACAAATAGTATACACTATAACAAATTATTAAATGTATATTTCAATATAGCGCCCCCCGTAGGGGGGTATGAAAAAAATTCATTAACATTTTGTTACCTACTATATACTTGTAATCTTACAGAGTCCCTATATAAAACCGCGTGCCGACTTGAAATTATTATAAACAAATAGTATACACTATAACAAATTATTAAATGTATATTTCAATATAGCGCCCCCCGTAGGGGGGTATGAAAAAAATTCATTAACATTTTGTTACCTACTATATACTTGTAATCTTACAGAGTCCCTATATAAAACCGCGTGCCGACTTGAAATTATTATAAACAAATAGTATACACTATAACAAATTATTAAATGTATATTTCAATATAGCGCCCCCCGTAGGGGGGGTATGAAAAAAATTCATGAACATTTTGTTACCTACTATATACTTGTAATCTTACAGAGTCCCTATATAAAACCGCGTGCCGACTTGAAATTATTATAAACAAATAGTATACACTATAACAAATTATTAAATGTATATTTCAATATAGCGCCCCCCGTAGGGGGGTATGAAAAAAATTCATGAACATTTTGTTACCTACTATATACTTGTAATCTTACAGAGTCCCTATATAAAACCGCGTGCCGACTTGAAATTATTATAAACAAATAGTATACACTATAACAAATTATTAAATGTATATTTCAATATAGCGCCCCCCGTAGGGGGGTATGAAAAAAATTCATGAACATTTTGTTACCTACTATATACTTGTAATCTTACAGAGTCCCTATATAAAACCGCGTGCCGACTTGAAATTATTATAAACAAATAGTATACACTATAACAAATTATTAAATGTATATTTCAATATAGCGCCCCCCGTAGGGGGGTATGAAAAAAATTCATTAACATTTTGTTACCTACTATATACTTGTAATCTTACAGAGTCCCTATATAAAACCGCGTGCCGACTTGAAATTATTATAAACAAATAGTATACACTATAACAAATTATTAAATGTATATTTCAATATAGCGCCCCCCGTAGGGGGGTATGAAAAAAATTCATTAACATTTTGTTACCTACTATATACTTGTAATCTTACAGAGTCCCTATATAAAACCGCGTGCCGACTTGAAATTATTATAAGCAAATAGTATACACTATAACAAATTATTAAATGTATATTTCAATATAGCGCCCCCCGTAGGGGGGTATGAAAAAAATTCATGAACATTTTGTTACCTACTATATACTTGTAATCTTACAGAGTCCCTATATAAAACCGCGTGCCGACTTGAAATTATTATAAACAAATAGTATACACTATAACAAATTATTAAATGTATATTTCAATATAGCGCCCCCCGTAGGGGGGTATGAAAAAAATTCATGAACATTTTGTTACCTACTATATACTTGTAATCTTACAGAGTCCCTATATAAAACCGCGTGCCGACTTGAAATTATTATAAACAAATAGTATACACTATAACAAATTATTAAATGTATATTTCAATATAGCGCCCCCCGTAGGGGGGTATGAAAAAAATTCATGAACATTTTGTTACCTACTATATACTTGTAATCTTACAGAGTCCCTATATAAAACCGCGTGCCGACTTGAAATTATTATAAACAAATAGTATACACTATAACAAATTATTAAATGTATATTTCAATATAGCGCCCCCCGTAGGGGGGTATGAAAAAAATTCATGAACATTTTGTTACCTACTATATACTTGTAATCTTACAGAGTCCCTATATAAAACCGCGTGCCGACTTGAAATTATTATAAACAAATAGTATACACTATAACAAATTATTAAATGTATATTTCAATATAGCGCCCCCCGTAGGGGGGTATGAAAAAAATTCATTAACATTTTGTTACCTACTATATACTTGTAATCTTACAGAGTCCCTATATAAAACCGCGTGCCGACTTGAAATTATTATAAACAAATAGTATACACTATAACAAATTATTAAATGTATATTTCAATATAGCGCCCCCGTAGGGGGGTATGAAAAAAATTCATGAACATTTTGTTACCTACTATATACTTGTAATCTTACAGAGTCCCTATATAAAACCGCGTGCCGACTTGAAATTATTATAAACAAATAGTATACACTATAACAAATTATTAAATGTATATTTCAATATAGCGCCCCCCGTAGGGGGGTATGAAAAAAATTCATGAACATTTTGTTACCTACTATATACTTGTAATCTTACAGAGTCCCTATATAAAACCGCGTGCCGACTTGAAATTATTATAAACAAATAGTATACACTATAACAAATTATTAAATGTATACTTCAATATAGCGCCCCCCGTAGGGGGGTATGAAAAAAATTCATTAACATTTTGTTACCTACTATATACTTGTAATCTTACAGAGTCCCTATATAAAACCGCGTGCCGACTTGAAATTATTATAAACAAATAGTATACACTATAACAAATTATTAAATGTATATTTCAATATAGCGCCCCCCGTAGGGGGGTATGAAAAAAATTCATGAACATTTTGTTACCTACTATATACTTGTAATCTTACAGAGTCCCTATATAAAACCGCGTGCCGACTTGAAATTATTATAAACAAATAGTATACACTATAACAAATTATTAAATGTATATTTCAATATAGCGCCCCCCGTAGGGGGGTATGAAAAAAATTCATGAACATTTTGTTACCTACTATATACTTGTAATCTTACAGAGTCCCTATATAAAACCGCGTGCCGACTTGAAATTATTATAAACAAATAGTATACACTATAACAAATTATTAAATGTATACTTCAATATAGCGCCCCCCGTAGGGGGTATGAAAAAAATTCATTAACATTTTGTTACCTACTATATACTTGTAATCTTACAGAGTCCCTATATAAAACCGCGTGCCGACTTGAAATTATTATAAACAAATAGTATACACTATAACAAATTATTAAATGTATATTTCAATATAGCGCCCCCCGTAGGGGGGTATGAAAAAAATTCATGAACATTTTGTTACCTACTATATACTTGTAATCTTACAGAGTCCCTATATAAAACCGCGTGCCGACTTGAATTTATTATAAACAAATAGTATACACTATAACAAATTATTAAATGTATATTTCAATATAGCGCCCCCCGTAGGGGGGTATGAAAAAAATTCATGAACATTTTGTTACCTACTATATACTTGTAATCTTACAGAGTCCCTATATAAAACCGCGTGCCGACTTGAAATTATTATAAACAAATAGTATACACTATAACAAATTATTAAATGTATATTTCAATATAGCGCCCCCCGTAGGGGGGTATGAAAAAAATTCATGAACATTTTGTTACCTACTATATACTTGTAATCTTACAGAGTCCCTATATAAAACCGCGTGCCGACTTGAAATTATTATAAACAAATAGTATACACTATAACAAATTATTAAATGTATATTTCAATATAGCGCCCCCCGTAGGGGGGTATGAAAAAAATTCATTAACATTTTGTTACCTACTATATACTTGTAATCTTACAGAGTCCCTATATAAAACCGCGTGCCGACTTGAAATTATTATAAACAAATAGTATACACTATAACAAATTATTAAATGTATATTTCAATATAGCGCCCCCCGTAGGGGGGTATGAAAAAAATTCATTAACATTTTGTTACCTACTATATACTTGTAATCTTACAGAGTCCCTATATAAAACCGCGTGCCGACTTGAAATTATTATAAACAAATAGTATACACTATAACAAATTATTAAATGTATATTTTAATATAGCGCCCCCCGTAGGGGGGTATGAAAAAAATTCATGAACATTTTGTTACCTACTATATACTTGTAATCTTACAGAGTCCCTATATAAAACCGCGTGCCGACTTGAAATTATTATAAACAAATAGTATACACTATAACAAATTATTAAATGTATACTTCAATATAGCGCCCCCCGTAGGGGGGTATGAAAAAAATTCATTAACATTTTGTTACCTACTATATACTTGTAATCTTACAGAGTCCCTATATAAAACCGCGTGCCGACTTGAAATTATTATAAACAAATAGTATACACTATAACAAATTATTAAATGTATATTTCAATATAGCGCCCCCCGTAGGGGGGTATGAAAAAAATTCATGAACATTTGTTACCTACTATATACTTGTAATCTTACAGAGTCCCTATATAAAACCGCGTGCCGACTTGAAATTATTGTAAACAAATAGTATACACTATAACAAATTATTAAATGTATATTTCAATATAGCGCCCCCCGTAGGGGGGTATGAAAAAAATTCATGAACATTTTGTTACCTACTATATACTTGTAATCTTACAGAGTCCCTATATAAAACCGCGTGCCGACTTGAAATTATTATAAACAAATAGTATACACTATAACAAATTATTAAATGTATACTTCAATATAGCGCCCCCCGTAGGGGGTATGAAAAAAATTCATTAACATTTTGTTACCTACTATATACTTGTAATCTTACAGAGTCCCTATATAAAACCGCGTGCCGACTTGAAATTATTATAAACAAATAGTATACACTATAACAAATTATTAAATGTATATTTCAATATAGCGCCCCCCGTAGGGGGGTATGAAAAAAATTCATTAACATTTTGTTACCTACTATATACTTGTAATCTTACAGAGTCCCTATATAAAACCGCGTGCCGACTTGAAATTATTATAAACAAATAGTATACACTATAACAAATTATTAAATGTATATTTCAATATAGCGCCCCCCGTAGGGGGGTATGAAAAAAATTCATTAACATTTTGTTACCTACTATATACTTGTAATCTTACAGAGTCCCTATATAAAACCGCGTGCCGACTTGAAATTATTATAAACAAATAGTATACACTATAACAAATTATTAAATGTATATTTCAATATAGCGCCCCCCGTAGGGGGGTATGAAAAAAATTCATTAACATTTTGTTACCTACTATATACTTGTAATCTTACAGAGTCCCTATATAAAACCGCGTGCCGACTTGAAATTATTATAAACAAATAGTATACACTATAACAAATTATTAAATGTATATTTCAATATAGCGCCCCCCGTAGGGGGGGTATGAAAAAAATTCATGAACATTTTGTTACCTACTATATACTTGTAATCTTACAGAGTCCCTATATAAAACCGCGTGCCGACTTGAAATTATTATAAACAAATAGTATACACTATAACAAATTATTAAATGTATATTTCAATATAGCGCCCCCCGTAGGGGGGTATGAAAAAAATTCATGAACATTTTGTTACCTACTATATACTTGTAATCTTACAGAGTCCCTATATAAAACCGCGTGCCGACTTGAAATTACTATAAACAAATAGTATACACTATAACAAATTATTAAATGTATATTTCAATATAGCGCCCCCCGTAGGGGGGTATGAAAAAAATTCATGAACATTTTGTTACCTACTATATACTTGTAATCTTACAGAGTCCCTATATAAAACCGCGTGCCGACTTGAAATTATTATAAACAAATAGTATACACTATAACAAATTATTAAATGTATATTTCAATATAGCGCCCCCCGTAGGGGGGTATGAAAAAAATTCATTAACATTTTGTTACCTACTATATACTTGTAATCTTACAGAGTCCCTATATAAAACCGCGTGCCGACTTGAAATTATTATAAACAAATAGTATACACTATAACAAATTATTAAATGTATATTTCAATATAGCGCCCCCCGTAGGGGGGTATGAAAAAAATTCATGAACATTTTGTTACCTACTATATACTTGTAATCTTACAGATTCCCTATATAAAACCGCGTGCCGACTTGAAATTATTATAAACAAATAGTATACACTATAACAAATTATTAAATGTATATTTCAATATAGCGCCCCCCGTAGGGGGGTGTGAAAAAATTTCATGAACATTTTGTTACCTACTATATACTTGTAATCTTACAGAGTCCCTATATAAAACCGCGTGCCGACTTGAAATTATTATAAACAAATAGTATACACTATAACAAATTATTAAATATATATTTCAATATAGCGCCCCCCGTAGGGGGGTATGAATAAAATTCATGAACATTTTGTTACCTACTATATACTTGTAATCTTACAGAGTCCCTATATAAAACCGCGTGCCGACTTGAAATTATTATAAACAAATAGTATACACTATAACAAATTATTAAATGTATATTTCAATATAGCGCCCCCCGTAGGGGGGTATGAAAAAAATTCATTAACATTTTGTTACCTACTATATACTTGTAATCTTACAGAGTCCCTATATAAAACCGCGTGCCGACTTGAAATTATTATAAACAAATAGTATACACTATAACAAATTATTAAATGTATATTTCAATATAGCGCCCCCCGTAGAGGGGTATGAAAAAAATTCATGAACATTTTGTTACCTACTATATACTTGTAATCTTACAGAGTCCCTATATAAAACCGCGTGCCGACTTGAAATTATTATAACCAAATAGTATACACTATAACAAATTATTAAATGTATATTTCAATATAGCGCCCCCCGTAGGGGGGTATGAAAAAAATTCATTAACATTTTGTTACCTACTATATACTTTTAATCTTACAGAGTCCCTATATAAAACCGCGTGCCGACTTGAAATTATTATAAACAAATAGTATACACTATAACAAATTATTAAATGTATATTTCAATATAGCGCCCCCCGTAGGGGGGTATGAAAAAAATTCATTAACATTTTGTTACCTACTATATACTTGTAATCTTACAGAGTCCCTATATAAAACCGCGTGCCGACTTGAAATTATTATAAACAAATAGTATACACTATAACAAATTATTAAATGTATATTTCAATATAGCGCCCCCCGTAGGGGGGTATGAAAAAAATTCATTAACATTTTGTTACCTACTATATACTTGTAATCTTACAGAGTCCCTATATAAAACCGCGTGCCGACTTGAAATTATTATAAACAAATAGTATACACTATAACAAATTATTAAATGTATATTTCAATATAGCGCCCCCCGTAGGGGAGTATAAAAAAAATTCATTAACATTTTGTTACCTACTATATACTTGTAATCTTACAGAGTCCCTATATAAAACCGCGTGCCGACTTGAAATTATTATAAACAAATAGTATACACTATAACAAATTATTAAATGTATATTTCAATATAGCGCCCCCCGTAGGGGGGTATGAAAAAAATTCATTAACATTTTGTTACCTACTATATACTTGTAATCTTACAGAGTCCCTATATAAAACCGCGTGCCGACTTGAAATTATTATAAACAAATAGTATACACTATAACAAATTATTAAATGTATATTTCAATATAGCGCCCCCCGTAGGGGGGTATGAAAAAAATTCATGAACATTTTGTTACCTACTATATACTTGTAATCTTACAGAGTCCCTATATAAAACCGCGTGCCGACTTGAAATTATTATAAACAAATAGTATACACTATAACAAATTCTTAAACGTATATTTCAATATAGCGCCCCCCGTAGGGGGGTATGAAAAAAATTCATGAACATTTTGTTACCTACTATATACTTGTAATCTTACAGAGTCCCTATATAAAACCGCGTGCCGACTTGAAATTATTATAAACAAATAGTATACACTATAACAAATTATTAAATGTATATTTCAATATAGCGCCCCCCGTAGGGGGGTATGAAAAAAATTCATTAACATTTTGTTACCTACTATATACTTGTAATCTTACAGAGTCCCTATGTAAAACCGCGTGCCGACTTGAAATTATTATAAACAAATAGTATACACTATAACAAATTATTAAATGTATATTTCAATATAGCGCCCCCCGTAGGGGGGTATGAAAAAAATTCATGAACATTTTGTTACCTACTATATACTTGTAATCTTACAGAGTCCCTATATAAAACCGCGTGCCGACTTGAAATTATTATAAACAAATAGTATACACTATAACAAATTATTAAATGTATATTTCAATATAGCGCCCCCCGTAGGGGGGTATGAAAAAAATTCATGAACATTTTGTTACCTACTATATACTTGTAATCTTACAGAGTCCCTATATAAAACCGCGTGCCGACTTGAAATTATTATAAACAAATAGTATACACTATAACAAATTATTAAATGTATATTTCAATATAGCGCCCCCCGTAGGGGGGTATGAAAAAAATTCATGAACATTTTGTTACCTACTATATACTTGTAATCTTACAGAGTCCCTATATAAAACCGCGTGCCGACTTGAAATTATTATAAACAAATAGTATACACTATAACAAATTATTAAATGTATATTTCAATATAGCGCCCCCGTAGGGGGGTATGAAAAAAATTCATGAACATTTTGTTACCTACTATATACTTGTAATCTTACAGAGTCCCTATATAAAACCGCGTGCCGACTTGATATTATAATAAACAAATAGTATACACTATAACAAATTATTAAATGTATATTTCAATATAGCGCCCCCCGTAGGGGTGTATGAAAAAAATTCATGAACATTTTGTTACCTACTATATACTTGTAATCTTACAGAGTCCCTATATAAAACCGCGTGCCGACTTGAAATTATTATAAACAAATAGTATACACTATAACAAATTCTTAAATGTATATTTCAATATAGCGCCCTCCGTAGGGGGGTATGAAAAAAATTCATGAACATTTTGTTACCTACTATATACTTGTAATCTTACAGAGTCCCTATATAAAACCGCGTGCCGACTTGAAATTATTATAAACAAATAGTATACACTATAACAAATTATTAAATGTATATTTCAATATAGCGCCCCCCGTAGGGGGGTATGAAAAAAATTCATGAACATTTTGTTACCTACTATATACTTGTAATCTTACAGAGTCCCTATATAAAACCGCGTGCCGACTTGAAATTATTATAAACAAACAGTATACACTATAACAAATTATTAAATGTATATTTCAATATAGCGCCCCCCTTAGGGGGGTATGAAAAAAATTCATGAACATTTTGTTACCTACTATATACTTGTAATCTTACAGAGTCCCTATATAAAACCGCGTGCCGACTTGAAATTATTATAAACAAATAGTATACACTATAACAAATTATTAAATGTATATTTCAATATAGCGCCCCCCGTAGGGGGGTATGAAAAAAATTCATTAACATTTTGTTACCTACTATATACTTGTAATCTTACAGAGTCCCTATATAAAACCGCGTGCCGACTTGAAATTATTATAAACAAATAGTATACACTATAACAAATTATTAAATGTATATTTCAATATAGCGCCCCCCGTAGGGGGGGTATGAAAAAAATTCATGAACATTTTGTTACCTACTATATACTTGTAATCTTACAGAGTCCCTATATAAAACCGCGTGCCGACTTGAAATTATTATAAACAAATAGTATACACGATAACAAATTATTAAATGTATATTTCAATATAGCGCCCCCCGTAGGGGGGTATGAAAAAAATTCATTAACATTTTGTTACCTACTATATACTTGTAATCTTACAGAGTCCCTATATAAAACCGCGTGCCGACTTGAAATTATTATAAACAAATAGTATACACTATAACAAATTCTTAAATGTATATTTCAATATAGCGCCCCCCGTAGGGGGGTATGAAAAAAATTCATGAACATTTTGTTACCTACTATATACTTGTAATCTTACAGAGTCCCTATATAAAACCGCGTGCCGACTTGAAATTATTATAAACAAATAGTATACACTATAACAAATTATTAAATGTATATTTCAATATAGCGCCCCCCGTAGGGGGGTATGAAAAAAGTTCATTAACATTTTGTTACCTACTATATACTTGTAATCTTACAGAGTCCCTATATAAAACCGCGTGCCGACTTGAAATTATTATAAACAAATAGTATACACTATAACAAATTATTAAATGTATATTTCAATATAGCGCCCCCCGTAGGGGGGTATGAAAAAAATTCATTAACATTTTGTTACCTACTATATACTTGTAATCTTACAGAGTCCCTATATAAAACCGCGTGCCGACTTGAAATTATTATAAACAAATAGTATACACTATAACAAATTATTAAATGTATATTTCAATATAGCGCCCCCCGTAGGGGGGTATGAAAAAAATTCATGAACATTTTGTTACCTACTATATACTTGTAATCTTACAGAGTCCCTATATAAAACCGCGTGCCGACTTGAAATTATTATAAACAAATAGTATACACTATAACAAATTATTAAATGTATATTTCAATATAGCGCCCCCCGTAGGGGGGGTATGAAAAAAATTCATGAACATTTTGTTACCTACTATATACTTGTAATCTTACAGAGTCCCTATATAAAACCGCGTGCCGACTTGAAATTATTATAAACAAATAGTATACACTATAACAAATTCTTAAATGTATATTTCAATATAGCGCCCCCCGTAGGGGGGTATGAAAAAAATTCATGAACATTTTGTTACCTACTATATACTTGTAATCTTACAGAGTCCCTATATAAAACCGCGTGCCGACTTGAAATTATTATAAACAAATAGTATACACTATAACAAATTATTAAATGTATATTTCAATATAGCGCCCCCCGTAGGGGGGTATGAAAAAAGTTCATTAACATTTTGTTACCTACTATATACTTGTAATCTTACAGAGTCCCTATATAAAACCGCGTGCCGACTTGAAATTATTATAAACAAATAGTATACACTATAACAAATTATTAAATGTATATTTCAATATAGCGCCCCCCGTAGGGGGGTATGAAAAAAATTCATTAACATTTTGTTACCTACTATATACTTGTAATCTTACAGAGTCCCTATATAAAACCGCGTGCCGACTTGAAATTATTATAAACAAATAGTATACACTATAACAAATTATTAAATGTATATTTCAATATAGCGCCCCCCGTAGGGGGGTATGAAAAAAATTCATGAACATTTTGTTACCTACTATATACTTGTAATCTTACAGAGTCCCTATATAAAACCGCGTGCCGACTTGAAATTATTATAAACAAATAGTATACACTATAACAAATTATTAAATGTATATTTCAATATAGCGCCCCCCGTAGGGGGGTATGAAAAAAATTCATTAACATTTTGTTACCTACTATATACTTGTAATCTTACAGAGTCCCTATATAAAACCGCGTGCCGACTTGAAATTATTACAAACGAATAGTATACACTATAACAAATTCTTAAATGTATATTTCAATATAGCGCCCCCCGTAGGGGGGTATGAAAAAAATTCATGAACATTTTGTTACCTACTATATACTTGTAATCTTACAGAGTCCCTATATAAAACCGCGTGCCGACTTGAAATTATTATAAACAAATAGTATACACTATAACAAATTATTAAATGTATATTTCAATATAGCCCCCCCCGTAGGGGGGTATGAAAAAAATTCATGAACATTTTGTTACCTACTATTTACTTGTAATCTTACAGAGTCCCTATATAAAACCGCGTGCCGACTTGAAATTATTATAAACAAATAGTATACACTATAACAAATTATTAAATGTATATTTCAATATAGCGCCTTCCGTAGGGGGGTATGAAAAAAATTCATTAACATTTTGTTACCTACTATATACTTGTAATCTTACAGAGTCCCTATATAAAACCGCGTGCCGACTTGAAATTATTATAAACAAATAGTATACACTATAACAAATTCTTAAATGTATATTTCAATATAGCGCCCCCCGTAGGGGGGTATGAAAAAAATTCATGAACATTTTGTTACCTACTATATACTTGTAATCTTACAGAGTCCCTATATAAAACCGCGTGCCGACTTGAAATTATTATAAACAAATAGTATACACTATAACAAATTATTAAATGTATATTTCAATATAGCGCCCCCCGTAGGGGGGTATGAAAAAAATTCATTAACATTTTGTTACCTACTATATACTTGTAATCTTACAGAGTCCCTATATAAAACCGCGTGCCGACTTGAAATTATTATAAACAAATAGTATACACTATAACAAATTATTAAATGTATATTTCAATATAGCGCCCCCCGTAGGGGGGTATGAAAAAAATTCATTAACATTTTGTTACCTACTATATACTTGTAATCTTACAGAGTCCCTATATAAAACCGCGTGCCGACTTGAAATTATTATAAACAAATAGTATACACTATAACAAATTATTAAATGTATATTTCAATATAGCGCCCCCCGTAGGGGGGTATGAAAAAAATTCATGAACATTTTGTTACCTACTATATACTTGTAATCTTACAGAGTCCCTATATAAAACCGCGTGCCGACTTGAAATTATTATAAACAAATAGTATACACTATAACAAATTATTAAATGTATATTTCAATATAGCGCCCCCCGTAGGGGGGTATGAAAAAAATTCATTAACATTTTGTTACCTACTATATACTTGTAATCTTACAGAGTCCCTATATAAAACCGCGTGCCGACTTGAAATTATTATAAACAAATAGTATACACTATAACAAATTATTAAATGTATATTCCAATATAGCGCCCCCCGTAGGGGGGTATGAAAAAAATTCATTAACATTTTGTTACCTACTATATACTTGTAATCTTACAGAGTCCCTATATAAAACCGCGTGCCGACTTGAAATTATTATAAACAAATAGTATACACTATAACTAATTAATAAATGTATATTTCAATATAGCGCCCCCCGTAGGGGGGTATGAAAAAAATTCATGAACATTTTGTTACCTACTATATACTTGTAATCTTACAGAGTCCCTATATAAAACCGCGTGCCGACTTGAAATTATTATAAACAAATAGTATACACTATAACAAATTATTAAATGTATATTTCAATATAGCGCCCCCCGTAGGGGGGTATGAAAAAAATTCATGAACATTTTGTTACCTACTATATACTTGTAATCTTACAGAGTCCCTATATAAAACCGCGTGCCGACTTGAAATTATTATAAACAAATAGTATACACTATAACAAATTATTAAAAGTATATTTCAATATAGCGCCCCCCGTAGGGGGGTATGAAAAAAATTCATGAACATTTTGTTACCTACTATATACTTGTAATCTTACAGAGTCCCTATATAAAACCGCGTGCCGACTTGAAATTATTATAAACAAGTAGTATACACTATAACAAATTATTAAATGTATATTTCAATATAGCGCCCCCCGTAGGGGGGTATGAAAAAAATTCATTAACATTTTGTTACCTACTATATACTTGTAATCTTACAGAGTCCCTATATAAAACCGCGTGCCGACTTGAAATTATTATAAACAAATAGTATACACTATAACAAATTATTAAAAGTATATTTCAATATAGCGCCCCCCGTAGGGGGGTATGAAAAAAATTCATGAACATTTTGTTACCTACTATATACTTGTAATCTTACAGAGTCCCTATATAAAACTGCGTGCCGACTTGAAATTATTATAAACAAGTAGTATACACTATAACAAATTATTAAATGTATATTTCAATATAGCGCCCCCCGTAGGGGGGTATGAAAAAAATTCATTAACATTTTGTTACCTACTATATACTTGTAATCTTACAGAGTCCCTATATAAAACCGCGTGCCGACTTGAAATTATTATAAACAAATAGTATACACTATAACAAATTATTAAATGTATATTTCAATATAGCGCCCCCCGTAGGGGGGTATGAAAAAAATTCATTAACATTTTGTTACCTACTATATACTTGTAATCTTACAGAGTCCCTATATAAAACCGCGTGCCGACTTGAAATTATTATAAACAAGTAGTATACACTATAACAAATTATTAAATGTATATTTCAATATAGCGCCCCCCGTAGGGGGGTATGAAAAAAATTCATTAACATTTTGTTACCTACTATATACTTGTAATGTTACAGAGTCCCTATATAAAACCGCGTGCCGACTTGAAATTATTATAAACAAATAGTATACACTATAACAAATTATTAAATGTATATTTCAATATAGCGCCCCCCGTAGGGGGGTATGAAAAAAATTCATGAACATTTTGTTACCTACTATATACTTGTAATCTTACAGAGTCCCTATATAAAACCGCGTGCCGACTTGAAATTATTATAAACAAATAGTATACACTATAACAAATTATTAAATGTATATTTCAATATAGCGCCCCCCGTAGGGGGGTATGAAAAAAATTCATTAACATTTTGTTACCTACTATATACTTGTAATGTTACAGAGTCCCTATATAAAACCGCGTGCCGACTTGAAATTATTATAAACAAATAGTATACACTATAACAAATTATTAAATGTATATTTCAATATAGCGCCCCCCGTAGGGGGGTATGAAAAAAATTCATTAACATTTTGTTACCTACTATATACTTGTAATCTTACAGAGTCCCTATATAAAACCGCGTGCCGACTTGAAATTATTATAAACAAATAGTATACACTATAACAAATTATTAAAAGTATATTTCAATATAGCGCCCCCCGTAGGGGGGTATGAAAAAAATTCATGAACATTTTGTTACCTACTATATACTTGTAATCTTACAGAGTCCCTATATAAAACCGCGTGCCGACTTGAAATTATTATAAACAAGTAGTATACACTATAACAAATTATTAAATGTATATTTCAATATAGCGCCCCCCGTAGGGGGGTATGAAAAAAATTCATTAACATTTTGTTACCTACTATATACTTGTAATCTTACAGAGTCCCTATATAAAACCGCGTGCCGACTTGAAATTATTACAAACGAATAGTATACACTATAACAAATTCTTAAATGTATATTTCAATATAGCGCCCCCCGTAGGGGGGTATGAAAAAAATTCATGAACATTTTGTTACCTACTATATACTTGTAATCTTACAGAGTCCCTATATTAAACCGCGTGCCGACTTGAAATTATTATAAACAAGTAGTATACACTATAACAAATTATTAAATGTATATTTCAATATAGCGCCCCCCGTAGGGGTGTATGAAAAAAATTCATTAACATTTTGTTACCTACTATATACTTGTAATGTTACAGAGTCCCTATATAAAACCGCGTGCCGACTTGAAATTATTATAAACAAATAGTATACACTATAACAAATTATTAAATGTATATTTCAATATAGCGCCCCCCGTAGGGGGGTATGAAAAAAATTCATTAACATTTTGTTACCTACTATATACTTGTAATGTTACAGAGTCCCTATATAAAACCGCGTGCCGACTTGAAATTATTATAAACAAATAGTATACACTATAACAAATTATTAAATGTATATTTCAATATAGCGCCCCCCGTAGGGGGGTATGAAAAAAATTCATTAACATTTTGTTACCTACTATATACTTGTAATCTTACAGAGTCCCTATATAAAACCGCGTGCCGACTTGAAATTATTATAAACAAATAGTATACACTATAACAAATTATTAAATGTATATTTCAATATAGCGCCCCCCGTAGGGGGGTATGAAAAAAATTCATGAACATTTTGTTACCTACTATATACTTGTAATCTTACAGAGTCCCTATATAAAACCGCGTGCCGACTTGAAATTATTATAAACAAGTAGTATACACTATAACAAATTATTAAATGTATATTTCAATATAGCGCCCCCCGTAGGGGGGTATGAAAAAAATTCATTAACATTTTGTTACCTACTATATACTTGTAATCTTACAGAGTCCCTATATAAAACCGCGTGCCGACTTGAAATTATTACAAACGAATAGTATACACTATAACAAATTCTTAAATGTATATTTCAATATAGCGCCCCCCGTAGGGGGGTATGAAAAAAATTCATGAACATTTTGTTACCTACTATATACTTGTAATCTTACAGAGTCCCTATATAAAACCGCGTGCCGACTTGAAATTATTATAAACAAGTAGTATACACTATAACAAATTATTAAATGTATATTTCAATATAGCGCCCCCCGTAGGGGGGTATGAAAAAAATTCATTAACATTTTGTTACCTACTATATACTTGTAATGTTACAGAGTCCCTATATAAAACCGCGTGCCGACTTGAAATTATTATAAACAAATAGTATACACTATAACAAATTATTAAATGTATATTTCAATATAGCGCCCCCCGTAGGGGGGTATGAAAAAAATTCATGAACATTTTGTTACCTACTATATACTTGTAATCTTACAGAGTCCCTATATAAAACCGCGTGCCGACTTGAAATTATTATAAACAAGTAGTATACACTATAACAAATTATTAAATGTATATTTCAATATAGCGCCCCCCGTAGGGGGGTATGAAAAAAATTCATTAACATTTTGTTACCTACTATATACTTGTAATGTTACAGAGTCCCTATATAAAACCGCGTGCCGACTTGAAATTATTATAAACAAATAGTACACACTATAACAAATTATTAAATGTATATTTCAATATAGCGCCCCCCGTAGGGGGGTATGAAAAAAATTCATTAACATTTTGTTACCTACTATATACTTGTAATCTTACAGAGTCCCTATATAAAACCGCGTGCCGACTTGAAATTATTATAAACAAATAGTATACACTATAACAAATTATTAAATGTATATTTCAATATAGCGCCCCCCGTAGGGGGGGTATGAAAAAAATTCATTAACATTTTGTTACCTACTATATACTTGTAATGTTACAGAGTCCCTATATAAAACCGCGTGCCGACTTGAAATTATTATAAACAAATAGTATACACTATAACAAATTATTAAATGTATATTTCAATATAGCGCCCCCCGTAGGGGGGGGTATGAAAAAAATTCATTAACATTTTGTTACCTACTATATACTTGTAATCTTACAGAGTCCCTATATAAAACCGCGTGCCGACTTGAAATTATTATAAACAAATAGTATACACTATAACAAATTATTAAAAGTATATTTCAATATAGCGCCCCCCGTAGGGGGGTATGAAAAAAATTCATGAACATTTTGTTACCTACTATATACTTGTAATCTTACAGAGTCCCTATATAAAACCGCGTGCCGACTTGAAATTATTATAAACAAGTAGTATACACTATAACAAATTATTAAATGTATATTTCAATATAGCGCCCCCCGTAGGGGGGTATGAAAAAAATTCATTAACATTTTGTTACCTACTATATACTTGTAATCTTACAGAGTCCCTATATAAAACCGCGTGCCGACTTGAAATTATTATAAACAAATAGTATACACTATAACAAATTATTAAAAGTATATTTCAATATAGCGCCCCCCGTAGGGGGGTATGAAAAAAATTCATGAACATTTTGTTACCTACTATATACTTGTAATCTTACAGAGTCCCTATATAAAACCGCGTGCCGACTTGAAATTATTATAAACAAGTAGTATACACTATAACAAATTATTAAATGTATATTTCAATATAGCGCCCCCCGTAGGGGGGTATGAAAAAAATTCATTAACATTTTGTTACCTACTATATACTTGTAATGTTACAGAGTCCCTATATAAAACCGCGTGCCGACTTGAAATTATTATAAACAAATAGTATACACTATAACAAATTATTAAATGTATATTTCAATATAGCGCCCCCCGTAGGGGGGTATGAAAAAAATTCATTAACATTTTGTTACCTACTATATACTTGTAATCTTACAGAGTCCCTATATAAAACCGCGTGCCGACTTGAAATTATTATAAACAAATAGTATACACTATAACAAATTATTAAATGTATATTTCAATATAGCGCCCCCCGTAGGGGGGTATGAAAAAAATTCATTAACATTTTGTTACCTACTATATACTTGTAATCTTACAGAGTCCCTATATAAAACCGCGTGCCGACTTGAAATTATTATAAACAAATAGTATACACTATAACAAATTATTAAATGTATATTTCAATATAGCGCCCCCCGTAGGGGGGGTATGAAAAAAATTCATGAACATTTTGTTACCTACTATATACTTGTAATCTTACAGAGTCCCTATATAAAACCGCGTGCCGACTTGAAATTATTATAAACAAGTAGTATACACTATAACAAATTATTAAATGTATATTTCAATATAGCGCCCCCCGTAGGGGGGTATGAAAAAAATTCATTAACATTTTGTTACCTACTGTATACTTGTAATCTTACAGAGTCCCTATATAAAACCGCGTGCCGACTTGAAATTATTATAAACAAATAGTATACACTATAACAAATTATTAAATGTACATTTCAATATAGCGCCCCCCGTAGGGGGGTATGAAAAAAATTCATGAACATTTTGTTACCTACTATATACTTGTAATCTTACAGAGTCCCTATATAAAACCGCGTGCCGACTTGAAATTATTATAAACAAATAGTATACACTATAACAAATTATTAAATGTATATTTTAATATAGCGCCCCCCGCAGGGGGGTATGAAAAAAATTCATTAACATTTTGTTACCTACTATATACTTGTAATCTTACAGAGTCCCTATATAAAACCGCGTGCCGACTTGAAATTATTATAAACAAATAGTATACACTATAACAAATTATTAAATGTATATTTCAATATAGCGCCCCCCGTAGGGGGGTATGAAAAAAATTCATGAACATTTTGTTACCTACTATATACTTGTAATCTTACAGAGTCCCTATATAAAACCGCGTGCCGACTTGAAATTATTATAAACAAATAGTATACACTATAACAAATTATTAAATGTATATTTCAATATAGCGCCCCCCGTAGGGGGGTATGAAAAAAATTCATTAACATTTTGTTACCTACTATATACTTGTAATCTTACAGAGTCCCTATATAAAACCGCGTGCCGACTTGAAATTATTATAAACAAATAGTATACACTATAACAAATTATTAAATGTATATTTCAATATAGCGCCCCCCGTAGGGGGGTATGAAAAAAATTCATGAACATTTTGTTACCTACTATATACTTGTAATCTTACAGAGTCCCTATATAAAACCGCGTGCCGACTTGAAATTATTATAAACAAGTAGTATACACTATAACAAATTATTAAATGTATATTTCAATATAGCGCCCCCCGTAGGGGGGTATGAAAAAAATTCATGAACATTTTGTTACCTACTATATACTTGTAATCTTACAGATTCCCTATATAAAACCGCGTGCCGACTTGAAATTATTATAAACAAATAGTATACACTATAACAAATTATTAAATGTATATTTCAATATAGCGCCCCCCGTAGGGGGGTATGAAAAAAATTCATGAACATTTTGTTACCTACTATATACTTGTAATCTTACAGAGTCCCTATATAAAACCGCGTGCCGACTTGAAATTATTATAAACAAATAGTATACACTATAACAAATTATTAAATGTATATTTCAATATAGCGCCCCCCGTAGGGGGGTATGAAAAAAATTCATTAACATTTTGTTACCTACTATATACTTGTAATCTTACAGAGTCCCTATATAAAACCGCGTGCCGACTTGAAATTATTATAAACAAGTAGTATACACTATAACAAATTATTAAATGTATATTTCAATATAGCGCCCCCCGTAGGGGGGTATGAAAAAAATTCATTAACATTTTGTTACCTACTATATACTTGTAATGTTACAGAGTCCCTATATAAAACCGCGTGCCGACTTGAAATTATTATAAACAAATAGTATACACTATAACAAATTATTAAATGTATATTTCAATATAGCGCCCCCCGTAGGGGGGTATGAAAAAAATTCATTAACATTTTGTTACCTACTATATACTTGTAATCTTACAGAGTCCCTATATAAAACCGCGTGCCGACTTGAAATTATTATAAACAAATAGTATACACTATAACAAATTATTAAATGTATATTTCAATATAGCGCCCCCCGTAGGGGGGTATGAAAAAAATTCATTAACATTTTGTTACCTACTATATACTTGTAATCTTACAGAGTCCCTATATAAAACCGCGTGCCGACTTGAAATTATTATAAACAAATAGTATACACTATAACAAATTATTAAATGTATATTTCAATATAGCGCCCCCCGTAGGGGGGTATGAAAAAAATTCATGAACATTTTGTTACCTACTATATACTTGTAATCTTACAGAGTCCCTATATAAAACCGCGTGCCGACTTGAAATTATTATAAACAAATAGTATACACTATAACAAATTATTAAAAGTATATTTCAATATAGCGCCCCCCGTAGGGGGGTATGAAAAAAATTCATGAACATTTTGTTACCTACTATATACTTGTAATCTTACAGAGTCCCTATATAAAACCGCGTGCCGACTTGAAATTATTATAAACAAGTAGTATACACTATAACAAATTATTAAATGTATATTTCAATATAGCGCCCCCCGTAGGGGGGTATGAAAAAAATTCATTAACATTTTGTTACCTACTGTATACTTGTAATCTTACAGAGTCCCTATATAAAACCGCGTGCCGACTTGAAATTATTATAAACAAATAGTATACACTATAACAAATTATTAAATGTACATTTCAATATAGCGCCCCCCGTAGGGGGGTATGAAAAAAATTCATGAACATTTTGTTACCTACTATATACTTGTAATCTTACAGAGTCCCTATATAAAACCGCGTGCCGACTTGAAATTATTATAAACAAATAGTATACACTATAACAAATTATTAAATGTATATTTCAATATAGCGCCCCCCGCAGGGGGGTATGAAAAAAATTCATTAACATTTTGTTACCTACTATATACTTGTAATCTTACAGAGTCCCTATATAAAACCGCGTGCCGACTTGAAATTATTGTAAACAAATAGTATACACTATAACAAATTATTAAATGTATATTTCAATATAGCGCCCCCCGTAGGGGGGTATGAAAAAAATTCATGAACATTTTGTTACCTACTATATACTTGTAATCTTACAGAGTCCCTATATAAAACCGCGTGCCGACTTGAAATTATTATAAACAAATAGTATACACTATAACAAATTATTAAATGTATATTTCAATATAGCGCCCCCCGTAGGGGGGTATGAAAAAAATTCATTAACATTTTGTTACCTACTATATACTTGTAATCTTACAGAGTCCCTATATAAAACCGCGTGCCGACTTGAAATTATTATAAACAAATAGTATACACTATAACAAATTATTAAATGTATATTTCAATATAGCGCCCCCCGTAGGGGGGTATGAAAAAAATTCATGAACATTTTGTTACCTACTATATACTTGTAATCTTACAGAGTCCCTATATAAAACCGCGTGCCGACTTGAAATTATTATAAACAAGTAGTATACACTATAACAAATTATTAAATGTATATTTCAATATAGCGCCCCCCGTAGGGGGGTATGAAAAAAATTCATGAACATTTTGTTACCTACTATATACTTGTAATCTTACAGATTCCCTATATAAAACCGCGTGCCGACTTGAAATTATTATAAACAAATAGTATACACTATAACAAATTATTAAATGTATATTTCAATATAGCGCCCCCCGTAGGGGGGTATGAAAAAAATTCATGAACATTTTGTTACCTACTATATACTTGTAATCTTACAGAGTCCCTATATAAAACCGCGTGCCGACTTGAAATTATTATAAACAAATAGTATACACTATAACAAATTATTAAATGTATATTTCAATATAGCGCCCCCCGTAGGGGGGTATGAAAAAAATTCATTAACATTTTGTTACCTACTATATACTTGTAATCTTACAGAGTCCCTATATAAAACCGCGTGCCGACTTGAAATTATTATAAACAAGTAGTATACACTATAACAAATTATTAAATGTATATTTCAATATAGCGCCCCCCGTAGGGGGGTATGAAAAAAATTCATTAACATTTTGTTACCTACTATATACTTGTAATGTTACAGAGTCCCTATATAAAACCGCGTGCCGACTTGAAATTATTATAAACAAATAGTATACACTATAACAAATTATTAAATGTATATTTCAATATAGCGCCCCCCGTAGGGGGGTATGAAAAAAATTCATTAACATTTTGTTACCTACTATATACTTGTAATGTTACAGAGTCCCTATATAAAACCGCGTGCCGACTTGAAATTATTATAAACAAGTAGTATACACTATAACAAATTATTAAATGTATATTTCAATATAGCGCCCCCCGTAGAGGGGTATGGAAAAAATTCATGAACATTTTGTTACCTACTATATACTTGTAATCTTACAGAGTCCCTATATAAAACCGCGTGCCGACTTGAAATTATTATAAACAAATAGTATACACTATAACAAATTATTAAAAGTATATTTCAATATAGCGCCCCCCGTAGGGGGGTATGAAAAAAATTCATGAACATTTTGTTACCTACTATATACTTGTAATCTTACAGAGTCCCTATATAAAACCGCGTGCCGACTTGAAATTATTATAAACAAGTAGTATACACTATAGCAAATTATTAAATGTATATTTCAATATAGCGCCCCCCGTAGGGGGGTATGAAAAAAATTCATTAACATTTTGTTACCTACTATATACTTGTAATGTTACAGAGTCCCTATATAAAACCGCGTGCCGACTTGAAATTATTATAAACAAGTAGTATACACTATAACAAATTATTAAATGTATATTTCAATATAGCGCCCCCCGTAGAGGGGTATGGAAAAAATTCATGAACATTTTGTTACCTACTATATACTTGTAATCTTACAGAGTCCCTATATAAAACCGCGTGCCGACTTGAAATTATTATAAACAAGTAGTATACACTATAACAAATTATTAAATGTATATTTCAATATAGCGCCCTGTTAGAATGTTGACATTCTTTTGTTGTAGAACCGAGTCGCTGATCAAGTTCTCCACGTATACTTGTCAAGTCCCATCAAAGTACCTTTTATATTTTTTACTATTTTCATTTCATATATTTATTGTACCTGTTCTTGTGTATTGTATTATCTGCGTTGCGTTCAATATATTTCTCGTTCATTTCGTTGTTGTGTATTGTTTTTACCTATTCTGCAATAGCCTCGATCTAACACGCCCCCCGTAGGGGGGTATGAAAAAAATTCATTATCATTTTGTTACCTACTATATACTTGTAATGTTACAGAGTCCCTATATAAAACCGCGTGCCGACTTGAAATTATTATAAACAAATAGTATACACTATAACAAATTATTAAAAGTATATTTCAATATAGCGCCCCCCGTAGGGGGGTATGAAAAAAATTCATGAACATTTTGTTACCTACTATATACTTGTAATCTTACAGAGTCCCTATATAAAACCGCGTGCCGACTTGAAATTATTATAAACAAATAGTATACACTATAACAAATTATTAAAAGTATATTTCAATATAGCGCCCCCCGTAGGGGGGTATGAAAAAAATTCATGAACATTTTGTTACCTACTATATACTTGTAATCTTACAGAGTCCCTATATAAAACCGCGTGCCGACTTGAAATTATTATAAACAAGTAGTATACACTATAACAAATTATTAAATGTATATTTCAATATAGCGCCCCCCGTAGGGGGGTATGAAAAAAATTCATTAACATTTTGTTACCTACTATATACTTGTAATCTTACAGAGTCCCTATATAAAACCGCGTGCCGACTTGAAATTATTATAAACAAATAGTATACACTATAACAAATTATTAAAAGTATATTTCAATATAGCGCCCCCCGTAGGGGGGTATGAAAAAAATTCATGAACATTTTGTTACCTACTATATACTTGTAATCTTACAGAGTCCCTATATAAAACCGCGTGCCGACTTGAAATTATTATAAACAAGTAGTATACACTATAACAAATTATTAAATGTATATTTCAATATAGCGCCCCCCGTAGGGGGGTATGAAAAAAATTCATTAACATTTTGTTACCTACTATATACTTGTAATGTTACAGAGTCCCTATATAAAACCGCGTGCCGACTTGAAATTATTATAAACAAGTAGTATACACTATAACAAATTATTAAATGTATATTTCAATATAGCGCCCCCCGTAGGGGGGTATGAAAAAAATTCATTAACATTTTGTTACCTACTATATACTTGTAATCTTACAGAGTCCCTATATAAAACCGCGTGCCGACTTGAAATTATTATAAACAAATAGTATACACTATAACAAATTATTAAAAGTATATTTCAATATAGCGCCCCCCGTAGGGGGGTATGAAAAAAATTCATGAACATTTTGTTACCTACTATATACTTGTAATCTTACAGAGTCCCTATATAAAACCGCGTGCCGACTTGAAATTATTATAAACAAGTAGTATACACTATAACAAATTATTAAATGTATATTTCAATATAGCGCCCCCCGTAGGGGGGTATGAAAAAAATTCATTAACATTTTGTTACCTACTATATACTTGTAATCTTACAGAGTCCCTATATAAAACCGCGTGCCGACTTGAAATTATTATAAACAAATAGTATACACTATAACAAATTATTAAAAGTATATTTCAATATAGCGCCCCCCGTAGGGGGGTATGAAAAAAATTCATGAACATTTTGTTACCTACTATATACTTGTAATCTTACAGAGTCCCTATATAAAACCGCGTGCCGACTTGAAATTATTATAAACAAGTAGTATACACTATAACAAATTATTAAATGTATATTTCAATATAGCGCCCCCCGTAGGGGGGTATGAAAAAAATTCATTAACATTTTGTTACCTACTATATACTTGTAATCTTACAGAGTCCCTATATAAAACCGCGTGCCGACTTGAAATTATTATAAACAAATAGTATACACTATAACAAATTATTAAAAGTATATTTCAATATAGCGCCCCCCGTAGGGGGGTATGAAAAAAATTCATGAACATTTTGTTACCTACTATATACTTGTAATCTTACAGAGTCCCTATATAAAACCGCGTGCCGACTTGAAATTATTATAAACAAGTAGTATACACTATAACAAATTATTAAATGTATATTTCAATATAGCGCCCCCCGTAGGGGGGTATGAAAAAAATTCATTAACATTTTGTTACCTACTATATACTTGTAATGTTACAGAGTCCCTATATAAAACCGCGTGCCGACTTGAAATTATTATAAACAAGTAGTATACACTATAACAAATTATTAAATGTATATTTCAATATAGCGCCCCCCGTAGAGGGGTATGGAAAAAATTCATGAACATTTTGTTACCTACTATATACTTGTAATCTTACAGAGTCCCTATATAAAACCGCGTGCCGACTTGAAATTATTATAAACAAATAGTATACACTATAACAAATTATTAAAAGTATATTTCAATATAGCGCCCCCCGTAGGGGGGTATGAAAAAAATTCATGAACATTTTGTTACCTACTATATACTTGTAATCTTACAGAGTCCCTATATAAAACCGCGTGCCGACTTGAAATTATTATAAACAAATAGTATACACTATAACAAATTATTAAAAGTATATTTCAATATAGCGCCCCCCGTAGGGGGGTATGAAAAAAATTCATGAACATTTTGTTACCTACTATATACTTGTAATCTTACAGAGTCCCTATATAAAACCGCGTGCCGACTTGAAATTATTATAAACAAGTAGTATACACTATAACAAATTATTAAATGTATATTTCAATATAGCGCCCCCCGTAGGGGGGTATGAAAAAAATTCATTAACATTTTGTTACCTACTATATACTTGTAATCTTACAGAGTCCCTATATAAAACCGCGTGCCGACTTGAAATTATTATAAACAAATAGTATACACTATAACAAATTATTAAAAGTATATTTCAATATAGCGCCCCCCGTAGGGGGGTATGAAAAAAATTCATGAACATTTTGTTACCTACTATATACTTGTAATCTTACAGAGTCCCTATATAAAACCGCGTGCCGACTTGAAATTATTATAAACAAGTAGTATACACTATAACAAATTATTAAATGTATATTTCAATATAGCGCCCCCCGTAGGGGGGTATGAAAAAAATTCATTAACATTTTGTTACCTACTATATACTTGTAATGTTACAGAGTCCCTATATAAAACCGCGTGCCGACTTGAAATTATTATAAACAAGTAGTATACACTATAACAAATTATTAAATGTATATTTCAATATAGCGCCCCCCGTAGAGGGGTATGGAAAAAATTCATGAACATTTTGTTACCTACTATATACTTGTAATCTTACAGAGTCCCTATATAAAACCGCGTGCCGACTTGAAATTATTATAAACAAATAGTATACACTATAACAAATTATTAAAAGTATATTTCAATATAGCGCCCCCCGTAGGGGGGTATGAAAAAAATTCATGAACATTTTGTTACCTACTATATACTTGTAATCTTACAGAGTCCCTATATAAAACCGCGTGCCGACTTGAAATTATTATAAACAAGTAGTATACACTATAACAAATTATTAAATGTATATTTCAATATAGCGCCCCCCGTAGGGGGGTATGAAAAAAATTCATTAACATTTTGTTACCTACTATATACTTGTAATGTTACAGAGTCCCTATATAAAACCGCGTGCCGACTTGAAATTATTATAAACAAGTAGTATACACTATAACAAATTATTAAATGTATATTTCAATATAGCGCCCCCCGTAGAGGGGTATGGAAAAAATTCATGAACATTTTGTTACCTACTATATACTTGTAATCTTACAGAGTCCCTATATAAAACCGCGTGCCGACTTGAAATTATTATAAACAAGTAGTATACACTATAACAAATTATTAAATGTATATTTCAATATAGCGCCCTGTTAGAATGTTGACATTCTTTTGTTGTAGAACCGAGTCGCTGATCAAGTTCTCCACGTATACTTGTCAAGTCCCATCAAAGTACCTTTTATATTTTTTACTATTTTCATTTCATATATTTATTGTACCTGTTCTTGTGTATTGTATTATCTGCGTTGCGTTCAATATATTTCTCGTTCATTTCGTTGTTGTGTATTGTTTTTACCTATTCTGCAATAGCCTCGATCTAACAGGTTATGGGCGCCAGAAACGTGTGTATAGAGCTAGATAGGTAAACGATATCATTTAAAACGAGAACTCGAAGACAGCACCATGAATTCCGCGAGTGTGTCAAGGATTGAGCTTTTGGGTAAAGACAATTTTGACACATGGAAGCTACAGATGCAAGCTGTGTTGATTAAGGCTGATCTGTGGGAATATGTGAGCGGCGTCATCACGAAACCCGAGTTATCAAAAGATGGTGCGAATGCCGGCAATGTTAAAGAATGGGTCAGGAACGATATGAAAGCGCGGTCGGACATAATCCTGTCTATATGTTCGAGTGAGTTGAAGCAAATTAAAAACTGCGAAACATCACGTGAAGTATGGCTGAAATTAGAGAAAATTTATCAGTCGAAAGGTCCGGCAAGGAAAGCAACTCTTTTGAAAAGACTGACATTACAAAAAATGATTGACAGCGGTGACGTGCGAGCACACTTGGATAATTTTTTTGATACAGTTGACAAGCTGCTTGACATGGACGTCATAATTAATCCGGACTTACTGACAATCTTATTGCTGTATAGTTTACCCGCTGATTTCGAGAATTTTCGGTGCGCCATCGAATCACGCGACGACTTACCGACTCCGGATGCGCTTCGTATAAAAATTATTGAGGAAAGTGATGCACGCAAGAGTGACGTTCGAAACGTATCATCGAATGCCATGATAGCGAAAAGGAACGGCGGATGGCGCGATCGAAAAGACAAGACAGAAACACTCAAGAACGACAGTGGAAAACGAAAAAATGCACAAGTGTTTCGATGTTTCAAGTGTCGACAGCCTGGACATAAGGCGAATGAATGTTCAAAGTTCAAAAAGGAAACCGTAAAATGTGCAAATAATGTTTGTCTAAATGTTTCAAACCAAAAATCGCTAGACCTAAACCGAAAGTGGTGTCTCGACAGTGGTGCTACGACGCATATGTGCAACGAGACAGAACACTTTCAAAACCTTCAGTACTCAAGACGAGGCACGCTTAATCTTGCGAACAGTGCGACAGCCGAAACGATAGGCGAGGGAAATGTGTTGTTTGCTACAAGTGTGTTCGGTAATGAAAAGAACGTAACACTGAACAACGCACTATACGTTCCCGATTTGAGAACAAATCTTCTGTCGGTGGCTAAGATTACAGATCGAGGATTCGACGTATGCTTTCGAAAAGATGGTGCCACAGTACAGGAACCGAATGGAAATGTGGTTTTAAGCGCTGACAGAGTCGATGATTTGTATTTCGTGCGTGAATCCAGACCAAATGCGCGAGCGATTAGTTCAGTTTCGAATGAGAAGATATCGCTCGAATTATTGCATAGACGTTTGGGCCATGTTAACACGAAAGATTTAGAAGACGTAGTTCGCAAAGGTCACGTGAGAGGAGTTCAATTGACACAATCGTCGAGAAAATTGAACTGTGATGTCTGTCTGCAAGGAAAAATGACTAGGTCTCCATTCCCCAAGAAATCAAATCGTCAAACGAAGATACTGGAAATTGTTCATACCGATGTGTGCGGACCCATGAGGACGGCATCCTTAGGAGGAGCGAGATATTTCATTGAGTTTATCGATGATTGCTCCAGATGGTGCAAGATTAGATTTCTGAAATCAAAAACAGAAGTATTCAAGGCTACTAAGGACTACATAGCTTTAGTCGAGAAACAAAAGGGCGAGGCTGTTAAGTGTCTGCAGTCTGATAATGGCCGCGAATACATTAATAATGAATTCAGCGAATATTTGAAACACAGAGGGATCGCTAGGAGGTTAACAATTCCGTACAATCCAGAACAGAATGGCATCGCGGAGAGAAAAAACCGCACTCTCCTTGATGTAGCTAGGTGCCTTCTGAAGGAAGCGAATTTACCCAACACTTTCTGGGCTGAGGCAGTTAATACTGCGAATTATCTCCAAAATCGTTTGCCAACGAAGTGCCTGGATGGTCATACGCCGTATGAGAAATGGACCGGCAGGACACCAGACGTGTCGTACCTTAGAACATTCGGAAGTAAAGTTTTTTATCTGGATAGACAACCTGCCAAAGGAAAGTTTGACTCTCGAGGGCAGGAGGGGATCTTTCTTGGATATGCAGATGAATCCAAAGCATATCGCATATGGTCGCCAAAGGAGCGTAGAGTATTAATAAGTCGTGATGTGAAATTCATTGAAAACGACTTGCTCCGTTCGTCGATTGACAACCCAGGTAAAGACACACGGATTGAAGACTCGGCACAAATTCGACAATTCTCAGACATTGAAATATTTTCAAGAAACGCAGCTGAAGATAATCAATTGTCTACATGCAACAGAGAAAATGTAGTGCAGTCCGATACCTCAGATGAAGATGAAGAGATTCTTGATGTCGAAGACGAAGATGCTCCCGTTGAAGACGCAGCCCCTGAGTCGCACCGAACAATCAGAGGCCGAGGCCGGCCAAAAATCATACGGTCAGGCTTAAGGGGAAGACCGAAGAAACAGTATCAAGTTGTTTCTGAACAATCTGGTAACGTCGAATGGAGGGAGCAGAGTTTTCTTTCGGAGATACCCATGAAGGAGGCAATGAATGGATCCGATGCTGATGAATGGCGTCAAGCCATTGCTTCCGAGATAAAATCTATCATAAAAAACGAGACATGGATACTCGTTGATCGTCCCAAAGGACAGAAAGTCGTCGGCAGCCGAATGGTTTTAAGGAATAAGTACAAATCAGATGGCAGTCTCGAGAGGAGAAAGGCGCGCTTAGTTGCACAGGGATTTAGCCAACAACCCGGTGTACATTTTACAGAGACTTTTGCGCCTGTGGCTCGTATAGGATCCATTCGTCTCATGGCTTCACTCGCCGCTCGATATGAGATGAAGATTAAACAGTTCGACGTAGAAACTGCTTATCTGAATGGAGTCTTAGAAGAAAATATATATATGGAGCCACCGAAGAATTTGCGGGATATTCTTCGAACGATTATTGATTCTGAGAGCCATAACGAGATTAATGTAAAATCAAAACTCATGCTGAAGGAGTTAAGTAAAGGAGATAAGGTTTGTCTTTTGAAAAAATCACTATATGGACTCCGGCAGGCGGGAAGATGTTGGTATTTCAAGCTGAGTGAAACACTGAGAAGTTTGGGTGCCACTCCATCAGAATCAGATCCGTGTTTATTTTATATTGGATCTGGGGAAGACGCTACATTCATAGCAATTTATGTTGACGATATCCTGATCGCTTCCCGTAACGACAAGAAGATAGCTGACCTTGGTAGAGGGTTGGCCAAGAACTTTATAATCAAGGACCTTGGGGATGTAAAGTATTGTCTAGGTATGGAATTCAATCAACGCAATGGTCAGACAACAATACATCAGCGTGGTTACATCTGCGACGTGCTCTCGCGATTCGGCATGGCGGAATGTAAACCTGTAGTAACACCTGTTGATGTGAGTGTGAAGCTGATGAAAAAGGAAGAACAGTCCGAAGAGGACCTCAAGCTACCATACCGTGAGCTGATTGGTGCTCTTACATATTTGGCGACAAGTACACGACCCGACATATCTTTTGCCGTAAGTCATTTAGGGCTTTTTAACCATTGCTACGGTGAAGATCACTGGAAGGCCGCCAAACGAGTGCTACGA
This sequence comes from Harpalus rubripes, assembly GCA_963082715.1. Classification (NCBI taxonomy): domain Eukaryota; kingdom Metazoa; phylum Arthropoda; class Insecta; order Coleoptera; family Carabidae; genus Harpalus; species Harpalus rubripes. The sequence continues at coordinate 8,959,416 of OY720466.1, read as the reverse complement.
TACTTGAAGGGTTCCATGGACATTGGATTAACTTTTGGCTCGAACGTAGGGCCAATCAAAGGTTTCGTAGACGCTGATTGGGGAAGCTGTCCCGAAGACAGGAGGTCCTATACTGGGTACATATTTATGCTCAATGGAGGACCGATATCCTGGGATTGCAAGAAACAGCGCACCGTCGCTTTGTCAACGACGGAAGCCGAGTATATGGCACTCTCTGAAAGCGTCAAGGAAGCCATATATCTACAAAGATTCCTGAAGGAATTAGGTTTCTGTGCTTTGGGCGAAATGAATATTTTCTGCGACAACAGAAGTTCATTGAAACTGGCAGAAAGCCCCACATATCACGCTCGAAGTAAACACATAGACATTAGACATCACTTCGTGAGAGATGTGCTGAAACGCAAAGAACTCCGCGTTCAACACATTTCAACTGATGATCAAATAGCTGATTTCCTTACGAAGGGATTGCCTAAGGAGAAGCACCTACGCTGCTTGAAATCAGCCGGACTTGAGAATCTTCGACTCGAGGGGAAGTGTTAGAATGTTGACATTCTTTTGTTGTAGAACCGAGTCGCTGATCAAGTTCTCCACGTATACTTGTCAAGTCCCATCAAAGTACCTTTTATATTTTTTACTATTTTCATTTCATATATTTATTGTACCTGTTCTTGTGTATTGTATTATCTGCGTTGCGTTCAATATATTTCTCGTTCATTTCGTTGTTGTGTATTGTTTTTACCTATTCTGCAATAGCCTCGATCTAACACGCCCCCCGTAGGGGGGTATGAAAAAAATTCATTAACATTTTGTTACCTACTATATACTTGTAATGTTACAGAGTCCCTATATAAAACCGCGTGCCGACTTGAAATTATTATAAACAAGTAGTATACACTATAACAAATTATTAAATGTATATTTCAATATAGCGCCCCCCGTAGAGGGGTATGGAAAAAATTCATGAACATTTTGTTACCTACTATATACTTGTAATCTTACAGAGTCCCTATATAAAACCGCGTGCCGACTTGAAATTATTATAAACAAGTAGTATACACTATAACAAATTATTAAATGTATATTTCAATATAGCGCCCCCCGTAGGGGGGTATGAAAAAAATTCATTAACATTTTGTTACCTACTATATACTTGTAATGTTACAGAGTTCCTATATAAAACCGCGTGCCGACTTGAAATTATTATAAACAAGTAGTATACACTATAACAAATTATTAAATGTATATTTCAATATAGCGCCCCCCGTAGAGGGGTATGGAAAAAATTCATGAACATTTTGTTACCTACTATATACTTGTAATCTTACAGAGTCCCTATATAAAACCGCGTGCCGACTTGAAATTATTATAAACAAGTAGTATACACTATAACAAATTATTAAATGTATATTTCAATATAGCGCCCCCCGTAGGGGGGTATGAAAAAAATTCATTAACATTTTGTTACCTACTATATACTTGTAATGTTACAGAGTCCCTATATAAAACCGCGTGCCGACTTGAAATTATTATAAACAAGTAGTATACACTATAACAAATTATTAAATGTATATTTCAATATAGCGCCCCCCGTAGAGGGGTATGGAAAAAATTCATGAACATTTTGTTACCTACTATATACTTGTAATCTTACAGAGTCCCTATATAAAACCGCGTGCCGACTTGAAATTATTATAAACAAATAGTATACACTATAACAAATTATTAAAAGTATATTTCAATATAGCGCCCCCCGTAGGGGGGTATGAAAAAAATTCATGAACATTTTGTTACCTACTATATACTTGTAATCTTACAGAGTCCCTATATAAAACCGCGTGCCGACTTGAAATTATTATAAACAAGTAGTATACACTATAACAAATTATTAAATGTATATTTCAATATAGCGCCCCCCGTAGGGGGGTATGAAAAAAATTCATTAACATTTTGTTACCTACTATATACTTGTAATGTTACAGAGTCCCTATATAAAACCGCGTGCCGACTTGAAATTATTATAAACAAGTAGTATACACTATAACAAATTATTAAATGTATATTTCAATATAGCGCCCCCCGTAGAGGGGTATGGAAAAAATTCATGAACATTTTGTTACCTACTATATACTTGTAATCTTACAGAGTCCCTATATAAAACCGCGTGCCGACTTGAAATTATTATAAACAAGTAGTATACACTATAACAAATTATTAAATGTATATTTCAATATAGCGCCCCCCGTAGGGGGGTATGAAAAAAATTCATTAACATTTTGTTACCTACTATATACTTGTAATGTTACAGAGTCCCTATATAAAACCGCGTGCCGACTTGAAATTATTATAAACAAGTAGTATACACTATAACAAATTATTAAATGTATATTTCAATATAGCGCCCCCCGTAGAGGGGTATGGAAAAAATTCATGAACATTTTGTTACCTACTATATACTTGTAATCTTACAGAGTCCCTATATAAAACCGCGTGCCGACTTGAAATTATTATAAACAAGTAGTATACACTATAACAAATTATTAAATGTATATTTCAATATAGCGCCCCCCGTAGGGGGGTATGAAAAAAATTCATTAACATTTTGTTACCTACTATATACTTGTAATGTTACAGAGTCCCTATATAAAACCGCGTGCCGACTTGAAATTATTATAAACAAGTAGTATACACTATAACAAATTATTAAATGTATATTTCAATATAGCGCCCCCCGTAGAGGGGTATGGAAAAAATTCATGAACATTTTGTTACCTACTATATACTTGTAATCTTACAGAGTCCCTATATAAAACCGCGTGCCGACTTGAAATTATTATAAACAAGTAGTATACACTATAACAAATTATTAAATGTATATTTCAATATAGCGCCCCCCGTAGGGGGGTATGAAAAAAATTCATTAACATTTTGTTACCTACTATATACTTGTAATGTTACAGAGTCCCTATATAAAACCGCGTGCCGACTTGAAATTATTATAAACAAGTAGTATACACTATAACAAATTATTAAATGTATATTTCAATATAGCGCCCCCCGTAGAGGGGTATGGAAAAAATTCATGAACATTTTGTTACCTACTATATACTTGTAATCTTACAGAGTCCCTATATAAAACCGCGTGCCGACTTGAAATTATTATAAACAAGTAGTATACACTGTAACAAATTATTAAATGTATATTTCAATATAGCGCCCCCCGTAGGGGGGTATGATAAAAATTCATTAACATTTTGTTACCTACTATATACTTGTAATGTTACAGAGTCCCTATATAAAACCGCGTGCCGACTTGAAATTATTATAAACAAGTAGTATACACTATAACAAATTATTAAATGTATATTTCAATATAGCGCCCCCCGTAGAGGGGTATGGAAAAAATTCATGAACATTTTGTTACCTACTATATACTTGTAATCTTACAGAGTCCCTATATAAAACCGCGTGCCGACTTGAAATTATTATAAACAAGTAGTATACACTATAACAAATTATTAAATGTATATTTCAATATAGCGCCCCCCGTAGGGGGGTATGAAAAAAATTCATTAACATTTTGTTACCTACTATATACTTGTAATGTTACAGAGTCCCTATATAAAACCGCGTGCCGACTTGAAATTATTATAAACAAGTAGTATACACTATAACAAATTATTAAATGTATATTTCAATATAGCGCCCCCCGTAGGGGGGTATGAAAAAAATTCATTAACATTTTGTTACCTACTATATACTTGTAATGTTACAGAGTCCCTATATAAAACCGCGTGCCGACTTGAAATTATTATAAACAAGTAGTATACACTATAACAAATTATTAAATGTATATTTCAATATAGCGCCCCCCGTAGAGGGGTATGGAAAAAATTCATGAACATTTTGTTACCTACTATATACTTGTAATCTTACAGAGTCCCTATATAAAACCGCGTGCCGACTTGAAATTATTATAAACAAGTAGTATACACTATAACAAATTATTAAATGTATATTTCAATATAGCGCCCCCCGTAGGGGGGTATGAAAAAAATTCATTAACATTTTGTTACCTACTATATACTTGTAATGTTACAGAGTCCCTATATAAAACCGCGTGCCGACTTGAAATTATTATAAACAAGTAGTATACACTATAACAAATTATTAAATGTATATTTCAATATAGCGCCCCCCGTAGGGGGGTATGAAAAAAATTCATTAACATTTTGTTACCTACTATATACTTGTAATGTTACAGAGTCCCTATATAAAACCGCGTGCCGACTTGAAATTATTATAAACAAGTAGTATACACTATAACAAATTATTAAATGTATATTTCAATATAGCGCCCCCCGTAGAGGGGTATGGAAAAAATTCATGAACATTTTGTTACCTACTATATACTTGTAATCTTACAGAGTCCCTATATAAAACCGCGTGCCGACTTGAAATTATTATAAACAAGTAGTATACACTATAACAAATTATTAAATGTATATTTCAATATAGCGCCCCCCGTAGGGGGGTATGAAAAAAATTCATTAACATTTTGTTACCTACTATATACTTGTAATGTTACAGAGTCCCTATATAAAACCGCGTGCCGACTTGAAATTATTATAAACAAGTAGTATACACTATAACAAATTATTAAATGTATATTTCAATATAGCGCCCCCCGTAGGGGGGTATGAAAAAAATTCATTAACATTTTGTTACCTACTATATACTTGTAATGTTACAGAGTCCCTATATAAAACCGCGTGCCGACTTGAAATTATTATAAACAAGTAGTATACACTATAACAAATTATTAAATGTATATTTCAATATAGCGCCCCCCGTAGGGGGGTATGAAAAAAATTCATTAACATTTTGTTACCTACTATATACTTGTAATGTTACAGAGTCCCTATATAAAACCGCGTGCCGACTTGAAATTATTATAAACAAGTAGTATACACTATAACAAATTATTAAATGTATATTTCAATATAGCGCCCCCCGTAGGGGGGTATGAAAAAAATTCATTAACATTTTGTTACCTACTATATACTTGTAATGTTACAGAGTCCCTATATAAAACCGCGTGCCGACTTGAAATTATTATAAACAAGTAGTATACACTATAACAAATTATTAAATGTATATTTCAATATAGCGCCCCCCGTAGAGGGGTATGGAAAAAATTCATGAACATTTTGTTACCTACTATATACTTGTAATCTTACAGAGTCCCTATATAAAACCGCGTGCCGACTTGAAATTATTATAAACAAGTAGTATACACTATAACAAATTATTAAATGTATATTTCAATATAGCGCCCCCCGTAGGGGGGTATGAAAAAAATTCATTAACATTTTGTTACCTACTATATACTTGTAATGTTACAGAGTCCCTATATAAAACCGCGTGCCGACTTGAAATTATTATAAACAAGTAGTATACACTATAACAAATTATTAAATGTATATTTCAATATAGCGCCCCCCGTAGGGGGGTATGAAAAAAATTCATTAACATTTTGTTACCTACTATATACTTGTAATGTTACAGAGTCCCTATATAAAACCGCGTGCCGACTTGAAATTATTATAAACAAGTAGTATACACTATAACAAATTATTAAATGTATATTTCAATATAGCGCCCCCCGTAGGGGGGTATGAAAAAAATTCATTAACATTTTGTTACCTACTATATACTTGTAATGTTACAGAGTCCCTATATAAAACCGCGTGCCGACTTGAAATTATTATAAACAAGTAGTATACACTATAACAAATTATTAAATGTATATTTCAATATAGCGCCCCCCGTAGAGGGGTATGGAAAAAATTCATGAACATTTTGTTACCTACTATATACTTGTAATCTTACAGAGTCCCTATATAAAACCGCGTGCCGACTTGAAATTATTATAAACAAGTAGTATACACTATAACAAATTATTAAATGTATATTTCAATATAGCGCCCCCCGTAGGGGGGTATGAAAAAAATTCATTAACATTTTGTTACCTACTATATACTTGTAATGTTACAGAGTCCCTATATAAAACCGCGTGCCGACTTGAAATTATTATAAACAAGTAGTATACACTATAACAAATTATTAAATGTATATTTCAATATAGCGCCCCCCGTAGAGGGGTATGGAAAAAATTCATGAACATTTTGTTACCTACTATATACTTGTAATCTTACAGAGTCCCTATATAAAACCGCGTGCCGACTTGAAATTATTATAAACAAGTAGTATACACTATAACAAATTATTAAATGTATATTTCAATATAGCGCCCCCCGTAGGGGGGTATGAAAAAAATTCATTAACATTTTGTTACCTACTATATACTTGTAATGTTACAGAGTCCCTATATAAAACCGCGTGCCGACTTGAAATTATTATAAACAAGTAGTATACACTATAACAAATTATTAAATGTATATTTCAATATAGCGCCCCCCGTAGGGGGGTATGAAAAAAATTCATTAACATTTTGTTACCTACTATATACTTGTAATGTTACAGAGTCCCTATATAAAACCGCGTGCCGACTTGAAATTATTATAAACAAGTAGTATACACTATAACAAATTATTAAATGTATATTTCAATATAGCGCCCCCCGTAGAGGGGTATGGAAAAAATTCATGAACATTTTGTTACCTACTATATACTTGTAATCTTACAGAGTCCCTATATAAAACCGCGTGCCGACTTGAAATTATTATAAACAAGTAGTATACACTATAACAAATTATTAAATGTATATTTCAATATAGCGCCCCCCGTAGGGGGGTATGAAAAAAATTCATTAACATTTTGTTACCTACTATATACTTGTAATGTTACAGAGTCCCTATATAAAACCGCGTGCCGACTTGAAATTATTATAAACAAGTAGTATACACTATAACAAATTATTAAATGTATATTTCAATATAGCGCCCCCCGTAGGGGGGTATGAAAAAAATTCATTAACATTTTGTTACCTACTATATACTTGTAATGTTACAGAGTCCCTATATAAAACCGCGTGCCGACTTGAAATTATTATAAACAAGTAGTATACACTATAACAAATTATTAAATGTATATTTCAATATAGCGCCCCCCGTAGAGGGGTATGGAAAAAATTCATGAACATTTTGTTACCTACTATATACTTGTAATCTTACAGAGTCCCTATATAAAACCGCGTGCCGACTTGAAATTATTATAAACAAGTAGTATACACTATAACAAATTATTAAATGTATATTTCAATATAGCGCCCCCCGTAGGGGGGTATGAAAAAAATTCATTAACATTTTGTTACCTACTATATACTTGTAATGTTACAGAGTCCCTATATAAAACCGCGTGCCGACTTGAAATTATTATAAACAAGTAGTATACACTATAACAAATTATTAAATGTATATTTCAATATAGCGCCCCCCGTAGGGGGGTATGAAAAAAATTCATTAACATTTTGTTACCTACTATATACTTGTAATGTTACAGAGTCCCTATATAAAACCGCGTGCCGACTTGAAATTATTATAAACAAGTAGTATACACTATAACAAATTATTAAATGTATATTTCAATATAGCGCCCCCCGTAGAGGGGTATGGAAAAAATTCATGAACATTTTGTTACCTACTATATACTTGTAATCTTACAGAGTCCCTATATAAAACCGCGTGCCGACTTGAAATTATTATAAACAAGTAGTATACACTGTAACAAATTATTAAATGTATATTTCAATATAGCGCCCCCCGTAGGGGGGTATGAAAAAAATTCATGAACATTTTGTTACCTACTATATACTTGTAATCTTACAGATTCCCTATATAAAACCGCGTGCCGACTTGAAATTATTATAAACAAGTAGTATACACTATAACAAATTATTAAATGTATATTTCAATATAGCGCCCCCCGTAGGGGGGTATGAAAAAAATTCATGAACATTTTGTTACCTACTATATACTTGTAATCTTACAGATTCCCTATATAAAACCGCGTGCCGACTTGAAATTATTATAAACAAGTAGTATACACTATAACAAATTATTAAATGTATATTTCAATATAGCGCCCCCCGTAGAGGGGTATGGAAAAAATTCATGAACTTTTGTTACCTATATCATATACTTGTAATCTTAGATATTCCCTATATAAGCCCGCGTGCCGCCTTGAAATTATTATAAACAATTAGTATACATTATACAATTTTTTTAATATAAAATATAGCGGCCCCCGCAGCAGGGTATGAGAAAAATTCATGAACAATTTTTTACATATCATATAACGCCTCCCGTAAGATAGTATTTTAAAAAAATCATAAAGAGTGTGTGGTCCATCTTATATGTATAATTTCAGATATATTCTATATAAGACCACCTGACTTCTTTAAATTATTATAAATAAATACAATGTATTATAGCAAATTATTTACTATATATTTGAAAATAGCGCCCTCACCACAATACAAATATTTGTAGAGGTTAGAATTTAGTTTTGTGTTAGAACGCGTATCACAGATGGCACTGTAGCATAAAGTATGATTTACATATTACAAGAGTAAAACTTTATGCAATACATTATACATTGAAATTTAAAACATAAAATGATTTATTTTGTAACGGCTTTAAAACAGATACAATGGGCATTCTGTATAATATATGCAATTGATAATGTAATGTTGTACAGATGGAAACCATGATGACCCCCTATTGTTCATCTTACGTATTTATTCAGCCACTATACTATTTCTTTACACTGATATGTTATATTTTTAAATATGTATTTATGAAGTATTATTAAATAAATAATTACAAACATACAAATAAGGTCACTTTTTCATTTAACCTTTACAGATATATATTTTGATATTTATTTTAATTAAGAATTATATTGATCTCTCTATACAAATATTACATATTTTTAATTTTTGTAAAATTAATTATTTGTACCTATTGTGAAATTTGTATTTAAATTTAGAAAATATGTAGGTATAGGTACGTATTATAAATTAAAAGAAATTCAGATAAAAAAATTGTTTTAACAATTGTAAGATTTATTTTGTCAAATTACCTATTTAATTCTCATATTACACAATTTTTTTTTATTTTAAATAACTATTTAAACCGCGCTTGTATCTGTGATCCAACGTTTAGCCTTTTGTAATAATTTGAATTTATAGGTAACATTATGTACATAAATCTTTTTCATACCCTTCTACGAGGGGCGCTAGAATGAAATATATACTAAATAATATATTATAATGCATACTAATAGTTTATAGTAATTTCAAGGCGGCACGCGGTCTTTGTAGGGAATATCTAAGATTAAATATATATGATAGGTAACAAATTGATCACGAATTTTTTTCATACCCTTCACTCTATACAAATATTACATATTTTTATTTTTTGTAAAATTTATTATTTGTACCTATTGTGAAATTTGTATTTAAATTTAGAAAATATGTAAGGATAGGTACGTATTATAAATTAAAAGAAATTCAGATAAAAAATTGTTTTAACAATTGTAAGATTTATTTTGTCATATTACCTATTTAATTCTCATATTATTCAATTTTTTTTTTATTTTAAATAACTATTTAAATCGCGCTTGTATTTGTGATCCAACGTTTAGCCTTTGGTAATAATTTGAATTTATAGGTAACACTATGTACATGAATCTTTTTCATACCCTTCTACGAGGGACGCTAGAATGAAATATATATTAAATAATATATTATAATGCATACTAATAATTGTTTATAGTAATTTCAAGGCGGCACGCGGTCTTTGTACGGAATATCTAAGATTAAATGTATATGATAGGTAACAAATTGATCATGAATTTTTTTCATACCCCTCTACGGGGGGCGCTATATTGAAATATATATTTAATAATTTGTTATAGTGCATACTATTTGTTTATAATAATTTCAAGTCGGCACGCGGTTTTATGTAGGGAATCTGTAAGATTACAAGTATATAGTAGGTAACAAAATATTCATGAATTTTTTTCATACCCCCTTACGGGGGGCGCTATATTGAAATATATATTTAATAATTTGTTATAGTGCATACTATTTGTTTATAATAATTTCAAGTCGGCACGCGGTTTTATGTAGGGAATCTGTAAGATTACAAGTATATAGTAGGTAACAAAATATTCATGAATTTTTTTCATACCCCCTTACGGGGGGCGCTATATTGAAATATATATTTAATAATTTGTTATAGTGCATACTATTTGTTTATAATAATTTCAAGGCGGCACGCGGTTTTATACAGGGAATCTGTAAGATTACAAATATATGATAGGTAACAAAATGTTCATGAATTCTTTTCATACCCCTCTACGGGGGGCGCTATATTGAAATATACATTTATTAATTTGTTATAGTGTATACTATTTGTTTATAATAACTTCAAGTCGGCACGCGGTTTTATATAGGGAATCTGTAAGATTACAAGTATATGATATAGGTAACAAAATGTTCAAGAATTTTTTTCATACCCCTCTTCGGGGGGCGCTATATTGAAATATACATTTAATAATTTGTTATAGTGTATACTATTTGTTAATAATAATTTCAAGTCGGCACGCGGTTTTATATAGAGAATCTGTAAGATTACAAGCATATAATAGGTAACAAAATGTTCATGATTTTTTTTCATACCCCTCTACGGGGGGCGCTATATTGAAATATACATTTATTAATTTGTTATAGTGTATACTATTTGTTTATAATAACTTCAAGTCGGCACGCGGTTTTATATAGGGAATCTGTAGGATTACAAGTATATGATAGGTAACAAAATGTTCATGAATTTTTTTCATACCCCCCTACGGGGGGCGCTATATTGAAATATACATTTAATAATTTGTTATAGTGTATACTATTTGTTTATAATAATTTCAAGTCGGCACGCGGTTTTATATAGGGAATCTGTAAGATTACATGTATATAATAGGTAACAAAATGTTCATGAATTTTTTTCATACCCCCCTACGGGGGGCGCTATATAGAAATATACATTTATTAATTTGTTATAGTGTATACTATTTGTTTATTATAATTTCAAGGCGGCACGCGGTTTTATATAGGGAATCTGTAGGATTACAAGTATATGATAGGTAACAAAATGTTCATGAATTTTTTTCATACCCCTCTACGGGGGGCGCTATATTGAAATATACATTTATTAATTTGTTATAGTGTATACTATTTGTTTATAATAATTTCAAGGCGGCACGCGGTTTTATACAGGGAATCTGTAAGATTACAAATATATGATAGGTAACAAAATGTTCATGAATTTTTTTCATACCCCTCTACGGGGGGCGCTATATTGAAATATACATTTATTAATTTGTTATAGTGTACACTATTTGTTTATTATAATTTCAAGGCGGCACGCGGTTTTATATAGGGAATCTGTAAGATTACAAGTATATGATAGGTAACAAAATGTTCATGAATTTTTGTCATACCCCCCTACGGGGGGCGCTATATTGAAATATATATTTAATAATTTGTTATAATACCTACTATTTATTTATAATAATTTCAAAGCGGCACGCAGACATATAAAGGAGAAATCAGAAAAAATATATTCACATAGGATATAACGCAAACTTTATTAATTATTTACAAATGCCCTACGGGTGCTGCTATTACAAAATATATATGAGTATATTTGTTATAATACATACTATTTATTTATAATAATTTCAAAGCGGCACTCTTAAGATATACAGGGAATAAATACATTTGTTTATTACCTGCTACCATAACCTGTAAATTTTTTTGGGGTTAGTATCATCAAAATGAATAAATTCATCACTTACCTGCGTATATGCATTATCTTTAATAATACTTTATTTTAATGTATATTTTATTGTCATTTAAACGTTAATAACTTTAATAATTATCATTGATATATCTGTTAGGCTATGGTACTGTGTGAGGCTTGTTCACAACGGGTTACGTTAAAAGAAGTGGTCGCTAGAATCATTCTGGGATAAATAAATCTATTTTTGAAGACCATATAAATTTTATTATTATTTCACTACTTATTTATCCTTTCATCAAATTTATTATAATTGTATTGCAAAATATTGGATGCCCTTCTTCTTTTCCTGAAATAAATAATGTATTGAATGTATTGAATGCTAAATATTTATAAATACAAATATTAATTGAAATTCAAAATGATAAATTTAATTAATTACCAACAACGTTGGTAAGTGATTAATACATAGCAGGTTAATGTTAACTGATACTCTTTTATTTTATTATATTAATTTTTATTAAGTAGAAATGTTTATATCAATTATAATTGTATTGAGAAATATTGGATTATTGGATGCCTTTCTATTCCTTATAACCTTCTCAATTGTATTGAAATACTGTTCCTGTAATAAGTAATGTGTTGAATATTGAATACTAAATATTTATAAATACAACTATTAATTTAAATTCATAATGACAACAAATTTAATCACCAACAAAAAGTTTATTAAATTCATATAACAGGTTGTTATAACTGACATTCTTTTATTTTATATTAATTATTGTTAAGTAGAAATGTTTATATCAATTATTAATAATTCATTTTTAAATTTCTTATTTTACACTGTTGAAAATTATATAAAATAATAGTTACTAGACAGTATCAAAATGTAATCTTGAGGAACAAACGAACGAACCATTACAGATTGTCAGCCATCTTTGTCGCACGGTGCATAAGTCAAGATTTGAGCATTTCGGTACGCACCAACTTCATGGACTAGATTTGCGGAGTCGAGATATGCGTAAGTCGTGATTTGAAGAAGGCTATAAGCTTCATGGGCTAGATTTGCGGAGTCGAAACATGCATAAGTCGTGATTTGAAGAGGGCTATGTAAAAGTATTCGTATGCTTCATGCAATCCCCTCAACATTGTATACTTAAAAATTTGGACAGCGAGCGTTTTTTCTACTTTGTCGCGCATGAGCGGCAAAGTGACATTTTGCGTTGACAAAAGAGAGCGCAAATGGCAACTTTGTATAGAGACTGTAGAAAAAATATTTTATATATCACCGTGGGACAAGTTATACCATATCGCACTCATTTTAGTTATGTAATGGCCTTGTTAACCCAATGAATGCTTTAATGAAATTATTACCACACTAGTACGGTAATGAAATTGATGATTCACAAATCCAAGAAAAGGTTTATAAATATTAACAACACAATTTGAACAATTATTTAAATTAACACCTTCGTTAACACTGGCCGTTTTCACTTGTGTGCTTGTGCAACTAGAATTGGTTACCGAGAGGGTGGTATCAGTTTTTTCGAATGGAACTGCTCCATTCTTCCTAAAAATCTGGACTGCGATTTTCTTCTTATTCTCAGCAGATGTCTGTATGTAGCCATCCACCGTGCTTTTTTATGTTGCGGAGAACTGCTCCTGCATTTGCCAACATTGTAGTGGAGGTGCGCCGGAAACAATGACCAGTAAATTCCTTTGCATCAGGCAACCCCAAAAACTCTGCAGTTCTTTTCGGCATACTTCCTATTGTATTTATCCCATTAGGTTGATTCGTGCATCGACCATTTTTGTATGCCAGAATAAAACGATCATTGGAGCAATTTTTAGGACGAAGTTTCTAACAGTTTGAACTAAATTAATGCCATCAATGTTACCAACCGTTATAAAAAATTCTCTTCTTGTATTGGTTTTGGTATCCGGAATTACGACTTTGAAACATGATCCTTTATCTATGACATTGTTGATCCTCAGAAATGTTAGCTCCTCATCCACCTGCCAAACCAAAAATCAAAACTACCTGAAAGTTATTATAGGTTACAACCAATAAAATATAATACTCACTGTGTATATCACTAACCTTCATGAATAAATATTTCTCGTTCCCTGCTAGGGCTGCGAAAAATGTTCGATCACATCTATATGATCAAAAGATCGATCGATCAATCGAAATGATCACAAAAAATAAACAATCGATCAGATAGTTTGTTAGATCCTATCGACTGATTGATCTGATCATTGGATCGATCCGATCGGTTAATTGATCAGATCGATCCCGATTGATCAGATTGATCGCAGTGGGAATGGCGCAGTTTATTATAGTTGTATATTTAGGTTTTTAGGTACATTTGTTTAATAAATATAGTAATTTTGATAATAGTTTTTTTTATTTTTCGAATAAAAATATTTTTTTATGGACCTAAAATAGTTTGATCAGTGAATAGGGCTGTGCAAACAGGGGATTTTGTGATCGATGATCGATCCTTATTTTTAGTCGATCTTATCGATAGATCAATCTTGATCGATCAGAAAAGATCGATCTTGATTGATTAGATCGATCACGATTGATCAGATGGTTCACGGTTGATCAGATCGATCCCAGTTGAGTAGATTGATCTTGATTGATCAAATCGATCTTGATCGATGGCGTTTATTCAGATCGATCTTGACTGATCAAAGTATTTTAGGTCTATAAAAAAATATTTTTATTCGAAAATAAAAAAACTATCAAAATTACAATATTTATTAAACAAATGTACCTAAAAACCTAAATATATATTTATAATAAACTGCGCCATTCCCATTGCGATCTGAGCAATCGGGATCGATCTGATCAATTAACCGATCGGATCGATCCAGCGATCAGATCAATCAATCGATAGGATCTAACAAACTATCTGATTGATTGTTTATTTTTTATGATCATTTAGATTGATCGATCGATCTTTTGATCATGTAGATCTGATCGAACATTTTTCGCAGCCCTATCAGTCAAGATCGATCTGAATAAACACCATCGATCAAGATCGATTTGATCAATCAAGATCAATCTACTCAACTGGGATCGATCTGATCAACCGTGAACCATCTGATCAATCGTGATCGATCTAATTAATCAAGATCGATCTTTTCTGATCGACCAAGATCGATCTATCGATAAAATCGATCAAAAATAAGGATCGATCATTGATCACAAAATCCCCTGATCGCACAGCCCTATTCTCTGCTGTCTGCAATAATCTAACAGTATCTTCTCTGTTTGGAACTCTAGACTTTTTAGGTTTATAACCTTTTGCTTTATTTGTCAACAAAGCTGTGAGATTGACATATTTTTTTATATCAATGCGCTTCTTGATCGTTATTTCCGTCTTCAGCATCGAGTAGTAACATCAAAGGGATGAGGGCTTCTGGCTGTTACTTAGTTCTTTAAAATATTCTAGTAAACCTTTTTCGCTGGTGATATTCTGTATGTTTTTCATATTGCACCACTGCTCGTATTTTTTAAGGCCCATTCATATTTGGCTCCAGATTTTGCTGGGACAAGGTTGGATATTACGTTATTTGCTTCTTCGTCAATATTTGCGGGCACATCGGACGTTTTTTCTTAAGAAGAACTGCCTGGCAAACTCATTTTCGAAGAAAATCACAACAAAACAGTTTGACATCAGAAAAATTTATTTAGAACAGTTTATTATTCGGTAACTAAGACACGATCATAGACTACTAACGCTTTTCTGTGATTTTCAAACAAAATAGATCCTACTGTCACCTTGATTAATTTATTATTTTATTAAAGTGAAGCAATTTTAAATCATTTTGACGGTGATATATAAAACTTTGTACGATATTCGTGGGATATTACATTATTAACGCACTATGTGATTACTCTAACTCGCCCTGCGGGCTCATAGGGCAATTCACAATACGTGCGTTAATAATGTGTCTATACCCCACTTATATCGTAAATAACTATAAAATGATTTAGCTTATTAAAATGTAGGAAATCTAACGTAACATATATGTTTTACTCTTCTGTTTTGCAAAATTTTAGATATAATAGAATTCACAAAGAAGTAAAAAATATATAAATTTATTTACCTTCATTTTGAGGTCCATATTTTTATAAAAAAATACAATAATGGCAACCAATTCAACTCCTCAAACGTCTGCCCTCTTTCGGATATTGTTTTCAATCGCGCAAACTCTCAGATTTGCAAAGTCGGTAGGAGTCGATTTGCGTCGCCGACTCACAGCGACACAAAACAAATGGAAAGCAAATACGTACGTCGACTCACGTCGACTTCTGTCGCTAAATGGAAAGCACCCATTACATTATATATGATAAATTACATACAAATTTTTTTGGTTGTAACAATATACCTATTTAATTGGTATATTGTTGTAACACGAAAAGCAGGCCATAGGCATTTAACATGGGAATTGAGAATAATTAATAGATGCGTTCAACAAGGCTACCGAAACTATCCACTGCAAAATACCAAACCGTAGCATCACATCGCTGAACCATTCGCTTAAATAACAGCTACTCTATCTTTCAGGGTATTTTGGTGCACTATGGGTTTTCGATTAATCGTTGTAAACGCCATATGATTTTTTTATGCGGATATCTGAAGGCAGAAGTTTACATACACACCGCCTTACAACCCTGCTTCAGATGAGGACTCTTATTCGGCAGAAAAAAGCCCGAATATTGGAACGTGTAGAGAGGAGATTTAGAAATCAGTTGCATTAGTGCATAAAAACGTTAGCCACCACCTTCAAGATGTTCGTTTAAAACGGCATGATTTAAAACTTGAAATTATGTTCTTTCATTATCCAAAAATAAATTTTGTTTATCAGTAATAATTTTATTTTATTCACCTTCAGAAAAAAAATAAGCATCTAGGCCCCAACCTATATTATAGAAGACTCTTCTATAAAACTTGATTTACATATTCACACAGACAATAAATCACGAACAAGTTTAGCCGTAGGTTTTTGTAAACTTTATACAATTAGGTAAAAATAGTGTAAAACCAGCTTTAACCTACAGTGCCATCTATGATACAAATTGTAATATTAACATACCATAACCTCTACAAATATTAACGATTAATACGTTGGATACACTGAACTCTATGTGCATCACGAGGTTGGATCTAAGCAACCCGCCAGCCTGGTGGGCCAACAAACCTTTTAAGTGCCTTTGTTTACATTGAGTTTGGTGGATGTTTAGTCTTTTATATGATTTTTTGTGCGTTTTTCAGTTGTTGTTCATAACATTTGTGGGGTTTGTGCACGGTGTAGTATCTATAGGTGAGTGCACGACGTATTCCAATGCATTACGAAGAATGGCCAACTAACTGGGATAGTTCATACAGTGTGCCGCTAGATGTCAGGTTTTGTTGCGACCCGGTTTTTACACAAAATATTTAAAATATTAAATTATTCATATATAACGCATAACATTCTATATTTTAGATCATTACCTTTTATCTTTTGTCAGTTCTATGTATGAATTTTGTACAAATTCCATACAGAAACGTTTTCATATTTCCAGTAAAATTTTAAAACAACATATGTCAAATGCACTTGACGTGCACTTGACATTGACACCTTTCAATTAGAAATATATCTTAGCACCTGTTTCTGTGATTATAGTGTAGCTGGCTGCTGCTAAATTGTACATTTTGGCACCTTAAAAAAACTATATTTCTCTTTATTTGATCCATACCCTGTTATGCATCTTGTGCAAAACATTTTCTGTCACATGGTAACGGATCGCGTTAGCGCCATTTTGTTTCCCAGTTATTTAGCCATGTCAACGCATCTCGTGCTCTCACCTATAGATACTACACCGTGGGTTTGTGTATTACTATGGTTCAACTAACTTGAACATTGTTATTTTCTCCCGGAAAATGTTAAAAATACGTATATTTTATTGATAATCATAACCTAGATCCAACTATTTGCAATTTGCTCATTCTTCCTCAGATGGCTTCACATATCAATTTAGCAGAGGTCCTGATACAATCATCATGCCTGACAAAATATGCAATTCAAATAGTCGTGTTATTTGACTATGAAAAATAAGAGTTTATTAATTAATATTTAATTGTTAATATTGTTCCATTGAGTTTTTTCTGCGATGGTAAATGTATCCTTGCTTACTGATACATAATTTAATGAATTCAATAATTATAAAAAGTTTTTGACAGATGTCATCTGCCAAACTCAAGAAGTCATAGTGCTCATGACACTTTGTAAATAGCTAAAAATGATTAGGTGCTTTTATTTTTGCCTCTCTTTCACAAACGAAACGCATACAAACAATAATTTTGGACTTTTAGGTGCAGTTTTTAATTCTGAGCATTTTTTGTATTTACATATTTGTTTTAAAATTAATAAGGCAGAATTTGCAGCAATATGAAAATTTTACCATTATATTTTCTATGATCCACAAAAAAGTAGACACTCGGTATGTGTATGAAACCATAAAAATAGTCATGACGATACGCAATTGCGTGCGTGCGTTTTTTATATCGTAATGACCTTCATTTCGATACGCAATTTTTTGTTTTAGACGGTTGGTACTAGATGACGTTTCTTTAACCCATTTTTACCTAATTTATTTTTAGTTCATTGACAATTCATTTTAATAATATAATGTCGAAATTATTATTATTTTTTTTATTTACGGAAGTTTATTTACATGAAAATGTATAAATGGTTACAAATATAATCACAAATTGAGTAAGTAAATGTTATTGTAGAAGGCGCAAAATATAAAAAATAGTATAAAGAACTCATTTTATAAGACTTTCTTTCGCACTTGTCAATTAGAAAACTAGCTAACGCTCGTTTTCTAAATTTTGTAGCGTGCGAAAAAAAACATGTCTTATAAAACACGTTCTTTAATATACTATTTACTCATGGGCAACCACTTCCGGCGTAGTGCAACATTTTTGATTTTTTATCTAAAAACGGCCACTTCTTTATCACTATATTTCGTAGAGAATGGAATCGAATATCTATAGTCTGTAAATTGAGTTTTATACAGCAAGCTTTTGTTTACACTAGTATAAATTAATAATCGACAATTTACAGAATTAACATCCATTGCCTAGTGCTTAATATATATTAAGCGAAGATAATAATTTTTCAAAACTATTATTTGCTAAAAGTTTTATGTCATTTTATATAACAAGTGTCACTCACTAATAACTTAAAATTACAAAGCTACAATATCTAGAGCCATCTGAGGAAGAATGACCAAATTGCAAATAGTTCTTACAATAGTCACGACGGCGCTCATTAAATTGACTGTTTAAAAATTATCAACAGTCATTTTAATTCATGTATCATAGAATTAAACAAACAATTTAATTCAAGTATCACAGAAATAAACAATCGTTTTAATTCATGTGTCATGAAAATAAAGGGTCAATTTAATTCATTCCTATAAATGTTAATTCATTTCTACGATACTTGAATTTTTACGTTTGTTTAGAAAATATCAACAATCATACAAATTGAACAAACATAAAATTAAACTAATCTTAAAAAGAAAGTTTTGTGTTGTCTGTTGATTTAAAATGTTTGTTTGAAAAATTTGTAATTATATTATCAACAAACTTTTTAATTCAACAATCAGTTTAAATATTTCTTTATAATTTTAGTCTATTTCTAAGATACTTCAAATTCATTGATTGTTGATATTTTTAAAACAATTATATATTTTCATGTATCATAAAAATATACAAAGATTAAAAAGAAATATTTAAACTGATTGTTGAATTAAAATGTTTGTTAATAATATAATTATAAATTTTTCAAACAAACATTTTAAATCAACGGTTAACACAAAACTTTCTTTTTAATATTAGTTTAATTTTGTGTTTGTTCAATTTATATGATTGTTGATATTTTCTAAACAAATGTAAAAATTCAAGTATCATAGAAATGAAGTAACATTTATATGAATGACTTAAATTGACCCTTTATTTTCACGCCACGTGAATTAAAACGATTGTTTATTTCTTTGATACTTGAATTAAATTGTTTGTTTAATTCTACGATACATGAATTAAAATGACTGTTGATAATTTTAAAACAGTCAATTTAATTAGCGCCATACTGTCTATTTCAAGAACTATTTGCAATTCGGCCATTCTTTCGCAGATCACCTACGTAATTTTTAAGATAGTTGTAATTTATTAGAGACGCCAGATCATGAAGATGAGTATAAGAGTATATGTGTGTAATATCAAGCATAATAAATATGTAATCAAATAATAATTTCCAAAATTTGAATACAATTATTTGATAAAAGTTTTTTTTGTTTTATATTACACTGGTGATCGGTGGAGCCATCTGTGAAAGAATATCCGAATTGCAAATACTTCTAGAAATAGACACAACGACGCTAATTAATATGATAGTTTTAAAATTTTCAACACGTTGATTTAAAATGTTTGGCCGCGTGCCTGAGTGTCAGGTCGCGAATCTGGGAAACCGGGTTCGATACCAACTGACGCCAAATATTTCCAATTGTAAATGGCACAAAATTGACCCCTGTGGTGCACTCTCCACGCCAGCAATGAGTGGCCGTGAGGTGACGCCTGGTAAGCGCCCGCACGGTGCAAATATTTCATCATTACCGATATCTGTGTACAAGCAGATTGGCACACCCAGCAATAGGTAATAAGCCGTGATGATATATTTATTTAATTATTTATTTAAAATTTTTAATAATCATATTAAATCATGAATCGTAGAATTAAACAATCAATTTAATTCATGTATCACAGAAATAAACAATCGTTTTAATTCATGCGTCATGAAAATAAAGGGTCAATTTAATTCATTCCTATAAATGTTACTTCATTTCTACGATACTTGAATTTTTACGTTTGTTTAGAAAATATCAACAATAATATAAATTGAACAAACATAAAATTAAACTAATATTAAAAAGAAAGTTTTGTGTTGTCTGTTGATTTAAAATGTTTGTTTGAAAAATTTGTAATTATATTATCAACAAACATTTTAATTCAACAATCAGTTTAAATCTTTCTTTGTAATGAGAGTTTATTTTTACGATACATTAATTTGTACGACTGTTTTAAAATGTGGGAATAAATGTTAAAACGACATTCCATACAGGCCACTCTATAGATATTATACGCCCTTTACCTCCCTCGTCGGCTGGAAACCGATATATTTTTGTAGTTTCGGATTGGTTTTTCAAATTTGTACTCGTTCATCCCTTGCGAGAAGCTACTGGCCCAAAAATTTGTAAATTCTTAGAAGATAATGTCTTTTTTTATTTGGCGTACCGCAAATAGTAATGTGTGATAACGGCACACAATGTCTCTAAATTATTTACCGATCTCATTGAAAAGAACCGGGTTCGATCCCGACCGACGCCAAATATTTTGAATTTTAAATGGCACAAAATTGACCCCTGTGGTGCACTCTCCACGCCAGCAATGAGTGTCTGTGAGGTGCACAAATATATCATCATTACCGTCTTCTGTGTACAAAGCAGATTGGCACACCCAGCAATGGGTAATAAGCCGTGATAATATATTTATTTTATTTATTTTATTAAAAAGTACGATATACCAAAATTATGGTATAATATATAATGCCAAATTTCACCCGCAGGTTAACTTCGTAGAACGTACCAATCGCGTAATCAAGACCGCTATCCGTTCCTATCTCGATAACAACCACCGAGCTTGGGATAAAAATCTTCAAGCCCTAGCTCAGGCCCTTAGAACTAGTGTCCATGAAGTAAATAGATTTCGCCCTTCCTTTCTAAACTTCGGCAGACATGTGCCACTGTCAGGAAACTTTTACCGTACCTTACCAACTAACATTTGCTCCGATGAGCAAGATCAGTACACTCATTCCTTAGCGGAACTGTCAGTTCTTTACGACAGTTCAAGATCGAATCCATAAGGCTTATGAGCGCAATGCGAAGTACTACAACAAGCATCGCCGACCGCTCGAATTTAACGATTGTGACATTGTATACCGCCGTAATCGCGTTCTCTCAGTAGGTCCTCGTAACACTCTTCAGCTCTTGCTTCTTGTTATGTTCCCCGTTTACTGTTTAGAAAGCTTTCTCCACTAGCTTATCACCTTCATGATTTGGATAGAAATGACGCCGGTATCTACCATGTAAAAGACCTCAAACCAGCTTCTGCTGATCCCTCGAGTTATTTATTTATTTATTGAAAGTAACCCATCCATCCCACAGGATCAAGATCCCAATTACGGGGTGGATGCAGAATATATACAAATACACTTACAATCAATGTTTCCACACAAAAAATGTAGGTTAAACATAAAAAAATAACAATGAAATAATACTTTAAAAACATGTTTATCAATAATTGCTTGAAGCGTCTTGGAGTTAAATGAAAAATATCTATTTCTATCTAAATCAGATTGAAAGTCAGTAGCAAGTTATTATATGATGTCTCATGGGTAGGGTAAACCCCGTAAATTTTAAAATAACAATACTTTACAATTATTATTATTTTATTTGTTTAAGCGCTTTAGCTTCTAGGCCATTAGCGCTGATACAGTAGTAAGCTTATATATCGTTATATAAATTTATGTTTTTAATGTATTCGATAATTTTGGTGGATTCTTCTTTTGCTAATGCTTCCTTCAGGTTTGGCTTTAGTTGGTGTGCTGTTCTTTCCTCGTTGTACTTCTGGCAGTTGAGTAGAATATGTGGGACGGTAATCGGTGTGTTGCAGTGGTTGCATACTGGTTGGGGTGTTTTGTCGAAATTGTGGCTATGTGTTAGTTTGGTATGGCCGATACGAAGTCGTGTTAGGATGGTTTGTTCTCTCCTGGTATTTCCTGTGTTCCATTGGTAGGTGTCTTCTTTGATTGTTATGAGTTTGTTATTTGTTGTTTGCGACCATTCTTCGTTCCATCTGTTTCTTATTTCTGTCTTCGTTCTTGTTTTTATGTCTTCAGCCGGTATGTTTGTGTCTGTTATTTTCATAGAGGTGGCGTTTTTGGCTTCTGAATCCGCTTTTTCATTTTCTGCTATGTTTATGTGGGCAGGTATTCATATTAAGGTGATATTGTACTGCTGTAGGAGTAGATTGTGGATGGTTTCTTTAATGGTTTGGATGAAAGGATGTTTTGGGTTTTGGTTTTTTAAAGAATTGATGACGGATAGGGAGTCTGAGAAGATTGTAAATTGTTTTGGCGGATTTATTGTTTTGATATGGTCTAAACTAGTTTTTATGCTATATGCTTCGGCGGGAAATATAGAAATTGTGTCTGGCAGGTGGTGTTTTATTACTGTGTTTTCTGTGATTATTGCTGATCCTGTTCCGTTTTTATTTTTTGCTGCGTCTGTGTAGATGTGTGTAGAGTATTTATATTTTTCACATATTTCTTTATATTTCTTGTGGTACTTCTCAGTTGGTGTGTTCTCTTTTGGATATGCTGATAGGCTGGTGTTAAATTTTGCGTTTTTAATAATCCAAGGTGGGATGTTTGGGACTGTGTGGTGCATTATCTTTGGTATATGTATTTTGTTTGTTTGTAGTACTGTATTGAATCGGGAGGCTAGGATGGAGTGTTTTTTGAGTCTAGGTGGATTTGTGTTTGGTTGAAATAAGGTTCTATATGTAGGGTGGTTAGGTTGACTTGATAATTGAATGATGTAGTTTGATATAAGTTGGAATCTTCGGAATTTTAGAGGAGGTACGCCCGATTCGCTGTGTATGCTAAGGATTGGACTGGTCCTGAATGCTCCTGTCGTTATTCTTAGGGCTGTGTTTTTTACAGTATTTATTTTCTGTAGGATTGATTTTTTGGCTGATGAGTATACAATTGAGCCATAGTCTATTTTGGATCTTATGAGAGCTTTGTATAAAAGAGTGAGGGTTTTTTGGTCTGCTCCCCAATTATGATGTGCTAGACTTTTTAGTAGGTTTAGTCTTTGAATGCATGTGGCTCTTAGTTTTTCTTTATGTTGTTTCCATGAGAGTTTTTGGTCAAAGGTTATACCCAGAAATTTTATGGTGTATGAGAGTTCTATTGGTACATTGAATAAATGAAGTTGCATTTCATTTCCGTGTTGTCGTCGTTTAGAAAAGTGGATGGATTTTGTTTTTTGTGGGGATAGTTTAAATCCATTTTGTTGGGTCCACTCTACGATTTTGTATATGGCATTTTGAAGATGGTATTTGGTTGATTTTGTGTATGTGCCTCTATAATATATAAGCAGGTCATCTGCAAATAATGCTACTTTTACTGGTTTTGGGATATTTGTGGTGATTTCGTTGATGGCGATAAGAAATAGAGTAGTGCTTATTATTGCTCCTTGCGGTATCCCGTTTTCTAGTATTTTTAGTTTAGAAATATATCCGTTGCTTCTGACCCGAAATTTTCTATTTGTGAGGAAGTTTTTTTTATATATATTATAATGTTTCCTCCGATTCCATGGCGTATTAGCGATTTTATGATTAAATGCCTCCAGGTGGTGTCGTATGCTTTTTCGATATCAAATGCGATGGCTGTAAGGTGCTGTTTATTTGCGAATCCATCTTGGATTTCCGATGTAAGTCTTATGATATGGTCCATTGTGGATCTGCCGCTTCTAAAACCACATTGTTCTTCTTTCAGTATTTTATTTTTTTCAAGGAACCATATTAGTCGTTTGTTTACTAGTTTTTCCATTACTTTTCCAAGAGTGTTTGAAAGTGTGATGGGTCTATAGTTAAGAGGGTTTCTTTTGTCTTTTCCTTCTTTATGTATGGGTATGATAGTTGTTTCTTTCCATTGGTGTGGGAAGGAGTTATTTGTCCATATAAAATTAAAGGTATCCAGTATGAATGTTAGTATTTTTCCTGGTAGTTGTTTAATGCATTCATATGGTATGTTATCTGGTCCTGGGCTACTATTTTTTGAAGGAATTTCTTTCAGTATGGTTTTTAGTTCTTCCAGCTCAAATTTCTTATTTATTGGATTATTATTGTTTGTATTTATTTCTAGTGGTTCCGATTCGGCTATTATTTTCTCTTCTAAGAATTC
Organism: Harpalus rubripes; assembly: GCA_963082715.1. NCBI lineage: Eukaryota > Metazoa > Arthropoda > Insecta > Coleoptera > Carabidae > Harpalus > Harpalus rubripes. The sequence continues at coordinate 8,934,499 of OY720466.1, read as the reverse complement.
TCTACTATAGTTTATATTACTGGATGTGTGTTGAAATGTATCCGCGAGTATTTCTGTAATTTCTTGAGGGCATGTTGTATGTGTGTTTCCATTTTTTAGAATCGTGATTTCTGAGATAGAATCGTTACCTTTGATTTTTTTGATTTTATTCCATATTGTCTTAATCGGGGTATTTGAGTTTATTGTTGCTACATAGTCTTGCCATGATTGTTTTTTACTATTCTTAAAGGTTAATCTTGCTTCTGCCTTCTTCTTTTTATATTCGATGAGATTTTCTTGTGTTCTATTCATTTGAATTTGTGTAGGGCTTGGTTTTGTGCTTTCATGGCTTGTTGACAGTTTTCGTTCCACCAGGGGACTTGTTTTCTTTTGTGACATTTTTTGTAATCTATGGTTTTTTCTGCTGTAGTAATTATGAAGTTAGTTAAATATTGTACCATTTCTTCACTGTTTGTGAATTTAGTTATGTCTGTGTCCATTTCTTCGATTTGTTCTTTAAAGGCTTCCCAACCTGCTTTGTCGAGGTTCCATTTTTTTATTATCCTTTTTGGAGTATACTTTACAAATTTGTATTGTATCTTTTCGATAATATTGCTATGAACCTCATATATAGGATTCCATATCTGTAAGCAGTATTCAAGTTTTGAGCGCACAAAGGAGAAGTACAAAGTTTTTAAGGTTTTTAACTTACAAAAAGAACGACAATTACGAATTATAAAACCTAGTGTTTTGTAAGCCGATTTAACAGTGTAATTTATATGTGGAATGAAAGAGAGCTTAACATCAAAAATGATTCCTAGATCTTTAAACTCAGTGACTCGATCTAGCACATGGTGATCCATTTTATAAGTATAAGATGTAAAAGAGTTCTTCACTAAATATGTCATAATTTTGCATTTTTGAAAATTGAAATGTAGTTTACAAGATTTGGACCACAGTAGAATGTTGTTTAAATCATCTTGCAGCCTGAAACTATCTTCAGGTGAATTTATAATTTTAGATATCTTCATATCGTCAGCATAAAGAAATAAATCAGAGTGTTTAACACTGGTAGTGATGTCATTGATGAAAAGTATAAATAGCAA
>OY720466.1:8893414-8928414 GCA_963082715.1 Harpalus rubripes | reverse complement strand
ATGCGCTCTCCATTCTTGAACAATCTTGTATATGGTCTGTCGATCTTCTGTTGTTGCTCTATAGGGTTTGGACATCACGGGCTTTTCGGAATCTGAAATGCTCATTTTAGTTAAATGTGTACAATCTAGTTCTGCTAGCGTGAACGCAAAACAGTCCCGGAACTCTTGTAATAATCTGAATAGTTCTTCTTTATCCGATTCGTCAATTTCTTGATCAATATTTATCATATCTTCGGTTATATTGTTGCATGTTGTTTCCTTTTGTGCTATTTCACTGTCTTTGAATGTCTTTTCCGTACTTCGACAGATTATTGTGCCTTCTCGAATCAGTTTCTAATCTTTTATGTCGTTTCGAATCTGTACTTTTATTTTCGTTTCGTTACTTACCGCGTTCACAAAGTTTACAGCATTTGGGCTTATAATCTGTCCTCGTTAGTTTGTATTTTCACAGTAGTTTTGTCGTTTCCTATTTCCATGTTTCTGACGGGTTTTTGTTTCTGTATCCAAATTGCAACTTATCATTAATGCGCACATAGACAATTTGTGATAGTTCTGTGAAGGAACGACCCACTAACATTTCTGGCTTCTGAACATCATCCGGCAGGACGTATATGCTATATTCTCGACCTTAACATCATCAATACTTAACGTGACGTTCACAACCGAATTTTCATTGGCTTTACCAATATCATAAAGTATTTGCTCGCTTGGTTCACATACGAGTCCGAGTTTGCTTGCGCAGCTTTCCAGTATGGTGCATACTCCAGTGCCTTTGTCTATAAATGCTTGCAATTCGTAGTAATCATTCACGATCGCCGGTTTCAAAAAATTTTCATTATCCGGTTCATGGCCTGTAATCATGCTTACCGCGTCTTTCGCATTCTCGCCTTGTCTCTTCGGACATTTCTTAGCGATATGTCCGCTCTTCTTGCAGATAAAGCATATCAGTTCTCGTGTTTTCAGGCATCCGCTGGCAATATGACCGTATTGTTTACAGTTCAGGCATTTTGGTTCACCCTTTCCATTCCTCAATGCTGTTCTGTTTCCACGGAATGGTTTTGACATCTGATTCTTAGTAAATCTTTCTTCTTTGACGTTATATACGTTAACATTTTGAGGTTTTGTTTCGATAGGCTTCTGTTGCTTTATTCTTGAAGATTTGGGTTGGTTGATTCTGTCAATTTGTAGCAGATCATGCAATAAATCGTCTGCATCCGCATGGTCTCGTCCAACGATCATCGTGCATAACTCATCTTGCATGGGCGTTTGAGTCTGTAACCCCTGGTTTTCTCGTGAATTACTCATTTTTTTCTTCATTTTTTCTTCCTTCCCGCCAATTTTTCGCGCTCTTATTAACCTCACTTCTCGGTTCACTCCATCAGTGTATCACTGGCACATCGGTTTTTCTAGTTTCATCCCACTTCTGAATTGATAAGGGCGTGTTGATAATAATTCGTCACTTTTGTATATTGAAACTCTCATTTACAAGATAAATATTCAACTTCTATGTTTATTCGAATGAGAAACATCTATTTATTTATTATAGTGGAAATAGCTATCGCAGAATGCGGAAATAATTTTCTATAAATTAGATTGGCGTTTATATGTAATTTCTGAAAACCATAAAAAGGAAACAAATATCATGGCTATATTAACAAAAACATTTTAATTTCTTTTTCATTAATCAAACTGGATAAACCGTTTTGTATGCAACTTTTAATTCTGAACAACTTTTCACTCTCAAATTTTTGCTTTAAAATGAACAGGAGAGCAGAAAATCGCATATAACTAAAATGCCATGTTAAATCTCCACCCAATATGAAGAAATGTAAAACCTTGGATTTTATATTTTATAATCTTATGTATGTGAAAAGCTAATTAAATCAATTACCATATCGTGTTTTAGAAATCAGTCATATGCTTATTGATAAATAATATTCCTATAAGTTATATAATAATAAAATTTATATTTACAAGTTTCATGTAATAAACAATGTAATCACAACTATTTTTAAAGATTGTGTATCCATCGATTGAATTATATTAGCATTGAAAACAAGAATTCCAGTTTTTTTGCACCTGGTTCTATAAAAAAAATACGTGCAGAAGATCCGTGAGTGAACTTGTGATTTGTTTTAAAGTGTCAAGTTTACAGTGTACAATTGACATTTCTTTGTCATTTGTGTGTGTGTATGTGTGTGTATGTGGGGAGGGGTGCACACCATATGCAAATTTATGAATTTATTTACTTTTTTCAGTTTCGCGTATAGTGGGGTTAATGTTGTTTATAAATCCTTCAGTATGTGATAAAGCTGTTACAAATACTGAATATATTAAGTCCTTAATTTCATTGAAATCTGTTGCTAAAATTAACTGCCCAACTGCTCTAATATAAAATTGACGAACTTTTTTTTGCCTAGTAGTAGATGGATGTATTTTTTCCATCTACTGACAGCTTTTTTTGAGTGAGCTACATCCACACGTATGAAACACGTAGGAAGTTTTGCACCGTTCTGCTTTGTCAGAGGTTTGTGCAATCTTCAATATTTTCAGACATATCAGAGCAACTAGCAAATGCTCTGCATATTGCGCTTATTAAAGCAACAGAAAAATCATAAACTACTTCTTTAGGATTTTTAGCTCCTAGCCGTCGCCACTCACTTAGCCAGTAATGTATAGCATTACTATTTTGTCTTTCAGATAACATCGGAGAGACTGATATTTATCCTTCATGTTCTTTGGGCAAATGAATAACAATAACATATAAAAATACATGACCAGACAATACATTATCTACACGTTTAAATTTTAGCAACTTTTCCGTTTGCGTCTATAGAAATTTTCGTATAAATTTTTTCTTTTTGGCAGTACGCATTATATAGACGCAATTGATCGGGTGTCCAGTAATGTATAAAAAAATTAAGTAGCCAATTTCATGAATAGCGTACTGCATTGGGTTTTTTGTGCCATTAATTCCAAAGATTTTATTGGTTCTTGATGTAAGAGATCCCTATTATGCAGTTCTTAATACTTCGAGGGATATTACTGTAGGGGGTCTTTTATCAAATAATATTGTGGAAGACTCGTATAAACTATTCGGAGTAGACACTGTTCAGTTTGTTCGATCTTTCTTTTTTATATTTATTTATATGAATTTTGAGACTAATGAGTCGTAGGGCTAAAAAAGGAGTGGGAAAACGGAGAGGATATAAGGGAAGAGTAGGTCCTCAAGGATCCTGTTAAACTGATTTACTAACACCGGAATTTTCACAAAACTTGAAGGTGCCTTTTGGCACCGGTACAACCGGAAGCTCTAAAATAACGGAACTTCAAAAAATTAAGCAGAATTACTCAAATAGTGTAAATTTACAAAAATGAAGGAGCTCTGCTCCGGGGAACTGTAGGTCTTTTGGTTTTTGATCTCAGACAAAATGATGCTGAACTACTAATAGGTGGAAATCTCGCAAAAATGAAGGAGATTTGCTCCGGGGAACTGGAGGTCTTTTGGTTGTCGACCTCGGGAGAAATTAATGCTGAACTACTAATACGTGGAAATCTCGCAAAAATGAAGGAGCTTTGCTCCGGGGAACTGGAGGTGTTTTGATTGTCAACCTCGGGAAAGTTTAAACAGAAGTAATAATAATTGCTAATATGTTATATTAATTTTGAGCCTAATGAGTCGTAGGGCCAAAAAGAATAAAAAGCTGTTGGATGTGTATTATTCGTAGACTATTTTAAAATCTATATGCATTTTGAGGCTATCGAGTCGCATCCCTGAAAAATCGTGTAAACAACTTCAAATAATATAATAATAAGATATATGGCTGAGCAACATAAAAAAATCGATCCCGATAATAAAATTTTATACAACCTCTTCCGAGTTAAAGACGCTGTTGAATTTGTATCGATCATTTTTCTACCTAATTCACTTCTAGATTGACCAATAACCGGTCGCTTTTCACTATGCGAAATGCTGTAAGTTTTCCTATTACATAACAATTAACAAAAAGGCCACTAATATCGGGATTGTCATTTTCTGTATATTTTGTATAACAAGTAATTTCACTTTGGCATTCAGCATAATACGCTTTTGCTTTAAAATATTTTTTTCCGGTATTACTTGCGTTTATAGTATGATATTTAAATATCCAGGCACATGGTAATTTTGATGAATTCCAAATTTCTTGTGCAAATTATTTGACCATAATTATATGTTAAACATATTGTTTATTTTGTTCCATTCTGTTACATTTATATATATATATATATATATATATATATATATATATATATATATATATATATATATATATATATATATATTTAAAACGTTACTAATATTAATTTGAAATGATTAGTTCTTTGACAGTGACATTTATCTGTCAGTGACATGCATTTCGGATATGAATTGTGTAACCAAGGAGTTGTGTTTGCTGTTTGTTTAAAGTGTAGGCCCCGGGATTTAAATTGCTGATAATTTTATAAATTTATCCATAAAATATATAGAAAAAGTATTAATGCAAACCTGTAGAAAATTTAATAATCTTTAATTTTTATAATAACATAAATCTCGAAAAAATAATTTTTAAAGGTATTTTTTCGGAGTAAAATCTATTTTGAGCTTCAAGTAAAGTACCATTTCCGGTTATCTGATTTCCACCAAATTCTAATGGCTTTTTTCCATATTAGAATAAGTTAGAAATACAAGGTTTCAAAATTTTCTGAATGATAGTATTTGAGTTAGAACGTAAACAGGAACCACACATACACATACACACACACACACACACACACGCACGCACGCACGCACGCACGCACGCACTCACACACACATACACACACATATACATACACAAACACACACACACACGCACACACATACACACACACACACACATACACACAGCACACACACACATACACACACACACACACACACACACACACACACAGCAATTTTTTAAAATTGTCAATTTTTGGTTAGACAGCCTTAAATGTTACTACATTTTACATAACGGCTCTGCTACGTGAAGTTAGCAGACACCATTGGTTTTGTTTATAACTTTTTTTGGTAAACAGCAAAAAATTTGATGTATACAGCAAAAATTAACAAAAAATTATAGCACAAAAAAGGTATGATAATTTTAACATGTGCCTGCCAACTTCACTGACCTGCAGGTGTCGGTTATGATACCATATTCGTACTGTACGGGTGTTTAGCATGCGTCACCACAAGGGCACTCATTGCTTTTAAATTTTTATTCTGAAACTTAATTCGTACTATCACATTCATTTCTGATTTATCGGCAAATAGTGGAACAAACGCTACACTCCGGAACACTTCTTGTATTATACTTCATTTCACCTAAGCAAATAGTGATGTGAAGATAGGTGCAGTGTGATCTTTTTGTTTGATTGGATAATATCGGGGTATTATCCAATCAAAAAACACGCTCAAACTGCACCTATCTTCCCATCACTATTTTCTTACGTGAAATGAAGTATAGTAGGGTAAGCGATACTAATGTTGGCACCCATACGGTTATTGGCATAGCATTTTTCAAATTGAAATAAATAAGACACTTCTACATTTTATAGTGTTATTTCAGTTTATTTCTGTTCATAATTTCATTGTATACGTTATTGGTTAAATTTATTGTTTCAATACTAATACTAACATTTTTAACCCTCGGAGTACTAAAAGTGGGTCAATCGTGACCCAAAATGTGCATTATTTACTGTATTCCTTACAATTATTTTTTTACGTTTCTGGTTTTTCTCAAGTTCTCCTAGTATGTTATCTTCTATTATTTTTGATATTATTTGTATGAATATGAATTTTATTTCTCCTGATATTTCATAAAATGCCTGTTGGGTCACGTCAGACCCGTTTTCGGAATTAGTGTAACTATCGAATACATGTTGTTTATTTGTCGAGCTGTGCAATTTTATACTTATTCCTCGCGGTGCATCATGTCGTTTGCTGTATTTGTAATTTACTTTCAGTCTTATTATTGACTTTTGAGAATCTACATGTACATTTTTTTGTCAAAATGAGGAGCAAACGGAGACCTCTGACTAATTCTGTTATTCAAAAATGCAATGCACGAGTCTGATGAGGAAGAAGAGGTTGTCGTAAATCAAGAAAAAAGAGGGAAAATGTATCAAATGAAATGACAATAATTACTCAACTAAATGTGACCATTGTAAAAGGTTTGTTTGCAATTTGCACTCAGACCGTAAAGAAATTATTGAAACTAAATGTGAATATTGTAAAAAAGATGAAGATGGTGAACCATCTTAAAAGAACATATTTAGTTTCAACAAAGCAATTATTATTATATTTTATGTTTTGTAAAAATATGATTGTATTGCAGGTATATTGTGAATATTTACCTAGAAAATAAAAATAATTTTTTGTTTACTTTTTTCTTATTTGTATCATTATAAACAAAAAAATAAATAAAAAATAAATAGTTTATGCTGTTATTTTATTCAAATTAACAACAAAAGCAAAAAATATGTAAAAAAAAATAATTTAGACTGTAGGGGTCACTGTTGACCCGTTTCCGGAAACAAAGTTATCAAATTATTTCCGGACTCCTAGGGTTAAATAGATGGTCATCAAGTAATAATATTTTTAAGTGCAAGCTAAAAACAAATGATTTTTTCCTCCTTAAGGATGCAGAAAACACCAGGAAGTTGTAATTTGTTTCAGTAATGGGGAATAAAGATAAAGCATTATCCAACAAAAGATTGCTTTTGCTTTTTGGAAGATCAGTAATAGATATTATAAATTTTGTAGAAAGCAATATATACAACAACTTTTATCTAAAACATTTTTTCCTAGAAGTAGTAGATAGTAAGCTACATAGTCGGTAGTTTTTAACAATTTATTTTGCTGAATTTTCTTTTTGCAAATAACTTCCATATATGAAGAAACAATACTGAATTTAGGTTTGTTGTTCTCTTCTGTAGGACACTTTTTTATTATCTTTCAAATGGCGATGCTGTATTATTTTTATTACTGTTATCGGTATTCGATATAATACTGGAATCAATAAATGTCCAAATATTATCTAATATCGACCTTATCAATATTATTAATATTTATTAATAATATCAATACTTATCGATGAATATAGACACTTAATAATATTATATTAATACTATTGATAGCTATTAGCTATTCATCCATATTTTGATCTCACAATTATCATAAATTATCAATAATATCCGGAAAAAAGTGATCGATATATCGATATTTATTTGAGTCATAGTCACTATTACCACTGAAAAAATCTGATGTGGCCAGCACATTACCTTCCGTCAGTTCTATGTATTTTATATAAATGTCATACATAAAGTTCTTTGCAAAAAATTATATTTTTTGTACATTACCTTAAGGCAGTTGTATGTATTTTATACAAATTCCATACAGAAAGTTTCTAACAAAAGATCCTATATTTCCAGTAAAATTATAACATAAACATACTGTCAACTGCACTTGACACTGACACCTTTCAATCAGAATTTTCTTAATGTAGCAGCTGTTTCCAGAGTCATGGCAAAGCTGACTAATATATATGATATTTAATTTCTCTATAATTTTTTAACTCTTGTCCATTTAATATGAAGTATAAAATGCATTAAAATCGTATAGAGAATAAATAATTCTTTAATATTTATAATAACATTAAATGTGAAAAAATTATATTTAACACGGTTTTTTCAAGAAAAACTGTTAAAATCGTCAAATGATGGTACTTCCGGTTGACCTATTATAACCAAAATCTAATCAGCTCTTCACATGGATGTAACGAAGAGGAATACGAAAGAATTATAATTTTTGGAATTGTAGTATTAGAGTTATCGCGTTATAAAATTTTGTCACACACAGACACACACACACACACACACACACACACACACACACACACACACACACACACACACACATACATACATACATACATACATACATACATACATACACACACACACATACATACACACACACATACAGACATCATCGTAAAAATAGTAAAATCGTATTTTAGGGACCCTAAAACGTGCTTATTCATCAAAAACTCACCACCGAATTTTTTGACCAAAGACAATACCTTCCTTACCTAAAGGTGACGGAAGGTAAAAACGTTTTTTTAATCTTTTCAGCGATGTACAACTTGTCTATGTTTCTTCTTTTAAACTCGTAAAATCGTGGCTTAAATACATCATTAATTACATTAATAAGGCAGAAAATATAAAAAAATGCAAGAGATGATACGCAAATCAAATTCGGTATTGTTTCATACATGGAAGTTAATTCCGAAAATTAAATTTAGCAAAATTTATTATTTTTATAATATACAGTGGGTTTAAGTACTGTAGCTCACTAACTATCGGTTATAGAAACAAAATTAGACCATAGTTACAGAAAATTTCGTCCTCTACAAAATAATTCCTTACTCTTTTCCCTTAATATCTACTGTTGAAGAGATATTTGCAGAAAACAATTTTTGCACTTTTTTTCAAAATGACGGTGCAATCGAAATGTACCAAGGTTAAAAATCTGAATATTTTATACAACCATTAAATATACAAATATGGAAATCAAAAATACCCGACTTTATTCACATGAAATTATCTATGTAATAGATGCCAATTACTGTAAATTTGCGTATGCCAATAGGGTAGTTCATTAAATACGTCATTCATTTAAACTACAGTCCTACCGGTAAACACATCTTTCAAAGTGAACCTTATTGCCACAGCAAATAAGAACTATAATTTTAAGCAGTTCATTTCTTCGCTAATATCTCACTTAATTAAGAAAACTTAGCTATTTAAGCTATCATTCAGTTAAGTTTGAATATTACCCTTTCAATTAAACAAAACATATTACTCTAATTTATAATAACAATTATTCTATTTGTTTTAAAAAAACTTTGCATGGAATTACATGTTCGTTCAATCTCGAAGATGTTCGTGAAACATCGTGTGAAGCGGTCGGAAGAGCCCGTTTGAAAGATAGCGAACCATTTTTGGGATACAGAACCCTAAGAACACGACATATTAATATATTAATGTGGATAGACAAGAGTTATTTACGTACCTTAAACTTAATAAGAAGAAATTTTAAGTTCTGAAAAGAACTGAATTGAAAACCTCAAAACGCTAACAAAATCTCAGTCGGTATGTCGGTAAACTCTCAGATATGGTTGAAGCTGCGCAAACCTGTTACTCTGTAATTCAGAATGTGCAGAGTTGATTTGAATTTGAAATAAAACCTTTGTTATTTATTAATGTGTATATATTGTATTACGAAGTAATAGAAAAATGTTTAAAATTTGATGTCATTAATATCTCAAAGTTAACTTCTTCGTAATAACAATAATATCAGCATCAAATTACAAGCTTTTAAATTCTGACCCTTATGTTGCTATTTAAATTCGAAGTTGCTTTTTGAACAGTTGATATTTGTGAACTAAACGTATTAGCATAGGCGCCCACAGGGGGGGGGGGGGGGTCGAAAGGGTCGACTGACCACCCTTTCATTTATGGATATATATAATACAGTAACAAAAATTTTGTGTCTGCGCCTTTCTTAAAATATTAGCGGCTTGTAAGTATTTTCAGCGGAAGGTTATAATGCTGCAAATTTTGTTGCATTTGCAGTAAATTATGTTATGTACTGTTACATGTGTATTGCAATTATTTTTACTTTATATTACATTATCTTCGGTGTTGTATTTTCTTTAATATGCCGTAGTTTATTCTAATCATTTTATGATCACGTTCTTCTCAAAACTTTCACAATTATCGATTTTACAGTTATATAGAAATAAAGAAATAGAAAAGTAAATAATGAGTAGACATTGCATATTTATTTATATTAAAAGTACCTACGTATGATTAGGGTTGCCGTATTTTGTGAGGAGCGCGATTTAATGAACATTTAATTATTATACATTTTATTGTGAGCAGTTCAATATAATAATTATATTGTTACTCAGTAATATAATATTTTAATTTAATGCAACATTGTATTTTCAGATTGTCTGTTTCTGTAGTTATTGCTTATGCTCGCATCTCGCATCATAAAGCCAAGTAGAAGGGGCAATTCTACACATTTTCGTCATAAAATATTGATTTTAATTTTTTAAGTATGTGTTAAATTTGCTTCATTTTAAAAAACTCTCTATTATCTTACTTTGCATTAAAACACGTTTGACCTTGAAAATTATTAAAAATGCCCATGCGTATTAGGTAGATTGTTTAGTGGAATGCAATACACATGTTATAATAAAAACGTATTACAAATATGGGGAAAGTATAGATGTTTTCAGAGTTTCAGGAACATTTTCACTACTGCAGCAATGTTTTCTTCTGGAGAACGTCTACTACGCGTACACACACTGTCTTGCACCTTTTTTGTACCAATTACGTTAAATTTATTTAATAAGTTATCAATAGCTGTTTTGGATAGGGTATTGTTTCTTTAAAATTCCGCACGGCATTTTCTGTTTCGGCTACACTTTCCCTATATGTCTTTTTAATAAACACGCGTTGTTGCACCGTATAATGTTCCATAACTAAACAATATGCTTTTACATTACAAATATTAACTGTTACACGACAGATAACTACGAGAAAAAAAAATGCCGGGTAATTCAAAATTCACCTCAAATTTGAACACCCGTTAGTACTCGAGATCCCCATGCAGAAATCGTTTTTTAGTCACTTGGTAGTATTCAGACAGTGGCGTAACTACACCCAAATAAATTTTGCTTTAATACTTATGGAATTGCAGGTTAAATCAAATATTTTTACTTACAAAAAGGATCCAACAAAGTTTATATTTGATTTAAAAGTACCCTTGCTTTCAACCTTTATTTAGGATTTTGAGATAAAAGTAAATAGCATTATATCAAAACTAAATTTGTTAAGAGTATTATATTTCCTTTTAAATCACCTCATATTTAAGGGAAATGTATTTAATTTCGAATTAAAAACGTATGATTTCAGAACAATGTTTTAAAACCCAAATAATGAAAGCAGTAAAATTCAAAGCTATTAGTATTAAATTTGAAAAATATTTACATAATTTAAATTTGTGCTATTTTTAAATTATTTTTATTTATTTGAAATAAAAAAATTAATTTAATCCGAGAAACAGATTTTTTAAAATTAAAATTCCTTAATATATACTCAATGCTTTTTTTATTTTAATAGTTATATAATAATTAACAAAACATGTGTCTGAAAAAAATTCAATCTGTTTTCTGACATAATGGAAAAGAAAACTATTTGTAATAAGATAATTATATATACAACAATAAATACAATAATTACTAACAAAACATATGTTAAGTTGATCTTAAGTCTAAATGAATTTAATTTTTATAACATATTAGTTACTTGTAATTTTATAATTATATTTGGAAAAGCATGCTACATTTTCTTTTGTACATAACATGTGGTTGTGATTGAAGTCGATAATAATTACTGATTAGCAATTTTTGTACCTTTGTAGGCAGCTAAAAGTTTTTTCTGCATTGCATCCTTCACCGTACTAGTAATAAAAATTTAATAAATAAACATAATAGTATCTTATAAATAACAATATTAATAGATTCAGCTGGCTTGGTACTAATATATTTAAATCGGAATTCGAGTAAGGAATCAAGTCCTTCAAAACAAGTCATTTAAGTGACGCAGAATGAAGAGAGTCTACAATAAGTTGTTTTCCTAAGAACATATAATATTATACGTTTCATTTTGAATGTTTATTTCCTAAAATTACTTTATTCAATAATCTTACCTTCCAAATATGAATAAACATCCTCAATTTTTTTATCTTTAATGTAATTACCAATTTAATTCGATTTCTTTAATAATATTTTCTGGGTTTGCTATGCCTATAATAATTAATATTTCTGCTATATTTTCAGCGCATTTCTAATCATATTGAAAACTGACTATGACGATCTTTGTATATTCTGTGCCTATGCAGTCAAAAATCGGTAACTAGGTAGTTAATTTTTTTTTACTTTTAAATTTTATACTTTAAATTGTTTTAAAATTAATGTAAAATTAAACATATTAACGTAAAAGTAAATATTTTAATATGAAAGTAATAATTATTGTTTAAAAAGTTATTTTTACATTTAAAATCATCAATATTTTGAAGAAAAAATATTTTACTTTGATTTTAAAAAAACGTTTTTAGCCTCCTAAAGTGTAAACATAACAATCACACATCGTTGGTGTCCACGGTAGATTCGATTTTACACATGCTATGACTTTACCGCACCGAATAAAGTAATACACACCCATATTTTTAAGTTTTAAGAGGCCATTAATAAAGAAATCTACTTTGTAATAATAAAGAGTGCCAACAAAAACGCTAGCTACCGCAATCTACTGAAAGTATATTAATTTTAAAATAAAATTATAATAGTTTTAAATTTAAAAGTAAGATTTAAATGTAGCGTTTTTATTTTTACTTGCAATTTATTCAAGTTGAAAGTAATTCTTTTCATTTTGGATGTTTTTAGGAAGAAAAGTAATTTTTGATGTAAATAAAACTCATATTTCTTTGAGTTTCCTGGTGTTCCGCGTGTTCCACGGAACACGGGCCCGGTGCCTCAAGGGGCCCGGCACACACATCAAAAAATATTTTTATTTTAATAGAGCCACATGTTCCAAATATATTAAATGACTTTACATCTTTCAGCAGAAAGATCCTTTTCAAAATAATCAGACATCTATTATTTTAATAGAATACGAAATTGCCAGAACAATAGATGTATCTAACATATAGCCTTTTCAGCTTTTGATTTTAGTGCGCACTAACGTGCACTGAGTTCTCGTTTTGTTTTCATCATACTTATATGTTTACACTTTCTTTGTGGTAGCGTTTTCGACTTGTGAAATTACACTCAGTTCGCAGTGAGTGCGCACATTTGTGCACCGACTACAGGAGCAAGTGCACGAATATCAGTGCAAATAATATAGCTTCTAAAAATAAAATCATATTGACAATTGCCAGGAATTATTAGTAAGTTCTTCAATGTCAGATAGTGACGAAGAGTTATTAAATGGAATAATAAAATTTTATGTTGTACATAAATATACAAATAAAAAAGTAAGAATGTAGACCCATATGAGTATTTAAATTAAAATTATTTTCGTTTTCAGTTCATAGATACTTTTCAGGTACAAAGGAATACTTCGTTGAAACTCATAGATAATTTTGAAAAACGCACCAAAACTAACAGGCTCTCAGACTTACACTTATTTATAGACTCGTTTTCAACTTAAACTTGCATTAGAATAGTTAGGGTCGAAACTGAACCATGCATTTACGTCACAGTGCACTGAGTATGCACTGACACCACGTAAGCCGAAAACGCTTATATCAACTTTTGGCAAAAAAAAAGAAATCAGTAGGTATAAGCTGTTGACATAAACGTACAATATTGTTTTGGTTTCATGTTTATTTTTTGTTTTTTAATTAAATTTTATTTTAAAAAAGTATTTTTTTAAAGTGTCCTATTATGGGATCAGTAAAACTATTTTCTTATCTACATAGGGGCCCGGATTGACTCGGGAACAAAGGACCATGGCTGCATTGTTACGCCACTGTGTTCAGAATTAGTGACCATGTAGGTATGAGTTTAAAGTTATAAAAAATTAAGTAGCGGAAGGTATTGTTCTGGCCACGGCCACATCAAAATTTTTACATTCGCCACCGTAGGTAAGATAGGTATTGGAATCATAATAAATCGCAACACATTACTTATCTTAATTTTTCTTTCTTGTTTTATTAGAATTAAGTTTTGAAGGTATAACTAAAATACCAGTTTGGATTATAAAGTCCTCACAGCCAACATAATTATACATATATTGAAAAGACAATAAATGCATTAGGATTTACGTTCCTTTCTTAATAGTTGTTGACCTTGGTTCTGCACATCATACTACGTATTTCAAAAATGTTTCGATACTACAATAAATAGAATTCATCTGTCGTTGTTAGTGTCAAGTTCACATATTGATAGGTATATTCAAAATAGTGCTACAATAATTTTATGTATGTATTAATATAATTACTCACGTTTACAAAATAATGGCAATGAATGTACGTATAACAAATGAAATATTTATTTATTGTTTAATTGTTACTGTTGTAAGTGCGAAAAACAATTTTTCGTTTCTACATCGTAATACACGACAATCGTTAAGGTAAGAATAAACACGTGTAGTCGTATTAGTTTGCTTTATACATTTTTGTTTCGACGTGATAGTTGTTCTGCTCCGACGATTACGAATGGAAGAATTCAAGTACTTAATGTTGTCGATTATAAACAAGGATCACCCATACCAAATGAATATTCAATTAAAATTTTATGCAATGAAAATTACGTCTTATATCCAGATAGAAAGTTTATCATTTGTGATGAAGGTTCTTGGAGTTATCATATACCTGAGTGCAAACGTAAGTTTTAAACATTACACTGTATTGTTTTAAGTTATTAATGCTCAGTTGTACCAACAAGGTCAATGTGACACGATAATAAATTATTATCAAATTTGGTAAGAATTTAAGTACCTTATAAATGATTTCTTTGGATAGAATGATAAATAGGATGTTAAATTTTTTACAAATTCTGAGTCCACTTTCCAGTCATCGTCAGAAGCCATTTATTTAACATAGGGTGGTCTCTTCCATCATAAATTGCATACATTTTATTATAAATTTGTTTGATACGATCACAAAATTTTGTTGACAAAATTATGACCGTATCATATAGGCATTAGAATTTAAGCTACGTTTAAACAAAAAAATACAAATGGAATTTTAAACAGCACGGTAGATAGTTAATTTAACATTCCATTTCGATACGATATCATCAATTTAAACTATGTTGGTGCAACCGGCCATACAGGGTGTTAAAAATGATATATCAGTGTACTGATTCTCAATCAAAAAGAATTTTCCAAAATTTCTTAAATATTTTTTATTGTTTATTTAATTCTTGAAGTGTACATTTTTAGTGATGCTGGCCGATACGGCATTTTTAATAAAAAATAATTACTACCTAATTAATTAATTTTTTATTCAGCATCATACATTATTTTGAATTGTTTATAAAGTAAAAAAATCTGATGTGGCCAGCACATTACCTTCCGTCAGTTCTATGTATTTTGTTCAAATTTCATACGCAAAGTTCCTTGCTAAATTAAATATTCTATTTCTTGTACATTACCTTCCGGCAGTTGCATGTATTTTATGCAAATTTCATACAGAAAATTATTATTTTGTGACGTTTTCTATATACAGTGTAATGTATCTGCAGAAATAAAAGATTTATTATTATTATTTCTTGTACATTACCTTAAAGCGGTTGTATGTATTTTACACAAATTCCATACAGAAAGCAAAAGATCCTATGCTTATTTCCAGTAAAATTATTAGACAAACACACTATGTCAATTTCACTTGACACTGACATCTTTCATTCAAAATTTTCTTAATATAGTAGCTGTTTCCACAGCTATGGCTACTTTATGAAATTTAATTTCTTTATAATTTTTTAACTCTATATCCATTTAATATTATGTATAAAATGCAATCAAATCGTATAGAAAATAAAATATTCTTTAATATTTATAATAACATTAAATGAGAAAAAATGATATTTAACATAGTTTTTTCAAGAAAAACTGTTAAAATCTTCAAATGAGGGTACTTCCGGTTGTCCAATTCTAACCAAAATCTAATCAGCTCTTCGCATGGATGTAACGAAGAGAAATACGAAAGAATTATAATTTTTAGAATTGTAGTATGGAAGTTATCGTAGACGAAAATTTTGTTACACCCACACACACACACACACAGACACACATACATACATACATACACACACACACACACATACAGACATCACCGTAAAAATAGTAAAATCGTATTCTAGGGACCCTAAAACGTGCTTATTCATCAAAAACTCACCACCGAATTTTTTGACCAAAGACAATACCTTCCTTACCTAAAGGTGACGGAAGGTAAAAAAAACAATAAATAATTTTCTGAATGAGCCGGTTTCATATTTTTTTAAAAAGTATGTTGAATGAAAGTTAATGCAATATTTTTCATAGTAATAAAATATGAATATCACAATATATTCTTGTTGCCGGATTAACGCCAAATAGCCTGTATAAACAATGTGTTATAAATGTTTAATAAAAAGAACTTATATACATTGATGATGTAACTGAAGTACCCAAGAATGAAAATTTTCATAATACGTAGTGCCAAACAGGTACTTTTACCATTGGTAGCATACTTGCACCGCGCGCCCGTCTTGAAACATTTATTGGCACACATATGTTAATACCTGAATGTCTAAAGGAACTTCGTCGCAATTGTTTACTTTGCAAGACATTGCAAATGAACAGAAACACACGAATTATGATATTTTAAGCTTAATATTTTGAAAAAAATATATTTATTCAAAACATCGTATTAACTTAAACTTCGTTACAAGTCTACAGAAAATTGACTAATGTTTCATATTGATTATCCTATTTATACTCTTATATTATAAATATTATTAATAAAATAATAAATAGTAATTCTTATATTAATATGATTCATCTCCAGATATAAGTACTAATATATGAAGATTCATAATTCACGCACCAAAAATGCAACTGACAGTAATTTATTGGTTTTCGTTTATTTACTAATTTTTTTTCTGTCGGCTTAGAAATGAAAGAAGCGCACTACTAAATACTTATAGAAAATCAGTATAATATTAAATTTAAAATTATTTATTATAATCAAAAGTTTCAGGAAAAAATTTATTCATGACTTGTCAGTAAAATGTCTGTACTTGCCTGGAGCCGTAAAATATCCAGCACGAAGTGCCTCGTATTTCAATATGGCTCCTTGTCAGTAATGTATTCTGACTCTTATGTAAACATCTATTCTAATGTGCTTGCTGCAATTGTAAAAGCACTTCCAAATGGACCTATAGCAATTATTTATTGGAGAGAATTATTTAAAAAATACAGTAGTTTGAGTGAAAACAATCCGCTTATCTTTTTCAAGGTTTGATGTCAGAGGCAGGGCGAAACATGAATACGACACTTTTTATTAATGGCAAGTGTTTCAGCGCACTTCTCCAACCATTTATGACAACCAACAAATATTGGTTGATAGCATGAACAATAGTGTGTGTGTTTAACTCTGTCAATCGATTATTGTTTATTTTAGAGAAAGAAAACTTCAAATAACAGTTATAGAAAAATTAATTGTACGCAAGTTTTTCTCTAAAATAATCCATAATCGATTAACAGAGTTAGAACACTGCTGGTCATCTCCTCGCTAATCATCCTTAATCACGTGTTCATGTTACCACCCATTGTTTATTGGAGCAACTTGATTTTTTTAAATTTTAACTTCAGAAGCTGGTTCGTAACTAGTCGACTTAACAGTCCCACAACTTTTACAACTTGACAAATTGTACAGAATATAATTTATAATATAATTTCTTTCAATTCTTTTTATCATAATACGAACTATGACACATTATATACACATCGTGTATATTTTATTGATGGGAAGCTGTAAATAATATATACAGGCTAATGACCAGCACAGCCGATTATAGGATTTATAGCGTTGCCGCAAGACCAAGACCAGTCTTGGTCTTGTCTCGTCTCGTCTTAGTCTTGTCGAGACAAGACTATCAATTTAGTCTCGACTAAAATGTATATTAATACTATTTGAAAATTCATAAAAACAAGAAACATTAATTATTATTAATCTTGAGTTCCCAAACAATAATTCATGTAAATATAAAAATTGAAATGCGATTAGAAATTCGCCGATTAGGCTGGAAGCTTGGCTTAAATTTCAAAAATTGGAAACATTACAAAATAGGCATAATACTCGTATTCATGTTCATCAGCACAAATAATGAAATTGAAGCATATTTACTGCATAGATTTTAATATAATAAATAAATTCATAAACCTGTAAACCGTTACATTACAATGTATACATTACGTAGGTTAAAAATTACCCAGTATAAACAGATTATATAAAAATTTGTAAATTTATTTACATCCTATGAAATGTTCTAAAAAAAAAAATAATTTTCAAATTGACTAAAAGTATTTACAGTTTTTAATCGTGCTGATTAAAAAGTACCCTCAACTTCGTTTCGGGCACCTTTTGTCAAATTACTATCAAAACAAACTCATCCAATTTCTAAGCAACACATATTTTCATGCAGAATTTTCAATCATTTTCAATGCACTTAATATATTACAACATTTCTCACTTTATTTTATTACGAATCATAATATAATTTACTCAATTTTCATGTGGTAATATTATGCGTTCACATCAAAACACGCATAAAATAACATGAAAATAGTGTATTCCCAAATAATGTAATATTATGCAACTTCATTGTTGTTCTACATTTTTAATCTCTAGATTTTATTGTTTACCTAGTGTTATTAAGAAAAACGCATTGCTGTTAATTATAATTCGGTGTCTAGTTATGTATCTAATTGAAATAAAATTATATTCTATATAAGAATAAAATAAGGAAGAAATAAAAAAAAACACTCGGTATGTGCATGTCCATTTTCATATCAATTTAATTATACGAGATTGACGATAGTAATAGAATATTTTAAAATTAATATCTCAAACATTCTTTGGAATTTTACTTGGATTTATTACTAATTAATGTCTTTTAGAGAAAGAAATTTTAGACTGAATATTAGTTTCCAGGGCTTTGATACTTAAATATGATTTATCAAATAAAATATATATCCACATATCGTCTGCATAGCATATAAATGATAGGAGCTAAACTGTAATTGTTTATGAAAATCAGCTGTATAAATATTAAATAATAAGGGTCCAAGTATTGGTTGAATCCTTGTGGTGCACTGTTTCTAGGTTTTAACATAAAGACATATTAGAACCTATTACTACATTTTGGTACCTTTCGTTCAAATTATTTTCAATAAGTTAGAGTTTTCGAAGAATCCATAATAATGAATTTTAGAGTATAATATTTTATGATTAATACATGCATAATAATCAAAAGCTTTAGTAAAGTCCAATGTTTTCTCTTTATAAAAATCAGTAATAAGCAGTTATCTTTAGATATCATAATTTATATCAATTACTAGTTACACTTGTATATTTCTTGTTCCATTTAAATATGATCTGAATAGCGTTACCAGCTGGCATTCAAAGTTTAGCAAGAGATTTCAGTAAATTATAAAAATAAATAAAAGTATGCCTTGTCTATTGCCGGATGTGCCAATCTGTTACAATTCATAGATTACGGTAGTGGCATTGACTGGTATCACCAAACTTGTTTTAAAAATACCAAATTTCAATATCTGCAAAAAATTCAATAGTATCATTTTCACATCATGCATCTATTCGTAATTTTGTGTCAATTGGGTACTTATCATTATCTCTGATTTCAATATAAAATTTATCTGTACACAATAAGTCACTCATAATAAAATTTTCTACACGATAAATCACTCTTTGAATGAACCTCTCCTCTGTGACGTCACATGTTTGAACCGTAAACTGCTGATGTCCTAATTTGAACAGTATGGTTTGCGACTGACAACCATTTGACAACGCTGACTAACATGGAACTGTACGAAACGTAAACAAGTTCCACTTGCTCCGCAAAACACACGTAACAAAAAATTCTGCTATCTCTTTCATACATAAATAGGGAAAACTTTAATTTACACATACTATAACATATAAAATTTTCAAAAAAGGCAAAACTACCCTATTCCATGGGTATCACTACAAATGAGCAATATTTGTAAAATTTCAAATTCGGTTTTACAGGTGATTAGTAATTGAGGTGTAGAACGACCTTTATTTGCAACATTTTTGTCTAAAATTAATAAGTACTAACAGGTGTATTCTAAACGTATTTCATTAATTTAAAACGGACCGTTAAAAATTAACGGACAAAATTAACAAATTCAGAAAGACTGATCCGTTTTGATAAAGAACGGAATTCCGTTTATTGGACCCGTTAATTTAAAACAATCTATCGAACTGTCAAATGGTTCCGTTTATGTCATAAACGGATAACTTGGTGCTTATGTTTGACATTATTTATTTTCATATGGCCCTTTTAATCATTTCTAACCTATAGTTTGTAATTAAAGAAGAAGAAAGAGAACAGAGGTAATATTGCTTATACCTCTATGAATAATTACATTTTATTGAAACATAATATTTGAATTTTGGGATAGGTATGTTTACGTTGTCAACATGGATTTTTAAGGCAGTGATTCAAACTACGGATTGCCACCCCTTGCCACCCCAAATAGGGTCGCGAGGACGTTTTCCAAGGTCGCGAGCTGTATGACAAGAAATAATAACGAACAGTTGTTGTCTCTAATTTATCAAAATAGTAATTTTGAAAATAAATATACGTTTTCCAATAAATATGTTTTTCTTAACATAAATCTGTCTATTAAAAACTTAAAGTATGAACAAATGCATGCATATTCTGTGACATTGCCTTTTATAAATTTATTTCGATTGAATAAAGAAGCAACAAGATATATATTTAATATCTTGTGCCTATACTTTTATGGTTACAGTTACTAATTAAATATTGGTGGCTTTTATAATTTTGAATTTTTTTCTAAATAATTTAAGATAAGTTCGTTCTCGTCTATTTTTTCCATAATAATATTTAAATTGATTTATTTTTTGACAAAATAATGTATTTGCAACAAATTATTTACTTTTTAACGATTGTGTTCCCATGGCATCTTACGAACAGGGCACACAATTTACGTCACTATTAGTATTACTAATAAAATTATATTTATTGATAAAAATACATTTCGAACTTGTAATATAGAATAACTACGTGTATAACACAAATCAGTATTAAAAATAGTGTCTTATTCCTTTACAGTTTTTAAATTAGTTGACGATATACACAGATATGTTTATTGGGTATTCTATAGTTTCAACAATGCTTATATCTTCACATATGTATGTAACGAAGTTCGTTGTGGAGGTAAATTTTAACGTATCCGTTTATTCATTTCTTTGGAATATGAAATTTTAACGAATCCATTAAAATAAATTTTTAAACGGGTTCCGTTGAAATTTTTACGTTTAACGCTTTTAAAATAGACCTGTAAATAAAATTAAAAAATCTAATGTGGCCAGCGCATTACCTTCTGTCAGTTATATGTATTTTATAAAAATTGCATTCAGACAGTTTCTTGCGAAAGACTGTATTTCCAGTACATTACCGTCTCTTTGTTCTATGTATTTTGTACAAATTCCATACAGAAAGTTTCTTAGAATTGATTCCACATTTGCAGTAAAATTATAACAAAAACATACTATGTCAAACGCACTTGACATTGACATATGTCTATCAGAATTTTTTTATTTATATTAACTGTTTCCAGTGTTATTGCATAGCTGGATGCTTTATGAAATTGAATTTCTTTATAATTTTTTAACTCAATATGCATTGAATATGAAGTATAAAATCTAATTAATTCGTATAAAGAATTAAATATTCTTTAATAATTATAATAACATTAAATGTGACAAAATGATATTTAACAGCATTTTTTCAAGAAAAACTGTTAAAATCTTCAAATGGGAGTACTTCCGGTCGACCAATTATAACCAAAATCAAATCAGCTCTTCGTATGGATGTAACGAAGAGGAATACGAAAGAATTATAATTTTTAGAATTGTAGTGTTGGAGTTATCGACGGAGAAAAAATCGTCACACACACGCACATACACACAGACATACAGACATCATCGCAAAAATAATGAAATCGTTTTCTAGGGACCCTAAAACCTGATTATTCATTAAAAACTCACCATCGAATTTATTGACCGAAAACAATATCTTCCTTACCTAAAGGTATAACAGAAAGTAAAAATAACATGGGTGCTATATAGTCACAGCTGTATACTAAGCGTTACTAAGAAAATTGTATTAGGAATTATTAAAAAATCTATTCACAGCTCCTTACTAGGCAATACTAAGCGTTACTATGTTTCGTGTTTAGTACACAAATCTAAAACAATATGCATGAACGCGCAGTTCGAATTGTGCGAGGCTGGAAATATGATAGGCTGTGTTTCGATCGCACTTCAATCAACTCCATTTTAATTAATTTAAATACAGTTAGTTAACAATTTTTATTGGTTTTTAAGTTAGTATACAAACACATATTAATTCCTACATTTCATACTTAGTTTCTAATTTACTTGTAGATCGGTACAGGTACCTAATAAAACAATTATTGTAGAGGTGATATTTTAATTGTATCCTATGTTGGTGCCAAACATTAAAATGTGTCGGTCTTTTCTTAAATTAAATATTTCCTCTTTATATTCCGTCATTGAATATCTTTTTTTATTTTTTTCTTTAGAAGATGTCGATGTGGGTGGATAAATGATCACACTAAGGTTCAAATAAACTGCATACAAATAATTTATATATATATATATATATATATATATATATATATATATATATATATATATATATATTACAATAATATTAATAGTGAATAATATTTGCGATAGATTAAATATTTACCCACTGATGCCCAGTTTTTAAAAGATGGATAAGTAAATTACTAGCAAAGTAAAATTTACTCTTAAAGTAAAATAGTTTATTCCAGAGAAGCAAGAATAAAAATACTAGCTAAGTAAATCTAGAGAATAAATTACTCCGCCGATTTTCGAGGAAGTAAATTTTGTTCTGTAGAATTAATTTGACACATCAACATTAATTAAATTAAATTCATTATAAATTTCATCTCTTGTATTATTTTTACATTTATTTATTTATATCCAATATATTTGCTTTGTCTATTTCTGTGTAATTTTTTCCCCGCTCTCTCTTTCTCTATATTAGTTGACACCTGTCACTTTATGACACACTTTATTTTCTATTTTAACTTTTGGATTTATTTCGTGTCAGGAACATATAGAATACAATATTATTAAAACATTCTGCGGCACATTGCTTGGAATAGATCCTCTTCAGTTGGAGATTAACATTATCGTCAGTAGTGGTTTTAAGGTATACCGTCTAGTATTATTTTCTCCTGGTTTTATCAATCTCTCTTATACTCCAGTAGTTGAAAGATTAGCCGGTATAAGAAACCGTAGCCTGAGTGTACTACGGTCTTCACACACTCTTCATGGAGGCTCTTTTCCTTGTCCCCAGTTAAAATTGTAGTTGAAAAATCATAAAAAAATAAAATTTATTACCACTCTGGCCTGGCCTATAGGTTCTTAACACAGTGAAAAACAATATTAAATGTATATAATTATAGAAAATATTTAAATATTTATATGCAAATTATATTTTATCTCAGTCTAATGACATGTTAAGAGAGCATTTGATTAATTTTGAGGCATTCAATGAATTGGAGCAATGTAATAACGTTTTTAATTCTAACAACAGATTATTAGACCTTGTTTTCACAAATGTGGGTACAAGCTACAGTTTTACGCGAGGATGTGCCTCTTGTTAAAATTGACACAATACCCCATTAGAACAAATTCAATGTAAATGACCAAAATCAAATCATATAACTTTAAAAAGCAAACTTTTCATGGCTCTATGCAAATTTATTGCACTGTGACTGGTCTTCAGTCATTGAATGCGTAAATTTTCATGACGCCCGTAATAAATTTTACGAACTACTGTATGCTATTTTCGCAGAAAAAATGTTATCCTCCGTGGTTTACGCGCGAGATAATTAATATATTAAACTAAAATCAAAATATTATATGAGGTATAAAAAAACGTATTCTACATATTTCTTTAACAAAAATAAAGACATGAAATATCTTCTTAAAAATTTAATAATAATCGTGTATAGTAACTATATTTCTGATGTTGAAAATTCTATTACATCTGATCCTAAATTTTTCTGGTCTTTTGTACAGAACAAAAGAGGTGCTTCTCGAATTCCTAATAGCATGAAATTACATGATATAATCCAAGATAATCCACAGGAAATTTAAGAATTTTCAGCGATTACTTTAGCTGTGTATACGACGATTCAAATTCGCCTGTGTCCAAATACACGTCAACTTGTAATGTCTAGCAATTTAAATATGTCACTTAATGTAAAAATCAATATTACAGGAGATGATTTACCACAAGCCCGCCATAATAATAACAATAAATAATAAAATAATAATAATTATAATAATTATAATAATTATAATAATTATAATAATTATAATAATTATAATAATTGTAATAATTATAATAATTATAATAATTATAATATTTATAATAATTATAATAATTATAATAATTATAATAATTATAATAATATAATAATATAATAATATAATATTATAATATTATAATAATATAATAATATAATAATATTATAATATTATTTTATTTTATTTTAATTTTATTTTATTAACTTCGGCCTTCCAACAGGACAATGTCCCAATAACAGGATGGCTTTTAAATGTAGCAATTGAGAGTACTAAATCATGAATTAAATTGTTGAAAATTACATTAATAAAAAGAGATTATATACTAAAGACTACAGAGAATAACAAACTAAATTAACTAAAAGAATTTACTGCATCTGTTACTTGTTTTTTGTATCTTGTTAAGGTACTATTGAATATATCTATTTGGTTGTTGTGCAATAAGTATTTATTGTATAAAAATGGAAGTCTATTTAGCGGGGAATTAAAAGCAGCATTGGTTCTTCTAAAACCCAAACAAAAAAGATCAACTACTCTTGTGGTATAAGTTGGTATACGAAGTCCCAAGGGATGTAGTAAGTCAGGACAATCAATTTTATTATTGAAAATTTTATATAGATAAACTAGATCAATTATAGTTCGGCGCTTTTCTAATGTAAGAAGAGATAATTCATGATTTTGAAATTTATATCTAAAAAATCTACAAAATTTTTCTTGAATACGCTCAATTCTATTTATATGGACGGCGTATTGAGGTGACCAACAAACCGACGAAAACTCTAATTGAATGCGTACTAATGAATAATACAATATTTTTGTAGTTCTGGGATTTTTAAACTTTCTGCAAGATCTAATTAGGAAACCTAACATTTTAAATGCTTTTTTTATAATGTTATCTATGTAAATATCAAATATAAGCCTTTTGTCAAAGATAATTCCTAAGTTTCTAACTTCCGAGACTCTATTAATGATGTCACTTGAAAGAGTGTAAGAGAAGCATACATTATTTCTATTTCTTGTAAAAGTTATAGCATGGCATTTACTAATGTTCAAATTTAACTTGTTAATCCTAGTATATTCGTATAATCTGTTGAAATCAGATTGAATGGCTTCACAGTCATCATTATTTTTAATACAATGGTACACTTCACGCAGTTAGCAATGATAACGGAATAAGAGTAATATCACTAGCCATGAGGAGGAATATGGTGATTAGCAGCACAAGATTCCCTAGGAAGGAAATACATAAAGGCACGTGGGTCTCTCCGGATGGAGTTACCGTAAATCAAATTGACCATGTACTGGTGAGTGGACGACATGCTTCAAGCGTACTAAATGTCAGAACAATGAGGGGGCCGAATATTGACTCTGACCACTACCTAGTCAAAGCTACTGTCCGGTCGAAGATAGCCGTAACGAAAATCAAGCCTCCCGAGAAAGCTACCAAATGGAACCTAGAAAAACTTAAAATTGACACTGTAAGAGAAGCATTCCAAGAAAGTTTAAGCGAACAGTTAACGAATAAAGCACAAGAAAGTTTGGACTCGAGTATAGAAGATACCTGGAACTCACTAAAGGAAGTACTTAAAGAAACAGCAAGTTCCGTCCTATGCAATGAGGAGAACATAAGCAAACACAAGGAATGGTACGATGAGGACTGTAAAAGAGCAGTCGAGGAAAAAAATAAGGCCTGGAAGAAAGCTCTGCATAGGAGGACAAGGACAACGGATGGAGAGTACCGCAGAAAAAGAATTGAGGCATACAGATTATGCAGGTGTAAGAAAAGGAATTGGATGAAAGAAAGACTACAAGAAGTAGAAACCCTAAAATCCCTCAACCATTCCAGATTGTTCTATAGAAGAACTGCAGAATTTAAAGAATTCAAACAGAAATCATTGCTAATTAGGAACGAAGAAGGACTCACATGCACGAATCAAGAAGACATTCTCCGGACCTGGGTCTCACATTTTCAAAAACTACTAAATACTGATCAAGAAACTGTCCCGAATGCAGTAAATAATCAAAGTACATTTGAAGAAGAGCGACTGGCCAACAACATCGAGCCGCCGTCTCTAGAGGAAGTAATTGAAGCTATAAATCATACAAAGAACAACAAATCACCTGGATCTGATCAGATACCGTCAGAACTATACAAAGCTGGAGGTGAACAAGTCGCGGAGAGCTTACATAGATTGATACAAAAGATATGGGATGCCGAAGATATGCCCAAAGAATGGAATTCATCCCTCCTATGCCCAATACACAAAAAGGGTGATATAACGAAGTGCAGCAACTATAGAGGCATAAGCCTACTGAACACAGCATACAAGATCCTAAGTCGCATAATATATTTAAGACTAGTAGCAATTACCGAAAGCAACGGAATTATCGGAGAATATCAAGGGGGATTTAAAGAAGGGAGATCTACCAACGACCAAATATTCTCCCTAAGACAAATTCTAGAGAAAGGGTGGGAATTTGATATCAAAACCTACCACCTGTTCATCGACTTTAAAACAGCGTATGATAGCGTCCTCAGAAATAGCATCTGGGAGGCTATGGAGTACTTCGATATCCCAACAAAATACATCAATTTATGCAAAATGACATTGAAGAACACCAAAAACGCGGTTAAAATCGGAGGATACGTCTCCGACGAGTTCAGCACAAACATGGGTGTCAAACAAGGGGATGGGCTGGCCCCACTACTCTTTAACATCATAATTGAAAAGATACTGAGAGACGCTCAAATCAATACAAAGGGAGGTGTCTTTGGCTCTCGGTACCAAATAATGGCATACGCAGACGATGTCGTAATTATAAGCAGAAATATTGAGACGCTGCAGGACATCTTTGTAGAGTTTGACGTAGCGGCACAAGAAAAAGGTCTTAAAATCAATGAGAGTAAAACGAAACTACTCATAGCTTCAAGAAGAAACGTGGAACTTGAACGAGTTGCATTTGGTACGTACAATGTAGAAGTAGTGTCAGAATTCACCTACCTGGGATCCCTTGTTACGGCGGATAATAACTCACATAAAGAAGCTCAAAGAAGAATAGGTAGCGGAAATAGGTGCTATTTCGCACACGCCAAGTTGCTCCGAAGTAAATCTCTGAGCCACAATACTAAATTAGCTATCTACAAAACACTTATAAGGCCAGTGGTGACCTATGCGTCGGAGACATGGACACTAACCGCCGCTACGGAAAGAGCGCTGATTCTTTACGAAAGGAAGATTCTCCGCAAGATTTTCGGCCCAGTCAACGAGGGGGAGGGCTGGAGAATCCGTATGAACCATGAACTGGAGACATTGTACAATGAACAAGATATTGTTGGGTTCATAAAAACACAAAGAATAAGGTGGGTTGGTCATGTAACCAGAATGGAAGAGGACAGAACAGCCAAAAAGTTGCTGAACAAAAAGGTACAAGGGGTAAGACCAAGAGGAAGGCCGAAGGGCAGATGGATTGATGACGTTGAAAAGGATCTGAAAAAAATTAACATGCCCAATTGGAGAGCAGTGGCAAGGGACAGAGAAGCATGGAGGCGGAAACTAGCGGAGGTCAAAACCCTTAAAGGGTTACAGCACCAGTAGAAGAAGGTACATTTTTAAATCATCTGCGTATAGTAAAAATTTACAAAATTTAAAGCACTTTGAAATATCATTAATGAAGATGTTAAATAAAAGTGGACCTAAATGGGAACCTTGGGGAACACCCGATGGAATATAGACGTCTTGAGACTGAAAACCATTGATCGTCACTCGTTGACTTCTGCCAGTCAGATAGGATCTGAACCAATGAAGGAGATTTCCACATACACCGAAATCAGCAAGTTTTTTTAAAAGTATTGAATGATCTATAGTATCAAATGCCTTGCTGAAGTCGGTATATATAGAATCAACCTGACTGCGTTCATCCAGAGATTTTAATATATATTCTGTATATACAAGAAGATTAGTTTCGACAGATCTGCCAGTATGAAAACCGTGCTGTTGAGAAATAATACTAGTTTTGACAAATGAAAACATAATTTTATGTATTAATTTCTCGAAAACTTTTTCCAAAATACATAGTTTAGAGATAGGTCTGTAATTTTTAATTTGGTATTTTGTACCTCCTTTAAATATAGGAACAACATATGCTTTCTTCCATAGAGTGGGAAAATGACCTTCGGATAAAGATCTATTGTATATTAAAGTAAGGGGATGGCTTAGAGACTTGGAACAATTCTTAACAAAAATGCTTGGTATATTATCAGGGCCAGCCCCTAGACTTACGTCCAACTGTGACAAAACTTCTATGACTTCGTTTTCATTGAAAATTATGGAATTTAAAGAACTATTGAGCTCTGTTGTACATTTATCACTTGATATTGAACTAGTATTATCATCTCCCTTTTTTTCAATAAATACAGATTTAAAATATCCAGAAAACAAGTTACATATGTCGTCTCCATTATCAGCTGTTAAGTTCTCGTAACACATAATGTTTGGTATAGTATTTGTGGATTTCGAAGATTTAATAAAAGACCAAAACCTTTTATTATTACCTGGAATAGTATTTTCTATATTTTGTATGTAATCATCATAGCATTTCTTTAATTCTATTTTTACTTGTTTTCTTATTTCAGAGAATTTATTATAATATGATATTGATTTAAATTTTTTATATTTGAGATGCGCTTTACTTTTTTCTTTTATTAAACTTATTATCCGTTTTGTATACCACACAGGATATGAAGAACGAGAATGTTTCATTACAGGAACATTTGTTTCAATTATAGAATAAAGTTCACAATAAAATTTATTTATCATGCCTTCAGTATTGGATCTATCAAAATTTGTAGTCCAGTTGACATTATTTATTTCCTCATTTATTTTTGCATAGTTTGCAGATTTGTATAAATAAATTTTACGTGGAACAGTAGTCAGAGTCGGAGACGTCAGAGATCTAATGTATATTTCAAGTGGTGTGCGTGTGCGTGTGCGTGTGCGTGTGTGTGTGTGTGTGTGTGTGCGCGCGCGTGTGTGCGTGCGTGCGTGCGTGCGTGCGTGCGTGCGTGCGTGTGTTACCACTCTGGTCTATAGGTTCTTAATACAGTGAAAAACAATATTAAATGTATGTAATTATAGAAAATATTAAAATATTTATATGCAAAAATCACAAAATAATGACAGATGTCATAATTCAAATTCAGCATTATTAAAAGGGTAAGTATTGATTGGATCATAAAAATAAATTTTTTGGGGTTCATACGTGCTGTATCCATTTTGACAATATGATACACCTTCTCTTGTTATACAGTTGGAAATTTTTGTTTGTGGGATCATTATATTTCCGTTTCTTGCGTTTATTGGTATTTTTAATGTTTCCAGCGGGCAAGGTTCTATTCGGGCGAAAAATAATAACTTCCTTCTCTATTCGTAGTGAGATAATTTCAATGACCTGTTCGGGTTTTTTGAAAGTGAATAGTTTAAATCTAATTGTACATTTAAGTCTTTTAGGGTACCGTAACCAATTAAACCATCGAAAAGTGATGAAATTTAAACAAATAAAATTTAATAGTTTTACCCACAGTAAATTCTGGGAATGCTGGAATTTCAATACAAGAGTTTCTTTTTGCTGTTTGAAATATAGAAGAGATCGTAAAATTTTCTTCATTTATATTATTTTTAAATTATTTTTCAGCTAATTCCGGATTCAAAAATGATTTTGTCGCTCCTGTATCGATCAATAGTTATAATGGTGGGTCCGAGATTTTTATAAATGGTAGATTTTTATTATCGTATATTGAATGTAATTCTACGTTGGGTTCGTTGACTGTCTCGTTTGGGGATAATTTTTACTACTTCCAGCTGACTCTTGTTCAAAGTCGTCAGCTACATAAAAATAGTTTTTATGTAAGTACAGTACTGTATTATCGGTCTCGTAGTTGTCGTAGTCAAATTCCGCTGAGTCATCAAAATGTGTAGTATGTATAGATTGTTTTACGTTATGTAACTCTTCAGAAATAAAATTTTGTGGTCTTTTATTTTGAGGTCTTTGTAGCCTGGTATCTTGTCTTGGGAAAGTTCCATGGGATATTCCACTCATTTTAGGTTAGGTTAGGTGAGGCGATTTGCAGAGCCCTGGGGTTTCCAAACATTTATAGTATTTGTTTTTGGAATATTATTCCTAGGATATTGTTGAAATTGATTTCTTTGAAAATTTTGAAATTTCGGGTAATTATAATTATAAGCTAGTGCTGGTGGAAGTCGAGGAAATTGCATTTCGCTTGGGTTATATGTGTTTGGATGTGGTTTTTGTAGAGATGTTTTAATATTTTCGTACGAGGCATTTTGTAAGTGTCTGATATTATTTTTAGAGATTATAAATTGTTTACTTTCTGCTAATTCTTTAGGTTTCATAGGTCGGATTGTAGAGCCTAATGGTTGTTTTAAGCCTGCTAGGAATCTTATTAAGGCGTGGGTGGTATAAAAATTATTTTTCACGGTTTTGATATTTTCGTCAGTTTCGTGAATTTCTACGTCATTATGTAGAGCACTTAAGTTAGACATTACTCTAGTATAAAATTGTAAGGAAGATTCAATGTCTTTTTGACGGAGTTGATCTAAATCGAACAATAAACCATTCTCATCGCGTTGGTCGCCAAAATGCGCAAAGAGTGTATCTTTCACAGTTTTCCAGTCTTTTGAAGTGCACGTAGAATAAAGTTCGCGTGCTGAGCCGCATAATTTTGCATATATTCCGTAAACTACAGTAATATTTTGTACACAATATTTTCGGGAGTTGGATCCTAATAAGTTTTAACAAGAGCACTTGCTATTTCTAGAAATCCTGATAATTCTGATGGATTTCCATCGAATTTAAGTACAATATCTAATCATTTATTTTCGAAATTTGGAATTTAAGGTAGCGCCATAACTAAATTTGTTGTGTTGGCACTTTCGTTAATATTTAAATTTAACAAAATTTCACTAATTGAACTAAAATTTAAACTACTACTTGGATTTGAATAATCTAATCCTAACTCGGTTTCACTAATATTATCCTCTATGGAAATAATGGATGAACGCGAGGTGTGTAACATAGAAAGGAAAGTAACTTACATAACCAATTCAGTGTTGTAGAGACCGTTCTTCAACCTAGGTAAATTGTCCGCGATGGAAATCTTCTAAGATGAGTTCGCCGATGGATTGATTCAGGATGAACACCTCTCGGACCTGGGTTCTTCAGAGTAAACAGTTGACACTGATGGATTATTCGTGATGAATTTCCACTCAATATTATACCGACTGCGCCAATTAATTGATAGATTTCTGGATATTGGTTTTTAAAAACTATTGCTTTCTACAATGAAGTATTTTTTTATTGTTTGAATTCTACATCAAGACTAATTAAAAATTGTGGAATAAGTACAGTACAGAGATAAGGTGAAATGTGATCTTCATGCTGCTCGCGGGAACATGGCGGATGCCGGGAACTGTTGATGTCTGCGGAAACCGCCGTCTTAAATTTTATTCTGACATCATTTTTAAGTTTGTCTCATCAAATCATGAAACTTTCATATGGAACACATTTTTATATACTTCATAATTATGGAATTATTTGACATTATATAAAATCGCGATCTTCAGTTTTTGTTAAATAACTTACAAACTTTGGAATTTTAAATTTTTCTTAGCGGAATCTGAGCACTCAAAACTGCACAAAATACCCTACTTAACCGACTTCATAGCTCTTATAGTATATCCGAGATCTTAATGGTAACCTAATTAATTTGTGACACATGTATATGTATATGTATATGTATATATATATGCATAGAATTTAATTATTTTGTTTTTACATTTTTTATAATAATTTGTATATTTTTAAATAAATATCTTATAAGACAATTTATTTTCATTTATTTAGGCGTTGTTCTCAAATTCTGGAAAATATGATTTAAAATTGTAAGCTTGTTTTCAATTTTAACCGACACAAGAAAAATGTGTTTGGAATTAGTCCTGTATTAGACATTATATAGAGACAGGTTCGTAAAAAACATATTTAAGCGAAATTAGTACTGAAAGGCAAGTTGGTGTCCCTCAGAGGATATTTTATTTTGGCCTCCACAGACCACACCCGATCTAAAGTGTTTAAGCAAGGGCATTTGACAGACGGAGGGTTAAATTCTTTGATTCTCTTTATATGTTGACCTGTCCAGTTCCATTTAACTGCTTTTTCTCTTTCTCCCCTTTTTAAATTTCGTGATTTTCGATTTCTCTACATTTAGCTTATTTATTTTATATAATTTTATACTGTCCAAATAGCTATTTAGTCTTTAATCATTGATATCTTTTCGTTTTCTGTTTTGGCCAGCAGTACTAAATAATCTACGCATGCGAGTGTCCAGAATTTTGCATTTTCTATTGCAACTCCGCCTGCCTGACCTTTACTAAAATGCTCTTCTATGTCCGAAATGTAGATTGCGAAGAGAAAATGCCTTCAAATCAACGGTATACGCTTGTACCGCAACGCTCGAGGCGACGCCAATCGGTCGAAAATGCAATATTTGAGCTGACAGAAGTATGTGTATTCAATAGGATTTACGTGTTATTATAACTTTAGAAGATTTTATCATCGATAATAATTACTGAGTTCCGTAGAAATAATTAAGATAAAAGGAAGCTGAGTATGCTGCGCTCAAAATTTCTCAAATTTTGAAAGTAAAAACTCAGAATTCTGAAATTTGATCTGTTGAATAATATATTAATAAGTACTTTTAATACAACAAACAGTTCTTCGATTTCTATTCTAAGTATTTTAATGAATAAAGAAATAAATTGTAAATAAACTTGAAATTATAGTTCAGTCGTATACATGGTTTAATTTAATAAAAAAAAATACTAGGGCCCACAATTTTACAAGACAATGCAGATATGAATATATAAATTAAATTGTATTCGAATTTAAAAAAAAAATCGTGATTAGCTAATTTCATTATTGTAATCAAGGTTTCTTTGTTATAATTATTCCTTTATTGTAATCAAACCAAATTCATGTTTTTTTTTTAAGAAAAACTGAGGGGCTGTAATCAGACGGACATATATTCAGTATAGTTATTAACGTCATAAGGCTGATATGTAGCAAATAACAGATGAGGTTGAATGTTGTAAAATCGAGGCGATAGCCGAGATTTTATAATCAACCGTGTCTGTTATTTGTATATCAGCCGTGTGACGTTCAGTATTTTTCATAATAACATAAAAGATCTTCTTAAAATTCTGTTTTCTATGGCATATTGACAGGTGACAGCTCTGCATGACAATTTCATGATGCTGAAATTTTTTTAGGAACACATGATTTTTAATAATTGTACTGTTATAAAAAATAACGGCCGTGGCTGTTTTGATGCATATATCGGTTGAGCATACAGTACTGTTAAAGCACATTTAACAGTATGGTATTATGAAAAATTATATACATAGGTATATCCTTGATACACATATATGTTCATATGCAATGATTAAACTAAAAACATTCAGTAACGAAACAATTATTATAATAATTTTTCTGCGTGATTAGTCGTTTTCTTAATCAAGGAGACACATATTCACTATTATCTCCAGCCATATGATACACATTAGATATGTACATTTGCCAGGATTAAATTATAGTTTTATAAAAACATACAACTGTTATAATCAGTTGTGTGTAATATTAGTCACTTTCATTATTGAAATCAATTTTTACCTTCCGTCACCTTTAGGTAAGGAGGGTATTGTCTTTGGTCAAAAAATTCGATGATGAGTTTTTACTCAATAAGCACGTTTTAGAGTCCCTAGAATGTGTGTGTGTGTGTGTGTGTGTGTGTGTGTGTGTGTGTGTGTGTGTGTGTGTGTGTGTGTGTGTGTGTGTGTGTGTGTGTGTGTGTGTGTGTGTGTGTGTGTGTGTGTGTGTGTGTGTGTGTGTGTGTGTGTGTGTGTGTGTGTGTGTGTGTGTGTGTGTGTGTGTGTGTGTGTGTGTGTGTGTGTGTGTGTGTGTGTGTGTGTGTGTGTGTGTGTGTGTGTGTGTGTGTGTGTGTGTGTGTGTGTGTGTGTGTGTGTGTGTGTGTGTGTGTGTGTGTGTGTGTGTGTGTGTGTGTGTGTGTGTGTGTGTGTGTGTGTGTGTGTGTGTGTGTGTGTGTGTGTGTGTGTGTGTGTGTGTGTGTGTGTGTGTGTGTGTGTGTGTGTGTGTGTGTGTGTGTGTGTGTGTGTGTGTGTGTGTGTGTGTGTGTGTGTGTGTGTGTGTGTGTGTGTGTGTGTGTGTGTGTGTGTGTGTGTGTGTGTGTGTGTGTGTGTGTGTGTGTGTGTGTGTGTGTGTGTGTGTGTGTGTGTGTGTGTGTGTGTGTGTGTGTGTGTGTGTGTGTGTGTGTGTGTGTGTGTGTGTGTGTGTGTGTGTGTGTGTGTGTGTGTGTGTGTGTGTGTGTGTGTGTGTGTGTGTGTGTGTGTGTGTGTGTGTGTGTGTGTGTGTGTGTGTGTGTGTGTGTGTGTGTGTGTGTGTGTGTGTGTGTGTGTGTGTGTGTGTGTGTGTGTGTGTGTGTGTGTGTGTGTGTGTGTGTGTGTGTGTGTGTGTGTGTGTGTGTGTGTGTGTGTGTGTGTGTGTGTGTGTGTGTGTGTGTGTGTGTGTGTGTGTGTGTGTGTGTGTG